>OX103943.1:57801189-58131815 GCA_944470405.2 Schistosoma mattheei
TTGAATTGAAAGTAGTGAGGAGTCCAATTCAATAATTTGTGCTCTGCAGAGGCGTTAGCAATCCATCTTTTCAAACCTAAACTCTGTGCATGAGACACGTACAACTCATCATTTTTACGTGGCCCTATCACTTTCGTAAGTGGTGATTTGATTATTAATACATCTTTCTAATGTTTTGATCTTTCTGGTTCTAACTATTCGTTGTTATCACGTTCACGCTTTTAAGTTATTCTTCACCTTTCTCGTGCTCGTCAAGTGGACAAATTATCCTGCACACATGGGTTACTTTGTTATTTGAACTATTATTCAGTGAGACTTCATTAATTTTCATAAGTTGGTGCCTCGATAAGTGAATGGTGTGAACACATCACATTTTTCAGATGAGCTTCATCTTCTCACTACACTGTCATAACTGTCGTTCTACATTACATGTGTACGTGGTTATTACAAATTATATTAAGTACCTCACTCCTGTTCTTAATGTAAAACCATGAAAGAAAAGCGTTATAATTATCAAACATTTGTTCATTTATTTCCTATTGTATTTAGTCGTACTTAAATATAATTGGAATGAAATCGGTATTATGCTCTGTAGCTCATCCGCAATATTACAATAAATTTTTTTTTATTCCAGGATGATTTACTTTGGAATTACTTAATTTTAATGATAAAATTAATAAATTTAATGCCTACAATTGATAATGGTATAGGTTTATTAGAACATCTTAAACATCCAATTCTATTTTGTTTGAATTGCTTGAAGACTGAACGTGAGTCCACTTTTTGAGAAATCAAATTTTATTAAGATATATTTTGTTTACATTGTCTGATATTAGTTTGTCTTCTAAATATTTTAATTCTTTAGGCGTATTGTAGTAAAACATGATTATATTATGTGAATTTTCCATCACTTCTTACCAAACAGCGAAGCAAAGTTGCGAAGTTACGCCTGTTACTCCTAATGGAGCATAGGCCGCTGACCAGCATTCTCCAACCCACTCTGTCCTGGGCCTTCTTTTCTAGTTCCATCCAATTCTTGTTCATTTTTCTCATGTCTATTTCCATTTCTCGGCGTAATGTGTTCTTTGGTCTTCCTCTTTTCCTTTGGCCTTCAGGATTCCATGTGAGGGCTTGTCTTGTGACGCAGTTGGGTGCTTTCCTCAATGTGTGTCCTATCCACTTCCAGCGCTTCTTCCTGATTTCTTCCTCCGCTGGGATCTGGTTTGTTCTCTCCCACAGTACGTTGTTGCTAATAGTGTCCGGCCAATGGATCTGAAGTATTTTGCGTAGACAACTGTTAATAAACACCTGTATTTTCTGGATGATGGCTTTCGTAGTTCTCCAGGTTTCTGCCCCATACAGTAGAACTGTCTTGACATTTGTATTGAAAATCCTGACCTTGGTGTTGGTTGACAGTTGCTTTGAGTTCCAGATGTTCCTCAGTTGTAAATATGCTGCTCTTGCTTTGCCGATCCGCGCCTTCACATCTGCATCAGATCCACCCTGTTCATCAATGATGCTGCCCAAATATGTAAAGGTTTTTACATCTTCCAAATCTTCTCCGTCAATTGTGATTGGATTGGTGCATTCTGTGTTGTATCGGAGAATCCTGCTTTTCCCTTTGTGTATATTGAGACCTACTGCTGCTGAGGCTGCTGCCACACTTCGTCTTCTCCTGCATCTGTTGTTGCGTTTGGGATAGAAGGGCCAGATCATCTGCGAAGTCTAGATCATCCAACTGCATCCTAGATGTCCATTGTATCCCGTGCTTCCCTTCAGACGTTGACGTCTTCATGATCCAGTCGATCACCAGGAGAAAGAGAAAGGGTGAGAGTAAGCAACCTTGCCTAACACCGGTCTTCACTTCGAACGACTTTGTCAACTGTCCTCCATGCACGATTTTGCAGTGTAATCCATCATATGAGTTCTGTATGATATTGACTATCTTCTGAGGCACGCCGTAGTGTCGAAGAAGTTTCCATAGTGTTGTTCTGTCCACGCTATCAAATGCCTTTTCGTAGTCAATGAAGTTGATGTAGAGTGATGAATTCCATTCAATTGATTGTTCCACAATGATCCGTAGAGTTGCGATTTGGTCTGTACACGATCTATCCTTACGGAATCCTGCCTGTTGGTCACGAAGTTGGGCGTCTACGCAGTCCTTCATCCTGTTTAACAATACCCTGTTGAAGACTTTTCCCGGTATTGAGAGAAGAGTGATGCCCCTGTAGTTATCACACTTGCTGAGATCGCCTTTCTTCGGTATTTTGATCAGAAGTCCTTCTTTCCAGTCTTTGGTACTTGTTCCTCATCCCAAATCTTATTGAAGAGAATGTGGAGTATCCTTGCAGTTGCCGCTACGTCTGCTTTTAGTGCCTCTGCTGGAATGTTGTCCGGTCCTGCTGCTTTGCCACTCTTGATTTGTCTGATGGCCATGCTGATTTCTTCAATTGTTGGTGGGCCAACATTGATTGGGAGGTCCGTGGGTGCTGCTTCGATGTTGGGTGGGTTCAGTGGAGCTGGTCGATTCAAGAGTTCTTTGAAGTGTTCTACCCACCTGTTTTGTTGCTCTTCAATGTTGGTGATTACCTCGCCTTCCTTGCTTTTCACTGGTCGTTCTGGTTTGCGGCGATTTCCAGAGAGTTTCTTTGTCGTGTCATACAATTGTCTCATGTTTCCTTCTCTTGCAGCCTTTTCCGCCGTCGTTGCTAAATCTTCCACATATTTACGTTTGTCGGTTCTGATGCTCCTCTTCACTTGTTTGTTTACTTCTGTGTATTCAGCTTGTGCCTTGGCTTTTTCTGCTCTTGTTCGACTGGTATTGATTGCTGCCTTCTTGTTCCTTCTTTCTTGAATCTTATCCAGTGTATCAACAGTGATCCATTCCTTGTGATGGTGCTTCTTGTGACCCAGGACCTCATGACATGTTGAAGTGATTGCCTCTTTGATCCCCTTCCAGTTGCTCTCCACAGTAGTTCCTTCTCCATTGAGTAGATCATGAAAGGCCTGGAACTTGTTGCTGAGGACTATCTTGAATTTGTTGAGTTTGTTAGTATCCTGAAGAAAGGCCGTATTGAACTTTTGTGATATTGTCCGCCCCGTTGTCCAGTGCTTCTTGAGTTTCAATTTCATCTTGGCGACCAGCAAGTGATGATCTGATGCTATATCAGCTCCTCTCTTGGTTCTCACGTCCTCTATAGTCCTCCTGAACGTTTTGTTGATGCAAATATGGTCGATTTGGTTTTGTGTAGAGTGATCCGGTGAAGTCCATGTGGTTTTGTGTATGCGTTTATGTGGGAATATGGTGCCGCCTATGACCAGTTTATTGAAGGCACATAGATTTGCAAATCTCTCACCATTTTCGTTCCTTTCTCCCAGTCCGTGTCGTCCCATGATGTCTTCATATCCAGTGTTGTCCGTTCCAACCTTGGCGTTGAAATCTCCCATCAGAATGGTCAGGTCCTTTGTTGGGCACTTCTCGACGATTGACTGCAGCCTATTGTAGAATTGATCTTTAGCGTCTTCATTGTAGTCGTTGGTAGGCGCATAGCATTGGATGATGTTCATTGAAATGCCCTCTTTCTTTGTTTTGAACGAGGCTTTGATGATCCTTGGTCCATGAGATTCCCATCCTATAAGTGCATTTTGCGCTTGTTTGGACAGCATCAATGCAACTCCTTGTGTATGTGGTGCATTTTCTTCTTCATGGCCGGAGTATAACAGGAGCTCTCCTGTAGTTAGTCGTTGTTGTCCAACTTGTGTCCAATGTGTTTCACTGATCCCAAGTACCTCTAGGTTGTATCTTCTCATTTCTGCAGCAATTTGGAAGGCTCTCCCGGTGTCCCACATTGTACGAACATTCCATGTACCTAAATAAATGGTCGCTCTGGTTGTCAGAAGGGGCATCGGCCTCGTAACTTCCGAAGGAATTCGGCTTTCATCATGAGGCGTCATAATTCTTCTAAATGAAGACCTTCTGACTCCCAGGGCAGAGTTTAAAAGGTTTGAATAATTTTTTCTGGTTAGCGTTTTTTAGCGAGTTAGTTTTCTACGGGATGGGGACGCTAACCCCATGCCCAACCCTCCTCCTTTATCCGGGCTTGGGACCGGTAGAACCCCACGGAGGGACTCCAGGCGGAGTTCTTACTAAACAGCATCGACTTATAATTATAACTAATGATCATTACTCGATATCAGTCACTAAAATTAACTGAACGATGAATATTTTCTAGCATTTGTTGTATGCGATCAATAGAGAACTATTTATCTTCTTGCAATACCTCTTTATGTGCAATCATGTATTCACCAAGTACGTGTACGTTTTTGTGTTCAACCGATACGACTACATCTAATTTTATGTAGACGTCATATGAACTTATTGAAAATTCACATATAGTCTTACAACTATTATATATACGGTTCTATAATAAGATTACCTATTGTAGTTATATAGGTAGTAGCTAGATAACTAACGAGGTTTTTTCTGTTATACCTTTGAAGAAACAGTAGTTTGAATATATTTGAAGTTCCCAAAGTTTTTACCTATTTTTATGGTTTTTATTTCCCCAATATGTTTGACGAGATTAATTAAAGATTTATAATTTTGTTAATTTATAGCATTCCGAGAATCATATCTCTAACTTAGTATTGAATGTCATTTTGCCGGCTTAAAAAGTATACTACTTATGTTACGATTCTCACTTTTCATGTATACAATAAACCGGATGTGGAGAAACGAATCCATACATTGAAGATTGATGAACTTTTAACTGTTAGTTAACCTTAAACTAAGATGCAACAAATTATTCACAAAGATTTTCTACCCATTTTTAATTCATACTTCTGGTGTTAGTTTTTACTGCTGATTCAAGTTATAATTAAATTTATTACTATTGTAATAATTAATTAGGATTCTCGAAATATCTTTGCCATCGGATATGTATATCGTCAGTATGTATAGTGTAATTGGGAGGAAACTAGAAGGTGTGCCTAACCAAGATATTGCAGCAGTTTATGAAGTCACTAAAAGTGGAACTAAGCCATGTTAATGGGCTTAGACTATCTGGTTGAGGCCTGCACAACTATCACAACCAATGGTTAAAGACTTTGGGTAGAGTAGCTCAGAATCGTTCACAATGGCGGAAGTGCATCCACTCCTTGTCTTTCTCTAGAACCTAAGTCTCAAAATCTTGCTTTTGTCTTCCTTTCTCTATATATATGATCTTTTTCTACTTCTACTGATATTGTTACTACCTCTTCTTCTGTGGAATTTGTCTTGAAGTTATTTTATCTCGCTGTGCTAATGTGATATGACGACCAATGAACATGTGTCAGGTTCTACGTTGCATATGAAGTGACTTTGAAATTTATATTACTTCCAAGTAGCATTCAGTTAAATAACTTTATTTTTATATTGTACTGTGTATTATAGGATTTTACAGCATCAATAAACAATTCTGTATAGTTCTCCAATTTTTGGTCGCTTTGTCAAACGTTTTTCAATCATTAAAATGGTTGGAAAATTTTTGCAATCAAACTAATCATGGTGAACCATTTACTCTTGTTGTTACAACCCTTACTATTGAACTACGATTATATCTGACTCAGAAATCCTCAGGAAACAATAACAGTAAGAGTGTTAACAATAATGTTCAGTGCGTTTTGAATTCTGGCAGTGAGGAAGAGAAAACTTTCAGAACATCGTCAGAAAATTGTACAGATATATTGATTTGCTCAGTATGTTTTTTCCTTTATTCTGAATACTTTATTTGTAGGCAAATTTTGGTTTGTAAATAGATTTTGAGCCAGTCATATGTCTCATATCCATTTATCAGTTTCTCATGAAAGCCATAAGCATGAGAATAATATCTACATTGCTTTGACTGCATACTTATTAGTTGATAAGAAAATAGATCAATAAAAAGTTATGAAGACTTAGTCAATTCAAATTCGACTCCATATATTTTGATTTGGGCCGACGGGTAATATCACTAGGCTGTCACACAAATGTGACTCAAGGCTAAGTACACGAACGTTTACGTGATTAGTTAGCTACATTCAATTCAATCAGTTAAATAAAATAGTAAAATGTCCTAGATCAAATAAATTGTTTAAATTTCTTTGAGACAATATCATTTTATTGCTGGGTTTTTCATTTGGTAATATTGAGTTAATCGATAGTGTAATCGAATTCAGTAAACAAATCCATTTTCGGTAATTCGCCTTTTCAGCATATTTATTTTGTGAAATACATCATGCTGTTTTACATATCTGGTAAAATATAGGGACCTGTTGATTGGTGGTGAAAAGCACTTAAAGCAGTGTACCACAGTTGTGGTTTAGAACATGATATTTAGGGTTAGCTTCCTGCTTCATTAACCTTTTGTAAATAATTATGAACACCGAAATTAAGAAAAATTCATTGATTTGGCATGGTTTTCGCAGTCATTCTATGTTTAAAGCACTTGATCTGTATCCACTTGGTTGTGGGTTTGAATTCCATTTAATTCAGTTGGGTCAGCAGGGTAGTGTAGGTGAAAACAAAAATGCAATACTCTGGACTAAAGTTAGATCACTCTCTGTTGTCATATATTCATTCTGAGAGGACCCCATTGATATTGCATGTAGTCGAAGGTTTCGTTATGTCTTCAAACTTGAGCTAGTTGTGGATTGTAGGACGCACTTATTCCTATTTACAGGTAGTCAGTTATATGTTTGCACCCTTGTCGATGCTCACCGTGAGACTCGGACTCACGACCTACCACTTCGAACTCCGAAGTGTCATATACTATGCTACTAATGTATTTAGTGGGTACGCTAGTTACTTGATCTATTTTAAATGATCATTGAGTATGTTGTGTTTGTACATTTTTTAGGTTAAGTGTGTTAGATTACATGTATCTAGACATTTCCTTTATTTGTAGAATTTGGTTCAATCCTTACTCTGCCTACTGCAGTTTAAATGACCGTGAAGTATCAATAGCCTCTAGCTCTTATATGTAGCTGAAAACTGACTGTTAATCAATTCCTGATCAATGAGTTGTATTGTTTTGTATTCTTATATTTTTTTCCTTCGTTCTTTCTCACAAGGATTCTTCAGTAATTAATTGCAATATATTAGAAGCATGTTTACTTTTATTTCAATATTGCCTACAAGAGTTACAGAAGAGTGACACTGATGATAATAATGTGAGTTTTTCCAGTTGCATAACTTTCATTCGAGGTGTTTCTGTCTAATTACCGGTGTACAAGTTTCAGCATTTGATATTCGTGTAAATTAGGGAAATTATCAGTCGTCTAAATTTAAAATAGGAACCAGTAAAATTTAGTCAGTGTTATTCCCTTACGTTTAATTGGCGAAATAAACTCATATTTTTGGGACACTATGTGGCATATATTATTCACACAGTAATGGGAAATGATGAAGCCAGTTGTTCTAGAAAATGTTATTTTCCAAAACCTTAGCAATTAAATGATGATTTGTTCAGCATTAAATAAACCAAAAACGGACGTTAGTTCCAGGTGTGCTGTAAGAATAAGGAAACTTTTCGTTATTGGAGAACTTATAAGTATATGTAATATGTAACAGACCTTTAAAAACATGGAACATAAAAGCATAAGGTAACCAATAAAAGAATAGTAGTGGTTATTGTAAAGAGCATTGATTCTAGACCCATGGCGTAATTCCAGTATACAAAAAAGATACTTGGAATTTTAGATTTGAAAACGTGTGACTAACTGGCAAATACTGAGGCACTCCTCTCAGTATCCATATATACCATTAGAAACTAACCAGTTAAAGTCCTTAATATCAACAGCGCGGAACTAAAAACCTTCGCAAATGAAGTCTTAGACGTTTTAAGACACTTAGCTGTGACTGGCCTATATACGTCTAATTACGTTACTTTCGCCTATCCAGTATACAGTGCAGCATTCTAACTCATAATGCTTCATGGGTGTGAAACGTGTTCTATAAAAAGTAGAAGTCCTGTTTTGATTATAAGTATTTGAATTATTCGAAGCGGTTCTCGTACATGTTGACACTCACCAAGTGAACAATGTCGAGGGTTACGCCTAGGTTACTAAGTACAAATGATAAATCGGATAGTATGGTTATAGATTTTCGTCGATTGGAGTTATTCAAGCATTTTTTACGTATGTCTAGCCACAAACAACCTAAACACAATGTTGATAGGCTTTGAAGTAGATTAGAGAAAACTCAAGGCATTCAAAATATACGTAGCATCAGTTTGTGAAGTCGTTAACTTTTAGCTTGAGGCGTTTAAGGCGATTTAAACATCCTGGATGCAGCTCTCTTTATAGCTGTAATTTATGGTTGCAGGCGTTGGACAATATAATTCAATAACATGACAGATATCTCATGTCCTAACTTCATTTATGTGGCCGATTGAATGATTATCTCACACCATATAAAGGTTTAGCTACATTCAGAAGTAATAATACAGTTCAGGTACCCAGAGTCTATCTAGAAAATAGTCGCTTTCTTAATCATTTTCTTAATAATTTTCGATTTAAACAGTTCATAACACTTATTATGAATGCTCACTGTCAATTATAAAACTGTTTTTTTAATGTACATACATTGATAGGTAATTTTTCACTTTTGTATAACTTTTGTTTCTATTTTGTCTATTCTAAAAGTTAGATACTGTTAATAAATGTAGTGACAATTCTTCTTATCGCTCCTTAATTTCATATGCTACTGACGATACAGTGAAAAATATTTGGTTACAATGTTTAGATACTGGTGAATTGTTACGAAATTTACTGAGTTCATTTAATCCTTCTATAAAAAATCAAGTAAGATAAGATATTGTTAATGCAACAGATTGAATGTAACAGTTTAAAAATAAAATAGAAACAATTTTAATTACAAATTTTCATAAACTCACATTATGAATTAATTGCTCTTTCTAGACAAAACATTTCTTTAAATTGAAAATTTTCGTTATTAATTAAAAATAACTAAATGAATTGGCTTCTATGTAGCTGAGGAAAACGCAACAAATTACTATAAATCCAGATTATTCTGCCGTTTATTCCTTATCTTCTTTATATTTGTGAAGGAAACCAATTGCATAGAAATAAAAATTGTATTGTTATTGCACACGTTATGACGATTTGCAGAGATAAAGTGTTTAAGTCATTGATTTTAAAACTATGATTAATGGAATAATTCTGTAACGAAAATTAGCTCTTATGAATACTCCTGAATCATCTATGAATGTGTTACAAAAAATCTATCTGATAAATAATAGTATATATTTTTTAGCGATTGTATGTTAATAAAAGAAAACTTATTTTGTTGTATAGTCCAACGTTGTTTTCAAAAAATCGCCCATTATGAGTTTGGCGGATTGTCGACATTATCAAGTATTATTGATGTCACAAACCGACGTAAATTAGACTACTCATTAAGAATCAGGAAGCACTGGATGACTGTTTCGTCCTTGTATGAGGCTTCTTAGAATTGCGTATCCGTGGCCCTTTGCAGGTCGAACTCAAGACCTACGATTTCGTGGGCGAACGCTTAACACCTCTAAACCACTAAGCTGGAATCCAATTGTTTATATATCTAACTTCAATTAATTCACAATATTCATTGTCTTTGGTCGTATAATAAAGCTGGTAATATTAGCAATTTTTCATATCCCAACAAATTATATATAAACTGATATTTTGTCTAAATCTATGAAGGTCATATCTTGTGATTCATCTGTGTATTTATTCTGTGGCTTTTGTTTGGTAAACATTTCGCTTAGTACTAATATGTGGTTTTTATTATGTGATTATTATGTCTGATGTGTACATTTTTATATCAACCTACATGTTCAACTTCTCACTTCTTGTTTCGGGTTCTAAGAGGGTTCTTTCAAGCAGCTTTGTATAGTACCAAATGTTTAATAAGTACAAATCCTTTTCTCTTCTATCGTATCGTTAATATAAAGTAACCTTTTGATTCCATCAAGTATTCAGTTTCATTTTTCCCTTATTTTTTCAAATTTCATTTGTACTTTTATTTTGAAAATCAAATTTAGCATCCTCTTTACTTTAACTACTAAAGATGTTAAAAGTTTTTTATTGGCTCACTTACACTGTACTGTACCCAGTTGTACATATTTTTCTAAAAAATAGACTAAGGTCTTTGTTAGATTAATAAACATTAATGTTGAAAATGTCTTATTTTCTCTATTAATGTAAGAATTTTTTTTCCTGAATATTTAGGATCCCAATTGTGAAATATGTACTGATACACACTTTTTATGGGATAAGTCGGTTGATGAAATTAAACCTCTTGGTACAGTTTTACTTGAAACATATTTCAGTTGGATTGAATTATACTTTAAGACACATTGTATGGAACTAGAAAAGGATTTGGAAATCATGTCTGTTTTTAAAGAACTATTCAATAACTATTTAACTCCAGTTTTACCGATTTTGGATACACTGATGTAAGTTTATAAAATGTTTTTCTGTCATGTACAGATTCAAAATTGATTTCGATAAGATTCAAGACCTCATTTTCATTAAATAAGTTTTCTTCATTGTTTAAATTACGAACTAATCTTAGCTAGATAACGACTGAAAACCAGGAAGCATTGTCCAAATGTGGGACTCCTCAGGACTACGCGTCTATGACTCCACATGTGGGAATCTAACTGGGGATATTTGGTTTCATGTGTGGGCACTTAACCCCTAAACCACTGAGCCGGCATCCAACGGTATATATGTCTAACTTTATTTAATTCACGACATTGAACGACCATCTTCCATTGCCTGCTGTGGATAACTGTCTCAGACTCGGCACGATTGAACTCCAGTGGCCAAGGCTTCTCACTAGTCCTACAGTAGTTGCATCTTTAAACTAACCTCTAGTGAGCTCTCGATTATTATCATTATTATTGTAGTGGGATATTATTGAGCTTGCAAGAACTCACTGAGCGTTCTTTCAAAAATTGCATTAGATTGGCTAAATTTGAATGTTTTTCTTTACAGGACGATATCATTTATGCAGCCACTGTTCATCATATCTTGCTGGACTATCGATTTAATTTTTAGCTTCGTAGAATAAAGGACAGTAGATTCTTAAATATTAAAATCTTTATTTGATTAAGCTTTTCATTTTCATTCGTTTTGTAGTTTTGTCTGATTTATTTTCTTGCATTACGTTTTCTTATATTCGATATAAACCACTCAGTTATCCTAATTATATCAATCTCCACCACTACTGGCGATGAGCTATTAATACATTTGTTTGTTGCGAAAATCCAGATTATTTAACCCTATAGTGATAGTCATCATCAATACATTTTTAAATACTGTTTGTTTCAAGTCACAATTGTACTTTTTTCAATTAGGACAAATTTCTTTGAAAATCATCGCTTGTCAACTGCCTCGCATCAAATTTCATCTACAGATAATTCGAAAATCGTTCAATCCGTTGCAAACATTTCAACTATTTTAGTTCAGCTGTATAGAATTCCTTTAAATACTGGCTTGTCTGCTAACCTATTTGGATATAATTCGACTGGTAGACCATTTCGTGGAAATATGGTTTGCAAATGGTTGAAGGAGAGTTGTTGCGCGAATATTATAACTGCCCAGAAATCTGATATGTGTTCATTCGTTACCCTTGTTACTAACATCTTGGAACTTATAAACAAATGTCTGTTGAATACACTGTTACTCGACACGAAGGACAGTATACATGAAACCAATTTACTTATGTGGCTTTTGAGTCCTGGTGAATTATTGAAATTTTTTGTTGGTAATTGGATCTCTTTTGTAGATTCTCTAATTGGTTAGTGATATCTTTTTTGTATAACGCTTATTTAAATACTTTTATTTGTTTCAATGGAATATGCTAAAATTTATTTTCATGACAGAATAATCTCCACGAAACTGCTTCACCTAAACTATCATGATCAGTTCAATAACGACTTTCTTCCATGTCAGTTCATGCGGTGCTAGTGGAAAGTTGTGACCAATGGAGTTTAGGTACGTTTGAAGTGAAATAGCCGTCATTAGGAGCGCAAAATTATTGTCTCGTTATATTACAAGTTGACTGAAATTGGAAACGTGTACCTTTGAAAACCAATTCAATGATTCTAACAGTTTAGCGTTTATCGGAAGAACTTGAGGGCCTCGATCTAATGTCTGAAGGGCTTGTGAGCACTTAATGCTCAGCAGTTCCTTGCTAAATTAAAATGGCTATCCACTGCTCCCTGGTTCTAAGTGGTATGCTGAATGAATGAAAAATTTCATCTACAAATGATGCAATAAGAGTTTTTAAGGGTCGTGTTCTAAAATTCTCATTTAATCGTAGATAAGAACCTGATAATTGTTTATATTCAAGTTACTTAAATATGTCATAAGTAGTTTTTCAGAGTAATGGATATATCTTATTAGTTCGAAGTAAATATAAGCTGATTAGAAAATTAATTCCAATTCATTCATTAATCATATCCATTATTTTAGGTATTACGAAGTAGGTCTTTCTGTTTGAGGTTCTCATGATAATAACATTAACAACCAATGATCTTTTAGACAGTCTGTCATAGTTAAAACCAACTAAAAAACAACATACTTTGTTGCTGTTTCTCTAAATTCAAAAATTTTTTTACTCATTTTTGTAGCTTCATTTAATTCACGTCGGTTTTTTCTTTGGGACTTTTATACTTCTGTTGGTTTCCTTGTCGTGTTTGGTGTTGTGGCTTGAAACAGTCTTGAACTAACACTTTTTTACTCAAGATTTCCAATTGTCATGTCAATGTATCAGTCTCTTAACCGTACTTGTGTATCAAAAATCGTTTGTATCTTATTCTGTTCTAAATAAAGTTGAGAATTGTCTCAGTAAAGTATTTTATTCAAGCTTGTCCTTAAAATTACCTTTTCTTGTGAATTACGGTGTCATTTGTATAACTGATACTACTGATAACCATCTAAACATAACATCGCTAAGAATAATTACAATAATGTCACATGTTCAGTGTTTTATGAATAGGCGTGAAATAGCTCTGTTATCAATCTAAGTGGAAGTAGGATGGAGTAGATTGGAAAAAATGCTCGGAGCAGCCAAATCAAGACATGACATCGGTCCACGAAGTTATTGGATGTTTCACCAAGCTGTTTAGGTAGGTAGATGGAGGTTATCTAGTTAGAGACCTCGCAGTTATCGTAACTATTTGTGAGAGGTTCTAGGCGGGATAGCTAATGACCAGATGTAGTGGTTCATATACATTAACTTTTTATCCCGAAGTACTTCTACTTGATATTCCGCAAATTCATTCATTCTTTCTATTCTTATCTTCTATGCATAATATCTCCTCCTACTACTACTGATACTGTTACTACTAGTACTACACTGAGACTTGTCTTGAAAATTTCACGTCGATGGGCTGGTATGGTGTGATAACTCGAACCGATACACATATGCATCAGGTTTTACGTTGCTTATGACTGACCAACTGACTATGTTTAATCTACAGCAGCATATCTGTGAAATTCGTTCAGTGTTTGAGTGATTTGTAAAGATTCATGTAATTTGTAAATAGTTTTCGTCACGACGTAAAATTGATGAAAGGAAATTAATCAAAGTAAGTTGTGATCATCAAGCTCACTGTAATATCTAAAGACTAATGATTGTTACGTACTCCTATACTAAAACAAAACATAAATTATTCAATGATTTCCAGTGAAAATAGATTCTGGAATATTATTTAATTTTAAGTAACTAGTAAATGTTTTTGTAATATTCAAATTTCAGATCAAGATAATTAAGCACACATTGAACGTTATCATACTATCACAATTTTCACTTTTTTCCTTCCTTGTAATTCGTTGCATAATCTATATCATCGATTTTTAAGAAAAATGCCTTGGTTACTTCAATATTCTCATTTATGTTTACAAATATAACTATTTATCTGTTACGAAGTCTGATAAAGATATGTATATTTATTATTTAATTTCCAGTAAATCAACCATCTCTTTGCATAGAATATATTTGTACAGTTATTAAAATATGGATAGTTTATTACAAATGGTCCAAATTATTCAGTTCTAATTTATGTGATCAAATGAAAAAATATCTATCGGATATTCCTGGTTAGTAAAATAAAATATATCTTTCAAATCTATTCCCATTATCCTAATTATAAGGAGTTTGTTTTTTAACTAATAAACTTCATTAATCTAAGCCATACGTTGTTATACCTATTGACAATTCAATGAAAAACAAGATTTTTCCCATAAACAAGATGAATCAATTTTTACTAATTGTTTCTGTGTATGTGTTTATTCTTGTTGTAACGGTTGTACTACAGGTTATGATACGCAGCGTTTTATCGATCGATCACAGTAACACGCAAAACATGTAAGGACGACCTAGAGATCCGATTGGTCCCGCTTCCCTGTCTAGCCCAGCCAGTTGAGTCTAGAACGCAAGTCACAGCCTCTGAGTTATGAATCATTGTATTTCAAACATACTCTATTCATATACTAACCAAACAGACCACATCGTACCATAAAAGCAGAAAACAACATTTACACAATATTTAACGAGTGAAATAAACAATGGCCAATAGGGAGTGTCCATTTAACGTCCAAGGACACCATTCGACTTAACACGATAATTATTGGTACATTCCTCTGCATACCTAACAATTCTAAATAATGGTTATCTATTATAACCAATTCAACAGTGCTGAATTTAAGTTTATACTCAATCAAAATTCAATATGAAGTAATTGTAAAAGATATCAGTAGTTTAGTAGTTAAATTCTCGCGCGCGAAACCAGTAGGTCCTGGGTTCGAATCTCGCAGGGGGCGAGGTCATTGATACGCACTACTGAGGAGTCCCACAATAGGACGAAACGGCCGATCACGTTTCAATTAAAACTCCAGTATTTGTTAAAATATTCTTGTTTAAATCTATACTGGTAGGATGTTTTTTTTCTAAATATAGTTAACTGTTTCATAAATTTCACTGACTGAAATCGAGTCAATTGAAGCTAGACCACCATGGAAAACCTGGAAGCACTGGACGGCCGTTCCGTCCTAGTATATAACCATAGAAAGCGTCTAGTCTAGTAAAAATATTAATTTGAAGTAATGTATTTTATTTTATTACCTCTTCACTGATCTTGTTGGTAGAATGAATAAATGGTAGAATATTCTTGTATTTCGTAAGAGAGTTCTCAGACTAGTAAGATTACACCAGTTGACAATTTAATGAAATTAATAAGTTAGAACTATGAAATTTCGATCTCTAGTAATCATCTGCTTTAATTATAAAATCTAAGAAATTTTTGTTTTATCAAAAGTTGTTGGGAAGAATTGAACACAATAACTACAACAACATGGAATTGTTTTTGTTTCTTTATGGAACATTCCTATTTGGTTATACAATCAATCATTAGATATTAATTGCTTCATTTTTTCTTATCAATAGTTTTAATTGTTTTTCAGATGAACTTTTGAAGAGAATCGATAAAATTTTATCTTTGTTTGAGGTTGCGTCATTGGATCCTTCAGCTGGATATCATCTTTCTAATCTTGGCGACGGTAAGTTTGTAGGGAAAAATACCGCTTTTGTTGGTGAATATGACATCATTCATATCGTTTAGTGGTAAATATTCATACAAAAACTTTTAATTATGTATTGGCGTAAACTCCTTTAAAAACTTTCATTTTTTATATAAGGTTTCAAAAATTATGGGTTTCTCCTCATGTTGTATCCAATAATATGTAGAGCTGTGGTTTAGTGGTTACAGGACTGGGTTTCCCAACAGTCGGTTGCGGATTCAAACCTCAACCCACTTCAATTTCAGCAGGCGATTAGTATGTATCCCTAGTTCCCTCATGCAAATAATGTAACTCAAAGCTTAGTGCTTAGACCTGTATTCAGAAGATAAATCGCATTTTTAATATAATCCAGTAATACACTATTACATCCTACCATTTTGCATTGAGTTTTATTTTGTACGTTGTACCAGAACGACGAATGTTGAGTAGCAGTTAAATTGTGGGTTATTACGTGCAATTTGTCGCCCTCACAAAGCCAAACAAAGCAGTGGTATTTAGATACAAAGAATCTCATACATTTCATATCAGTGCAGCTTTGTATCCTCCAGGTTTATGAGTCTTCAATTAGAAGATCATCTTTTAAAAATCTGAAAGATACATTATAAACGGGAACATAATTATCATCATCGTTCATTTGAAAGATGAAGTATAAAATTTATTAGAAATATATAAATTACAGTGTGACCATGGCTGTCTTATATTCTAGGCTGTCTCATGGCGTTAAAAGCCACTATATTGCACCTCATTTAAGGTATTGTGTAGAACTGTTGAATTACAATCCAATGCAAATGTAATCCATTCCAAAGTACAGGCTGATTGATTAATAACAGGGCTATATCTTGACTTATTTCATTGTCTGGTTATGTGCAATACAAAGCCTCAAAATATACCGGATAAGGAATATGATTAATAACACTTTTCCAACTACTCAGTTACACTTTCTCATAATTCAGCACTGTTATTAAATAAATCGAGTTATTGATCATCCTACTATTCTTCGATCTTTTCAATGTAAAAAATTATTGTGTGAAAATGAACCATAAAACGTGAAAAGAAACCGAAGCCATGACAATAAAAATGATCATATTAACTGTTTTTGTGTACAAAAACGTGGCTTTGACAACAGTTATCATGATTTACTGGTCCTCGATAGTCATTGAATTTTGAAATCACTTGATAATTGCTTAGTAGTGTAGTTCATCGACCACTTCAGTAATTCCATTTACATTTCTCCATTTCTATCAGTCGTATGCTTTTATGAACATTTTTTTCTAACTGTTTCGCCTAAAATCACATTAGCTTACGATTAATAATAATTTACTGACTGTTGAAAACGTAACTTAATATTTTTGTGTTTTGGTTCAGTTTTCACCGAAGCCGCTAATTTGGATACACGGTTCTCAGACATCTCTACTCTTGTTAGAGACTTTTAACTTGTTCATTTTCTATATTGTCTACAGAATAATAACAGTTGATTTCCATCACTGGAACACAGATATCAGCAACAATAAAAGTTTATTCAGTAGTCTTTTTATTGTTGATCACACTTAAAGAAATATGCGTAGCTTTTATTTATAATTTTAAAAAAGCCATGTTAAAAATATAGATAAATAACTTTTGTATTACATGTTATAAAATGTCAAAAATTGTTGCCATGTTATGGCATCGTCTACTTGTTGCGAAACTGCTACCATTGGTGGTTATTAAGCGTCGATACGTATAATGAGATGAGTCGTAAGGTTTAAACTCAGATATGTTAACATTATTGTCTTTTCATAACACTGATTTAACATTTCAAGTAGCCGTCTTAGCACGAGGTGGAAGACTGGAATATTTACTCTTTTCCGTATTATTATTATTATTATCTTTACGTTGCTGCTACAAAAATCCCCGAAAATTCCGACGCGACTCGAGGTTCAATATAAATGGTTGTCTGCTATACGTGCAGATTGTGGTTTTGTTGGCTGCTTGAAGTAACATATTACTGACCGGATTACACCTCCTTGATAACACTGGCGTAATAATATTGACCTCGGCACCAATATCTACTGAAACGGCACCGAATTTTTTGTTAATCGCTTGGATTAGGTAGCTCGATGGGTGGTAAGTGACATCTCTCGCCACTGCTGCCTGTTTGGCAATGTCTCACTGAGGGTCTTTATGATTTGTGGAAACATTCCACTGTCTTTTCCATGTCTTTGCAGCAAATCCTTGCCTTTGATTGTACCAGCATACTTTTCCGAATATTTTTGGTGACTGAAAATGCAGTTCTATGGACGACCTTTTTCGGGATGATGACCATGTACGTCTCATCTAAAAGTTAGATATTGATGTTTGTGACATAATAAGTCTATTTCTGAGGTCAATTAGCTCTTGTTGTAGTGTTGCTAAATGGTAACCACTAGTGCTAGTTCCCGCCGCTGTATGTGGAATGTTGACACTGTCAGCGTCTGGATATGCATCATTTTGTTGGCCATCTCTGATAAGTTGTAGAGTTTAACTGATATACCGAACACACTCAATACTTGCCGTAGATTGTACGACAGTTGCTACAGTTAAATTTATCCTCACATCCTCGTCTGGCCTACGGAAACCAGCTATCCGCTTCATATATCTTAGAAGTTGGAAAGGTTTTCTGTCACCAAAATCACAAACAGTCAGTAGTAGCTTCTTTTCTTCTGAGACACGTGTGCTGCATAACTTCGGCTTTTATTTCCTATCATATGGAGCTTCTTTCGGTACCTGACCAATGAGGTCCCAGACCGTAGCTGAAACTTTGACTGGTAGTGACCCTGCATAACAAGTAGCCTGGGATCGTATTCCTCAGCAAAGAGAAGTGCTCCTATCTGAGCGAACTGGATTCTTGGATTATTTGCACTGTACGCTGCAAGCTTGAACTCGAAAATTGCATTTTACATGGTCTTTACCTGTTCCTGTTTTTCTTTTTAAGTTTGAGATCTCTGGTAGTATTTTCAATCCTCATGTTATTAATAGATAAACGTTTTAAATTAATATGATAATGATAAGGAATATAGCAATATAAATGTAGAAATATTTATATAATCGAGGTAAACGTAGGTTCACTCAATAAGTTTGTTGGCCCAAAATCCAAGTACTTAAATAACAATGATTTTATCCAAATGAAAACGTATTAAAATTACTAAACAATATGTAGGTTATACTTTCAAATAACCAATAGTTGTGCATTTGGTAGGTCGTAAAGTAAGTCCATAGTTATGACAGATGACTGGTTATTCCAAAATATGGGATATACTTCAATATAATAACGTATTCTTGACCAAGATAACGTTAAGAATCGAACTTTAAATGTACGTAACAGGTATATTGAAGGTTTGTTTGTGTAGCAGCCATTTGAGAGAGAACCGGTTTTGATTTATGCAGCACGTGCAACTTGTAAACGATAATCAGTTTGATATGGAAACGGCGCACAAAGAAATTTAGTGTTGACGTTATTCACTAACGTGATTTAAGTCAGTGAAAATGTTGGAGGTTATGTGGGATATATGTTTCGTTAAAATCATTCAATAATCAGGAAGTTAAATAGCGGGCCTATAAACTGATTACTGGAAGGAATTGAACCCTGGCCTTCTTCGTGATAGGCAGAGATACGCATCAATATAATTACCTATTAAAAACGAACATAGTTTGGTCTTGTACAGAAAACAAATAGCTTCACCTGATGATTACATTGGCGTATATTCCTAGACCTTCAAGGGGGTATACACTTACTAGCTTATCTGTAGTATTTTGATGATATCGACAAATCAGAGGAATAAGGTGTTCGATGAAGAGCGATCGGCTTCTGGCACGTGGTCTGTCCCGCGACCACCGTATCAAAATATTTATCTCTTTCTGCAGTGTATCGATCCTGTCTTCTATCGTCATGCTATGCAATTAAGTGCTCGCTTTGGATTTGAGAGGACAAACTAAATCCGTACATCAAATTGTTCTCGTATAAATATATTTCATTCATTGTTAACCCAGATTGATGATAATAGAAACGATCAGAAAAATCAAGTATGCTGATTCAATCTAATAAAGAGCTACTCAGTATTTTAAGTCAAGGAAAACTAAGCTAAAATCATGCGACGAATTGAGTAAAATGATAAAAAAAACAAGTACATACATGCTCTCACAAAATAACGTGGGCACAAGCAAATAACTGACGCAGTCACAAAGAGGTTAGATTAGTCTTCAAAATCTAGAGTAGTCCTCGCAGTTGTAAAATGGTGCCGAAATGCCATAACAATCTCTGTGTGGGTAGCTGTACATTAGTTTGAGAAAAAAGCCATTTTTGAAAGTAACACTGAATTGGTATGTGAAGGAAGTATGACAGTAGGTAACAAAAAGATACACTATATCCGGTAGATTGCAATGATAAAGGAAAGATGAATGTTTAGTGCGAAAAGCATAAATACCGTATGTTTGCAGACAAATGTAAGTGCTCACATGTGATTATGAGCAAAATAATGAGCACGTATTTATGTTGTGAACGTATGGGCGAAAAGAAAAGTATTTTCATGAGTAATTTGAGTGTTTATTAAAACATGATAAATCATCTAAAGCTTATGCGTATGAAAACTGAGGAGATCGTGTAAATAAGTGACGGAATATTATCTGTGATTCCGACAAAATGTAGGAATGGTCAGTGCATCTGAAAATGTTTTAGAGCATATCAAGTTTAATGATTGGAAATCAATGTAATATCAAAACTCAAGTTGTAAAACTAAGCAGCCCCATATTTATGATCGACGTTCGGTTAAGATTATCGTTGAGAAATTTTGAACGACGATTGCTTTGTATGAATGTTTTGAACGAACACCAGTTGCATATTGCGATAAGGTGCTACTACCGAGAGTGTTGGGATAGTTGCGACCATGCTACTCTCAGCATGCAGGAGGTTCGCCCGACTCGGACTAACGACTCACGTGTCATTAGACATCCAGTTTACTTAGCGGGTTCGATGCATGAATGGCTAGCAAATACGTCAGAAATATAGACACGAAAGTGGATGATAATGAATAATTAGTCTCATAAAGGCATTCCTTTGATCGACAATCCAACCATAATAAAGATGATCGGTATTAACAAAAGGCTTAATAAAATTACAGGTGTTCACAAACGTAGTGAAAGACTTGATCGAAAAGACCAAACGCGTATGTGACATGACATTATAAAAGTGACCTTAGCCACGCGGATAGGAATATAATAGCGAGGAGAGCTGACATGAAAAAGATTGACGAACCCACTTTAAGCGCGACAACTTTGCATTATTGAATAAAATAACAGTTGAATTAATTGTGAATATCATCGTGTAAATACAGTGTTGATAATATTGTTAATCGATGTGTGCGTAATAGAAATACGTAAATGCTATAATATAATGTTAATACGAGTACAATAATAATCCCACAACTTTGGGGGATAATAATCCACGAAATAACTGAGTGATAAGAGTCGGAAAAATATCTTTAAGGCAATAAAATTTGTGAATATATTATTCCTTGTTGCATTGAAATCATTTACCTGCATCGGATTCGAGATGTTGAGCCATCTTTATCGCTAGTCAACTACGTCAGTTGCGTTGCATTCGTTCGTCAATGCATGGGACTTTAAATGCTAAGTTTTGTTCGAAATCGCGCTCACCACTATAATGTTTTCTCTTGGAAGTTCCTATTAATAGCTTATCTGTATTACTTCTAAGAGTTGTTTGAATTAAACTTCTTTCCGTATTACGTTTGTCTTCCAGTATGGTAACAACTAAGTCGCAACACTATGTATTGTCGGATAAGCTTTGTTGCCAATATATTTATTTTCCAGCCAAACGAGCAGATAGACCGAAAGGATAAAAATGAATAAGTGTACATGTATATGAGTCATCGTGTATGCATATAAAAAGTGCCTTTAATGAAAGATCAAATATCTAGCTTTAATGTGACAAGGTAAGTCACACAAATACCCACAGACGGCTATGTGTTTACTGTTAAAAGATCATAATTATTTATAAGAGTGAGTACACCTACCTTGTATCTACTTTAACAGTGTTCGAAAGTATAAATGTACAGAATAACGGGAACAAAGTGAAATGAATGATGTGTCCGTGAATCAGAACAACTTTCCCTTTGAGGTCCATTGAGAAAAAGACTAAGCCGGGATTAATTACGACTATGTGCAAAGTTTGTATTGTTCATTCCGTTAAGTATTTTACTTAAAAATAATGGTAATTTATTAAGATGAATACAACATAATTATTTGTCATATATCGGAAATCTAAAGTATGTTAAGTTAAAATCTAAACGCGACATTAATAGCTATGTTCCTAGGACATTGTTTTGTATTTGATACACATAAAGTTCTTAGTATTTCAAAAGTTTGAGTTTAGTACTCTTGGGTTGCTTCTTTTTATCCTAACAGTGAACAAGTTCTATGGTCATTATATTTATGACTTCATTCAAACACTATTCTCTAATAAGCAAAGATGGATAGTGGCTAGCTTTGGAATCCAGGACGCGCACTTCGTCCTATTCGGGACTCGTCAGCTGGATGTGCCTGCATCTCAGACTCAATGTTCACTCCGAGACTCGAACCCAGTACCATTTGCTTCAAACGCCATCGCGTTATCCACTCAGCTACTGAGTCCTGATAGCCACTTGTGCAACGGGGTGAAGGTACATCCAGCTGATAAGTCCCAAATGCGACAAAACGCGTCATGGATTCCACTGCTAACCACTGTCCGTCTTTACTTACAAACCTTGAGGCAGACCGCACAGGATGCACATATGCCAACAAGAGGCTGATCATTTGCAGTCCTATACAAGCAAACAATACCAAGTGAACTATTCTAGGATATAGGAAATAAATTAAATAACCATTTAACAGTAACCTTGTTTAAGTAAAGATCTTGTGATGTTATACAGCCTTAACAAAAAAACCATTACTTGTGAAAGTTCTCATTCTAGATTTCAAATTTTAAAATCGAACAAAGTAGTTCAGAAACAATCATTTTCGACTCAGCATAGTACATTTTTTACATTAACTTACTCAATTTCACCACCCAAATCGATTTAGAAAGATACGTTTCGTAACAGGAATATTAAACTGTCTATATATAAAGGCTATAAAGTTAAATAGAAAAGGTTTATAGTCAGTATGCAAGCATATAAAATACGTCGGGTCTACATCAACAATTTTACCACGGTTCAAACTCATGACTTTCAGGCATTTTGGAAGGTTCATATCTATAGGACCATTCCGTTAACATTTAGTACTTCACATTTCATATTTGAATCGTTATTCTACACTGAACTGTTTTATTTTTTAGAATTTTTACCAAAACTAGTGGTTAGTCAATCTACAGTCTCTTAGAACTGAAGTATACACATAATTAACATTGAAGAATTGGAAAAATGGCTATCTTGTTTAACAGTGGTCATATAAAAACTGACTTTCTCATAAGATAGTGGTTAGAAGTAGTCAACAGGATACCCTGGACCTAGGTTTCATACTACTTGGCGCTCTTCGGCAAGGTGTACCTCCACCCACCATCTTATCTGAACATAATGCGCTCAATGTCGAATCACCTAGATTGGTGGCTACATTACAACTTCGTCGATAGTATTCGATCTGCACTAAGAAGGACCTGATATTGTAAATGACTTCTTCATATACACTGTCTGTCATGGGATTCAGGTTTACAACTTTGAGAAACTTTAAAACCAATAAGCTCAGAAAATCCCTCATTCTTTAAGCACCATTCGATATATGTAAAGTAAAATTTTTGGATTAGCATTTAGCATCGGTATCACGAAATCACTTATTGAAAATAACTTTCTTCACAGACCGTTTTCTTCATTGTAAATCGGAGAAAAACGGATAGCTGATTAGTATGAATGTGAAAATTTCTCTTAACATGGAAGTAAGACTGAAATTGAATAAGTAAGATATTGATGGTTTGTTTTTCAGAAATTTGGTTAATCCACGCAATCGAGTGCCCATTCAAAATGTCCACTTCAAAATATTGTGAAGTTAACTTTATCATGAGTAGAGATACTTAATCGCTAACATAATTTTATCACCATCAACTATCAACTACAAAGTCTTCTTATTTAATTTAATAGTTGAGTTCATGAGTCAATTGAATCTAGATCACCATGGAAAACCCGGAAGCACTGGACGTCCGTTTCGTCCTAGCATAGGACTCATCAACAGTGCGCATCCACGATCCTTCACGTGCAATTCAACCCAAGACCTTCAGTCTCGCGTGCGATCGCTTAATCCCTGGACCAACCGTGTTAATGTCTAACTTCAACCAATCCACGAAATCGCGCCACCGTCCACCATTGTCTTCAGTTGTGGAGATAGGCCTAATAAACCTATTTTGTAAATAGTTTTGATAGCTTTTGCATTCATTTTGTTTATTTCCATAATCTGTACATTTATCACTGAACGATTGTACTTGTTGTTTAAATATGTGACCTTGACAACTAACTTCCTTTTTGAATTACACACAGCACGACATTGTTAACTGTGCATTATTAAATACACTCTTATACACGCATGCCTCGTTCTATCATGCCTGTGGATATAATAACTAAACTATTGATTAACTATCAACTATATTTATAGACTGTTATGACATTCCTATTGCATTCGACGTCGAGAAAACTGGCTGGAGTCATATTTACCTCATTGAAATTATTAATTATCTATAATTGTGGATCTTGGGTACCAAGCACAACGAAACAAGCAACAGCCAGCTGATTTAAGTAACGTCCCTGAACCTTTATTTTGCATTATTAATTTATAAGTTGTTTATTGTTATATTAACTTTTGGACGTAATAACTTTATTGCTATTCCTTTTTGGTTAATATACTGTTTGGTCCACCACACAGTGATCTACTACAAATAGTTCCTGGGTTCAAATCTTGTGGGGCAGTATCGCGGATGCGCACTGCTGAGGAGTCCCATATTAAGACGAAACGTCAGTCTAATACTTCCAGGTTTTCTATGATTGTTTAGCTTCGAGTGATTTATGAACTCAACTATTAATATCTACAAAACCCCTTTCTTCTTATTTAATTTACTTAATCATTGGAATTTTAACAGATTTTTTTCTATAATAATCTTTTAACAGTTGAATGTAACAGTCAGTTACGTACTTAAGACAATTATTTAAACAAAAACACTAAAAAAACACCATTACAGCGTTCAAGTTTTTTTTACAAATTGAATGTGTTCAATGATAAAACAGAACAATAATTAAAAAAAAACTGGTTAATTCACATAGTGATATTTTGTGATATTTTGAAATAAATCAACAAAAAACCCAGTAATTTTTCATTCATTCTAGATAGAATTTACCTCTTGTTTGTTTTGTTTTATCTTTATAATGAACAATTCAATACAAACAAGTCTATTTGTTTGTTTTCATTGGAAAATTGCATTCAAATCATTCAATCTAATATAATTAATTATCTGTGTAAGTGTTAAATTTCTACGGTTTTTTTCTATAAAAAAAACACAGTGAACCTTTCAAAATATAAAATTGGACATTTAAAAAACAAACAGCAGACTAGTTTTTTCGATGTTTACGAGAAAAACCTGACCATTTTTCTCCATCTCTCTCTCTCTTTGTGTGTGTGTGTGTGCAATATTATTTAAATTTCCATTCTAATAGATTTTGCATAATCTATATCACGTTTTAATTGACATGTAGCTAATTGTCCACAAAAGCATGTAATACAAACATCATTCATTAGAGTACCCTAAAATGTAAATAAAATATACACAAGTGACTAGTTATATGAATAGAAAAGTAATAATTATTATGTAATATGTGTATCTTTTTTTAATAAAAAAAAGTACTTATGTAGTGAACAGAACACAGGTGGGGACAATCGAATTATAATTAGAACAAAATTACAGAATTACTTGATAAAATAGAAAAATTATATAGTAAATCGTTAATTTGCAAAACATCATTCCATCATATCAAACCGGACTGTTGCCGTTGCAAACATCAATCCATTGTCTCATATTTCATTGTTCATGTGACTTCTTACAAATTCCATTGTGTTCTTGCTCTTCCTTTCTTGATCTTCTCCAATCTTCTGCTGCCAGACATTACGTTTTTAACTCGAGTCATATACTACTTATATCAATATAAGTAGAACGCGCCACACTTATACCTAGATCGTTTCAAATAACCTTGGTTGATTAACCCTTTAAATTTCTTAAATACGATTGTATATGAACTCAAATAAGCAAAACTTGACATTATCAACCTATTGTTTATGAGGTTCAAACTTCATTTTGTTTCTTTATTTCATTTTAATAAACTAAGGTAAGAAAATATCTGTTACGTAGCTCAAATTGTACAATCAAGAATTGTAATATAGTGGAACACTTTTGAAAAAGCTAATTATTATATACATTCAATATACACAACCAAGACTTTAAAAAGCCTATAAACTTCAGAAATAAACGTATGATGAGACTAATTATTGTATGAGGTATTGTTTTATAACACCATATAATAACTTTTTGTAAGCAATGATGGATAGTGGCTAGCAGTGGAATCAAAGACGCGCGTTTCGTCCTATTTGGATACAAGGCAAACAATACCAAGTGAATATAATAACTTTTCAAGAAATGTATTTTTTCTTGCTTTAACATTTGAAAAAATCAACCTACATACAAATCTAAATGAGATATGTGTGATAAATAAAATCATATCTACAATCTGTAATGAAAATGAGAAAGTAAATGAGTTAATAAAACAATTAAAATGGACAAAATAAATGAGCAACACTGAATCAATAGGTGACTTTTTCAATTCACGAGTCAGAATTGAAGTAATTCACTGGTAGACTAAAGCATTATATCAACTAGTCAGTCATAGAGCCTTATTTAACTGTACTATGGGTCGAATCCTCACACAATATCAATAAACGAGATGAGAGAAACAAGTTGAACAGATAGGAGATCAAAATAGTAGTATTAGTGATGATATGGTTAGAAAGGGAATGAAAAGGTATATGTGAAGCAATATAGGAGCTAAAGATCTGAAGTAAGATAAAGAGTAAATGCATATACATCATTGTCACATATTCATGTAGAATCTCTAACCAGAAATCCCGGTTACTGAGATGGCTCAGACCAGGTAGATTACACATACAGAAAGTTCACTTGTCAAATATTTTATGAACTGACTCTATTTCTTGATTTTATCGCTACTAGTTTTCTCCTAGCTCATTTATACTACAACTAGCATTACACTTCAAATAACGATAGGTTTCAGCAGACATGATTCACCTCAGTCTATGAATATTCAATTGCCGTCAGCTGATTCCTTTTTGTTGCCTAATACATTGATTCTAATCCTAGTCCTGTTGGTTGTTTCACAACATGCTAGCTTTGCTTCAACAAAATCATCCAGCCCACTCAACGTATTCTACTTTCACAGATAACGTTTTGCTTCCACAACGTAATACAGATCGTATTATTTTATGGTATACCATCCCTTTAATGGACAGACAGATCTGCTCAACTTGACGAAAACCAAGTGACAGGATGGTTTCATCCGTGTAATCCAGATCAGTGAGTCAGATTTCAAAAAGAGGTCAGTCGCTAGAAGTTGCGCCCACTATAACTAATACTATGAAATTCTAATAAGATAATTCACTTTTCAGGAAGGGGACGTAGTTTTTGTAACAGTTCGTTATTCTCTAGGTCGGGATTTTCTTGATTTTCTACGTTTGTTTAGTTCAACTCATTCCTTGAGATGAAATATTTTTGTCGTTCTTATCCTTCGAATGTATTTTATTTCATCATTTTATGAATATTAGTTTGCGCTGCATATGTATGTGGTAGGTTAAACTACTTCGTTTTCGACAACAATAATGACAGACATAGAACACAATGTGGCTATCTGTAAAGGAATAAAGAAGGATATTTACCGTTAGTTCACTTTGTGACAGATAAAAAATATGCTGGTTGGATGAGATATTGTGTTTCCAACGACTAGGTGATAAGTTAAATTCCGTGTAGCCAGGCCTTACCTTTAGGTCACACATAGTAGGTTAGATTAAAATATCTTGTTGTAACGCGAGTGTGTGACTGAGACTGCAGGTTATGCTAGACAGCGTTTATATCGATCGATTACAGTAGACACGGAAAACACGTACGGACGGCCTAGAGTCTCGATTGGTCTCGCTTCCCTGTCTAGCCCAGTCAGTTGAGTCCAGAACACAAGTCACAGCCTCGGAGATATGAATCATTATATTTCAAACATACTTTGTTTATATACCAATCAAGCATACCACATCGTACCATAAAAATAGTAAACAACATTTACGCAATATGTAACGAATGAATTAAATAATAGCCAATAGGGAATGTACATTTAAAGTCCAAGGACACCACTGGACTTAACATGATAATTATTGGTCTATTCTTCCGCATCCACAACACCTCCCCTTTTTTTTGAAGATCCGGAGTTGATATCCGGATTTTGAAATTTTCTGGGTTCATCCTCCCCCACGAAATAATGTTGGGTCCTCATATTCCCAAGTTAGAATTAATTTGACTTTATTTAACACATAATTGTCAGATTGAACAGGGGAGTCACTGAAAGTGATTAAATAGTGGGGAACAATGTCGCTTGATATGAGGTCACCAACGTTTGATTCTTCTGGAACATTGTCACGGGATTTGTTGAAAATCTCATTTGTAAACAGTTGATCACTGCGATAATCAACATCTATCAAAATTGTATTAGATTTCTGATCATCATTTAATGCATTTAACACATTTTCTGGTACAAAAAGATCTAGATAATAAGATTCGTCAGAATCTCCTGTTGTTGAATGATGAGGACCATTTGAAACAGCTGGATTCAGTGTACCGCACGATTTGTTCCCTGTTCCGTTGTGGGCGGGTACTGCAATTAATTTATGAGCATTTAATAAGAGATCCTCCTGTGAGCTGGGTACATCACTGTCTGTACACGTTTCAGGAACAGTGGGATTTGAACCCACGACAGGGAACGTTTCGGAATTTGACATTTCTGGACAACTGGGCGGACCATGAATAACTGTCTCGTTTACATCACTGGTCGTCCGGGATTCACAGAGGCTTTTATAAACAGCTTCATATGTTCTGCAGTTGTTTTCCAGCTCAGTCTGCAGATGAGAAATGAATTTACCAACTTCTGTTGCACCTCCGAAACATGGAACATTTACCAACAGTGTGCGTAAATTTTCTAAAAAATTTAACTGGCTATTTTTGAAGCACTGCTGTTGTTGCTCAAGTAGAAGCTGTAATCGATCGGAAAAGGTAGTCTTTTTTTTTTCAGCACCTGCAATGAAAATTAACTGTAGGAATAATGACCAATGTTGCTCAAGGACGCTGGTGACAATCTGGATGCTGATTGGTCGAAACAATTAACCTGAATCTCGTCCAATTACAAGGTTCAAAATTTTTCTCCACCCCGTCGCCAATTGTTATAACGCGAGTTGTGAGACTGCAGGTTATGATAAGCAGCGTTTATATCGATCGATTACAGTGACACGGAAAACACGTACGGACGGCCTAGAGTCTCTATTGGTCTCGCTTCCCTGTCTAGCCCAGTCAGTTGAGTCCAGAACACAAGTCACAGCCTCGGAGATATGAATCATTATATTTCAAACATACTTTGTTTATATACCAATCAAGCATACCACATCGTACCATAAAAATAGTAAACAACATTTACGCAATATGTAACGAATGAATTAAATAATAGCCAATAGGGAATGTACATTTAAAGTCCAAGGACACCACTGGACTTAACATGATAATTATTGGTCTATTCTTCCGCATCCACAACATATCTACGGCGTAAATTCCTGTTTACTCACTAAAAAACACCAGTTCGCTCTTCAAATAGGGTACTAACATTCACAATAGATCTCATTATAGTGAAGATGTATACTTTAATCTAGATATATTAATTTTTGAATATGATGTTCCCAATGACGAAGAAAGCTCCTCAGTTACATCATTCAGCTCAGAGAACGATACCTTAGGAAAATTATCCATATGAGCTATAAATATTGTCGACTATTTTAAGTGTTTAATGTATACAACATGATAAATAATTTCTTAATTAAAGATAAATAAAATATAATGGTTACCATTATTTTGTGCATAACACGATGTTTAATACGTAATGGTAAAATGCCTGCACCACAGAATGGAACCCAGCATGATTCCCCTTCTTTATTATATAAATAACACATGTAACAATGAGGACAGAAGAGAACTAGACAACCTAAAAACACAAACATTTTAAAACATAAACTTAAAATGGAATAAATTGAGTGTTTTCTGCACTAATTCAATGTATAATATTTGTTTAATTAAGGTATATCTTAGAAATTATTTAATTTAGGAAAAGTCTTAACTATTCATTGAATAACAACCAACAATCTGGTTGCGCCTTCACAATAAAATGGCAAAATCACACTGTAGTACAAATAGAATGTCAATTATCCAAGACTACTTGATCGTATATACTGAAACATTTATTGTAATCTACCAGTAAGCATCATTTCCACAATTCTTTCGGAAGAAATATGAAGACTACCTAGATCACAATCAGCGAGAATCTTGAGATCTAATGCTGCCTACACACAGTTGTATGCCATTATTGTGTACCGTTAAAGACGGAAAAAAGTATCGTCAGGAGGACTAATATAGATCTGAAAACGATAGTTCTAGATTTTCGTACGTGTTGGTTCGATGCTTCTTCGACAGTAGGAACTTCATTTTTTCCATGACTAGTATTTGATTATCGAAATACAGTTATGTTGATCATCGTATTGATAAGAGGTTCAGATTTATACTTTTGCTGATCAAAAAGACAGACGATAGTTACCAACATGTACAATATATTGTTATATTAGATAGATGGATCTGTTTGACAGAAAAAATTTCATAGCTTCCTCTCTGTTCTAAATAATCAGCCTCTTATTAGAGCTAAACTGAAATATTAATCGTACACGAAAACTTCATAAAATAAGATTACAAGACTTGTAAAATGTATGTAATGTAAGTAGATTTAACCAATAAAGTAGGATGATTTTGTAAAGACAGGTTTTATTACAGACTAGCCAGAGATTATTTGAAAGATCACAAACCACTGTTCAGTTTTCCTTTCTTATCTTCTTAACATTTGTTGAACACGGCATAATGTGAGATCGAACCAGTAACAATCAGTTCTTATGAGAATCGTTAGCATCATAAGTCACTACATTGAAATCAAACTGTTTACATTCTCTAATCCAGTTGTCGACAAGTATATTGTCTTACTTCTAAGTCATAATGTTAGAATAATGACTAATTTATTGAGATAAAATATCATTGGTTTTATGCAGAATTATTACACTTACATGTTGGTAGGTCATCAAAACAAGCACAAAGTCCACTACTCCATTCTCTTTCGAATGTCTGCCTCTGTATGTTAAAGTGGAGGAAAATAAATATTTTATAAGATAAAGATGGAGTGTATGGTAATCAGTGTAGAAGGATATGAAGCGGTGAAATGAAAATTCTTCATGAAATAAAGACTATAAATTAATCTACACAATAAGAAAATTTGAATTACCAATCATACTTATTATTCTTAACAAATAACTCTTGCCTTTATCAACATTGACCAAATTAATAGTAAATATAATACTGAAATTATGTAACACCTTAAAAGTTGTAGGATTAGGATCTTTGTGATATACTTATCAGTCATTGGTTACCTGATTGTTAGTAGATCTAACTCTCAAAATGTAGGTCATTTCACCTACATCGGTTTGAACAGGATAGTACCACTAACTCTACATAAACAGTATGGCTCTAAGTGAAGTACATAAAACTGTACTGATTAAATGAGTCGGGTTACTCAGGATCCAATAAATACATGATATAACGAACAATTTCAATTCTACCCATTATATGATTAAATATATACAAAATGAGGATCAAAATTACTAAATCATGAATTAATGATTAGGGGTTTGTGGAGATTGTAAATTCTCTGTAAAGGGTGGTGAGATCTCACTGCTAAGATATCCCATACTGTGATGAAACAATTATCTAGTGCTCCATGAATTTTTTGGTCTAGCTAATATCAGTACATGATTAAAGCCGTGAGTTATGTTTTCGGCAACATATTTCATTACTGATTGTAAGACGTATACTTAAGGACGAATGATATCATGTAGAGAATTATTGAAAACCAGGAACTACTGAATAAACCATCTTTTTACATTAGCCATGTGACCTTAGTCTTCTGGAAACTTCAAGAAACATACTGAATATATTAATGATATAAGCAGTTATTCAACCAAAACGTAACACATAATCGTCCATTTTATTACATGCTTCTCACGAGCCTCTGTTAAGTTCTGACTGTATAAAAAGTTTTCAGGAATCTCCTGGGTCTATAGGGATGTTGAAGAAAGATATTTTTGGAGTTTCTTGCGTTCATCACCTAATGCTTAAAATTCTAAGTGAATCTCATCAATTTTACCAATCTAACTGTCACTTCTTGAGACAACGTTACGAGAGGTTTATCTCGTTTATCAAAACGTGCTTAATGATAATTTAAATTATTAAGCCTCTATACTTTACAACATTCAATGATGCTGAATAATTCAGTTGCGTTATTTTCCGATTGGAATAAATTTTAGTATTTTTTAACAAACCAAACAACCACTTGAAAGCAAGCATAGAACCAATTAAGAAAACCACATTGAACATTATTTGTCATCAAGAAAACCATTCAAAATGTGAACGGACCTCCACAATTCACCTAACTCTACATTCTATAGTGTTTGTTGTGTTTTTTTGATTGTTGAGTGTACTGTTTCGTTAGTTTAGTAACAATATTGTTACTGACGGACTTAACAACAGTGTTGATTGTCTTACTTATCAGATGATTTTGTAGAAAATAGTGTGTTTCTTTCTCCCTCACTAAAATCTATTGTTTGATATCAACAACTTATATATTTAAGGAAAACTGATCAAAATTTTCCTTTCTACCTATTTTCATTTCGTTTTATTGAGTTTCTTAATTTTCTTTGCCATACACACACTTTATCAGGTATCAAGTGTTTTAAAATAGCTGGAAAAATACACTTATTTACATATTACTTTGTCACTATTTCTCTCTACATTTTTTCCATTGTTTTCTATTTATTCATACAAAAAATGACCTTTCTATTGTGTCCATAAAAGAAAAATAAATGACTTGTATAAGCAAATATCTAATACACCAATAAGCGTAAGTATATAAATGTATGTTTATGAAGTACATTTCCTTGACAATTTGAACAGTTATTGTTAGTAACCGGCTTTATCAACTTGTTGCTATGGGGATTTGTAGATTTTCATCAATTGGATCAACAAAGCATGTTTATATTGCAGATAATATTAATAATAGTGATAAGGCTTACAATTATTTCCACAATTTCTATGTACATTATTTTATTTGGAAAACAAAAACAGTAATATTTTGTACGTAAGTTATGTATAAGTATACATAGATGTATATAAAAACAAAAAATTAATGTCCAGTAATGAAACAAGAGGCCACAACGAAATACAATATCTTTCCATTAAAAAAAACACTTTGAAAATTTGTCTTAGAATAAATATATTAGTGTTCTTAGATGAATTCTAATAATTTACGTTACTTGTCACCAGTAGCAAATGGCCTGTAACTAAATTAAGTAGAACAAGTGATAATTTCATCGGTCACAACAAAGATTAAAATATTGCGGCATATGATGATTATTAATTTATATATATACATATGGCGTAAGCGAGATATCCGTCTACCAACCAAAGGATGGGTTTACTGCACAACAGTTCGTTTCGGATATTCGTAGGTTACTAGTATTCAATCATGGGTGTCTTCGAAGCACTGTTCGTATATCCCAGGACTACCGAGTACGTAATGCAATTGTTAGGAAACGGGTACAAGGCAAGGATGGCAAATCACTTGATGGAGTAGTGAAGTTTCATAAGTTGAGATGGCTAGGACATGTGTTACGTATGCCGAACCACCAACTTCCCCGACGTGCGATGTTTTATGGTGTAGGAGTAGGTTGGAGGAAAGGTGGGGGCGGCCAGGCCAAAACATGGCACACATTTATGAAATCACTGACAAGTGGACTGAGCCATGTTGGTAGGTATAGACTACCTGGTTGGGATCCACGAGACGATAGCAACCGATGGTAGAGATCTTGAATGGCATGGCTTAAAATCATTTGGAATGGTGCAGGTGCATCCACTCTTTCGTTCTCCTTAATTCTAATCTTCCGAATTTTTCATGTCCCCATTTTGTCTTTCCAAATTTATTTCACTAGATTATACTTCTTGAATAACATCTTCAAACCCTAATCTTTCCGATCACTACTTATACTGCTTATGTTTACCACATTGTAGCCATTATTTACGTGATTAAGTGATATGATTTCACCTTAAATTCAGTTCTGAGGGGTATATAACATGAGATCAGTCATTAATAAGTGATCAGTTAGCTTTTTTTAATAATTCACTATCAAAGTAGGTCATTTAAAGCATGAACAGCTCAGTGATAACGCTTTCTTGTGAGAAATGTTTTCTATCGAGTGAGATTATGACTAGCTGACGATAACTTTGTAATGAATCTCAACTCAAGAGCTTTCTGTTGGTTGATTCAAATAAAGTGTATCGTTCTGTTGAGTTACTCAGTTGAATGGGTACAAATCAATTTCATATGACGTCAGTTACTACTAACCAACCGTTTAATGTGAAATTTCAATTACTTTAAGTGATGGGTATGTGTAATTAAATCTTAAAATGTTTTTGAGTTGAAAACCTATTAGTGAGCTTTAATATATCTGAGATGCAGCATTAATATTCGGTCAGACGGCATACTGGATGATAATCAAAACGTTTGTGTTTTCATTGATTATTTTTAATGGGCTTTAAAGATCCATTTGCTATTTGTCCAGTAGGTGATACACAAACGAGTAAGGACTACTAGTTAAAAATGTTGATTGTTCCAAATATTTTCAAAGAATAAATAGATAAGCGATCTTTCTTCTCGTTGTGTCACCTTATGCACATAAGACAATTTAATTTCAAGTTTTTTTCGACAGATATAATTCAGATACAATCATTTCTCAGAGTGTCTAGAGACTAGGTTAAAATTGAGTGAATTTAGGAGTAGTTAGTCAGTGACAATTAGAGTTGAGTGGCTTTCATTTGTGTATTCATATGTTAAGTGGCCCCAAGCCACCAGGTAAGGTAAGATTAAAAACGATAAACAACTAATATTTACATAATGGTTACTTTAATATCCGGTTCCATGAACTTTCTTCACCACTTAACGTTACTTTGGCTAAATTTTCTGTACACAGCAAAAGCTTGCATTATAGCAAGCTGTGAAACATTGTATTTAGGAAAGACAATATAACAGTATATAAACTTAATTTGACGACTACACGAAAGTTGTACCCGAAAGGTCTAAAAAGAATTGTTTTTTAAGAAGTCAGACTGGTGTGAATCAACGATTATAGACTAAGATTGAATTAAATTTTATCCTGATATTATATGTGCATATACCCAGAACAGATGACTTAGGACAAAGATGAGAGTTTGTAGTTAACATTTGTTTTTTCTTTTTAACAGCTTTTGTTCTTTTCACTTGATGTTAATCGAGATCTTAAATAACAAATGATTTATGGGTTTATTATCCATCTAAATTTTCCTATCATCGACTGACTTTGTTTAGATAGCCATTGAAAACTAAGAAGGACTAAAAAACGTTTTCGTTAAGAATCAAATAGATATCACTGACGGGGGTTGGTAATGGTCGTGGGATTTGAAAAATTGGTTGGAGTTAAGAATGCAAACTATTGGATTTTAACTCAGTTATCTACGGTCACTTCGAGTTCTGAAAGTTATGGGTTCAGTCTCCGGTGGCACAGTGAATCAGTGCTGTTGATAATTCTCATACTGCGACAAAATGGTTAATGAGTGCTTCTCAGTTTTTTTTAATGATTTCCTAACCAAAGTCAGTCATTTTTATAAAGATTCAGACTAAAAAATATCTGTAACACCATGTAATTACAATTAAGTGTTAATATCAATGTTAGTGATAAAAAGAGGGGTTATGCCCATTTTAATAACTAGTATATATGTGTATGAACTCAGTATGCGTTCTGGTTACAAAGTGAAAAACTCTATTTAGTACAGTAACGAACATGTTACCAACCTGTCAAATACGTGTCGTACCTTTGAGTTTCTTCAGAAATCTTGACCGTCATTTAGTTTTTTTTATTAATATGAGAATTAGTGAGATTAGATTATGTATATCTTTGTGATCAAATTCGCCTTGATCACTAATATTCAACTCACTTAACAAATGCAAAACACAAGTATTGATCTGTTTTTCTGTTTTAAAACGACTTACTTATTTACTTCTAACGACAAAAGATATCGTTTATCATAATCGCAACCTGTTTAATAATATGTTAATCAATAAAATCTACTGAAATATCTCAAAGATGAATAAAACATCAGTACAACACTTTAGTTATTAGTAATTTTTTCCTTAAAGCCAGTCTGTTGTCTAAAATCTCTATAATTAGAACTAGCTTACATAAACTATTTGAAGTTTTACAATAGTCAGATTCAATACTATTTAGGTGTCTTAACCAATATAGGTGAAACGGAGTTCAAGCATGTATATTAGTGATTTCAACAGTTGCGATCATGAGTCAATTGAAGCTAGACCACCATGGAAAGCCTGGAAGCACTGAACGGCCGTTTCGTCCTATTGTGGGACTCCTCAGCAGTGCGCATCCACGACCCCACCACTCGGGATTCGAACCCAGGACCTACTGGTTTCGCGCGCGAATGCTTAACCACTAGGTCACTGAGCCAGCATCTAACGGTGTTAATGTCTAACTTCAACTAATCCACGAAATTGAACGACACATCCACCATTGTCATCAGTGAGTTATTACCTCACAAGTGACCCGGTTGAACTCCACTGGTCATTGCTTCTCACTAGAACTCCAAGATATGTCTCTTGAAGCCAGTCACTTTATATTAGTGATTGAAAATTAGATCTTTCTTTTAATCATTCGATGATTACTATACACTATTCGTTAAGCTTGGGTGTTCTCAAAATAATTTCAGTGTGATTTCAATTGTTACTAACCCTATACAATTCAAAGTTTTGAAAAATGCCCATATTTTTTAATAAATAAAAAACTGGATTATTAGTTATGACTAAAGAGGTTTTTTCTTTTCAAAAAGAAAGAAAAAAAACGAATTATGTGTTAATCTTACTTGCACTGATGTTGGTTGTTGAACAACAGGAGAACTATTTTCCATTGGAATAATGTAGTAGTAGATAAAATAGATTAACCAATTTACGTTGTAATAACGTTTTTTTTCTGCCAAGTTTTTATTTTCCCACATTCCCACCCATTTTATATTTATCAGAAATAATTAGTTTATTTGATTAGATGATTGGTTACAATTTTAATTTCTTATCAAACTTCTAAAAAAAAGCAATCTAATAGTATCTAGAATGCTTCCTGATTGGATAACATAAGATGTTAGATACGTAAGTTGGTGGTAACACATTTTCTGAGTTGGACGGCATAATTGTTCAGAGAACACAACAACATCAATGATGTATATTTTGGCTGCAACTCTTCTCCATCATTCTGGAATCAGAACAGTAGATATAAACGAACAATATTGTTTTCAATTAAATCCTCTTTCGGCTTTAATCTGATATGCAGTAATATTTATATTTCACATATATCTGTATCTACGAATTCAGCTGCTCCAGTGAAGAAAGTTATATTGAGCGAACAACCAGACAACTGACACAATGAGTTGGTGCATATCTCCATTCGTGGTTAAGAAAGGATATCCTCAAAACAATACTCAGTTTCTTTTATCACACGTCGGTCATGTAGATAGAAATAAGTCATTTAAAGTGGTTTATCGTATACCTAATAGCTTTCCTTATGGGGTTCTATCTCATCTCTTACAAATAGCAGAAGCTATAGGAATTCGAGCTAATGATTCAAGTCTTTGAATTCATAAGAAATTTTTCCAGTTATCTCAAAACTCCTCATTACGTAATCCTATGGTTTTTATGAATGTTATTTTAATATCTTTGTTTTTCAAGTCATTGACCGATTTACCATTATGAAACATTGATTCAAGCCTCTATTATTCTTATCACAACTAGTACATCTGTCATCACACTATCAATCTACACTTACTACTTATTATATTTATCTATGTCATCTATTCTACTGTTATCACGGAACCATAAATTGATTTGATTTGTTTAATAATTTTGTATGTGCATCTAAATATCACTGTACATTACAGTAAAGCCTGGTGAGGATCTAATCGAAAACAATATTGTTCGCCTATATATGTTGTTCTAAATCACAATATGGAGTTTTTTTTAAATTCCATTTATATATATGTTCCAAATAGCTCTGCTTATTTGATGGTAGGTAGTTTTGAAAGATGAAGTAATAACAAGAGGATGGAAGTGTATGATAGATAATATTCAAAAACGATCGGAGTATTTGTTACCACATCTCTTCTCAATACAAACGGTATATCTTATTCGGGAAATAGTTTGTTGAACTTACGGAAGAATTTATTGTCATATTTAATTTCTTTTATATATACTACTAAGTTATGTGAAGCTAGTCCTATTTTATTAATTAAACTTCATCAAATACGTTTCTTTCTAAAGACATTTTTTATATATTGTAATCTATGTTAATTGACTGGAGGAGATCTACGGAAGACCCTGGATCTAGGTTTTGTGTTAGTTGGTGATTTTCAGTTTGTATATGAAAATAGCACGCACTGTTAAACATAAATGATGATATTTTCCGGTAGCATTGGTCCAAACTATATAACTACTTATTACTTGTGTCTCCGTTTTGTTTCAGTTTATTGTCTTCGTGTTTGTTTTTCTTTATTTGAAAATTATATATGGTCAATGTCAACAGTAATCTGTTCTCATTTTTATAGTTATAAGACAATCACTGACTAATGATGCTATTATGTCCTTAATGTTCCTTTTAAGAACCTGAAATTTACTGAAGGTTCACTGACTAGACAGTGTTAGTCATAAACATACCTATGGTCCAAGATGTGTGCCACGTTCTATCGCACAAGGAGATACGACCAGTGTCAAATCTTTCTCCTCGCCTACAAAACGAAACATATCTGTCGAAAGAGCCTTTATCATACAGATCGTGGAATATTCAAGCTTTCCTTATATCGATTCGGTTCTTCCTACCAAATCATAACTCAATTCCAACTTCATTCTCGTTACTACAGCGAACTCGATCCTTAATTCACAGGAACCCTGCTTTATTGCCTCATTAAGCAGATTTACAAGCCTCAGTAAGACTGCACACTAACCGATATACACCTCAGAGTGCTGTCCAGGAACACTCTCTCCTCAAAGGGGAAGCTAAATTATGGTAACCATAATTCCTCACCAGGAACCACATAACTCGTAATTAAATGAAGACGTATTTCTTTCGTTCATCGAAATATGATAATGAATGTGGTATTTTTCAAATATGAAACAAGAGATTCTTTTGTGTCATTTGTCCATCTTCTGATATTGCCTAGAAAATGCATACACCAACGATCATACCGCGGTTCACTAATTCAGTTATGAAAATAAATAAATATTTTCACAGTTGAAATCTCGAGTCGATCTAAGTCAGCCCACCACTGAAAACCTGGAAGCACTGGACGGTCGTTTCGTCATAGTATGTGACTCCTCAGCAGAGAGCGTTCATTACCCATCTGAGGGATTCCGATCCAGGATCTTCGGTCTTGCGCGTAAACGCTTGAAACCAAGACCACTGAATCGACATCCAGTGGTGTTAACGTCTAACTTCAATCAACCCATCATTTTACTCAACATTCCATCCATTGCCTGAGGAGGACAACTGTCTTACACCCTGGACTTGGACTGAATTGGTCACGGAGGGACCATGTATACTCACTACTCAGTAGTCCCATACTAGGACGAAACGGCCATCCATTGCTTTCAGGTTTTTAATGGTAGTCCAGTTTAGATTGACTCGTAAATTCAACTCTGAAAATACTACAATCTCCACAAATCCCCCATATAATTAAACAATTATCATCTATCAGTCAGCCACAGATGTTGCTTGGAAAGCTATACAAACATTCATCATTACGCCTACTAATAAGACTTCTCTTCATATTGAAGTTTTACGCGTTTACCTTACTACAATTATATACTACAAATGCTTTACAGTACATCAGATTAATCATATACCTTGATATTGTAATTATATTTACTTCACATAATCTTCTGCATATATGAACGTATTAAGAAACAATCAAGAACATGTATTCATGAGAAGCTTAATACAATGATTTATTTCATTTCATACTTTGGGTTAACATTTTCTTACCTTTTTTTCTCCCTCTAATTATAGATATTTCATTGAATTTGTTACTAGATGGATATCGACTAACACTGCACATTCTACTTTAATTCTTCATAGATCTAATGTTTCATTCTTACTATAAAGAAAATATTCGATCGAAAAATATTTGAATAACTTTGTCAAATAACTAGAGTTATTCCATTATGTAAATAATTATATTCTTATCATTATTATTTTGGGTTATAAAAAAAGAAATTTATGTTGTAACATAAAACTTTAGAAGTGTAGATAATATCTACTTATAAGTAATAATGAATCAGAAACAAACAAAAAATATAGTTCTGGGAGAAACAGTAGCTTAAAGTTTATCCCACCACCACCATCACCACCACCACCACCACCACCAAAATGATGTTAAATTAATTTTTTGTTTTATTTCGTAAACATTTAAGGTACATAAAAGCGAATTAGTAACATTCTAAACATATTTTCATTTCAGAACTAATTTATAACTAGATCAGTATTTGATAATTATGAAACATAAAGATTATATATTGGGAAAAATAGTCTCATATTAATTTATATTGTTCCTTTGTTTGTTGTTGTTATCGTTGTGATTGTTGATATGTTAAAGGTTACTTAGCAATTGAACATACTGTATTTTATTGAAAATAATTATTAAGTATACCTATAAGAGTAATAATCTATTGTAATGTGATAAAACTACATTTCATTAGATCAATTTCAAAATGATCTTTCATAATCTTAGATTATTCACTGTTCCTTTACAAAGTGCTTTATACTTTTAAACTTGTAAATATAAATATGAAATATTATTCTTTGTATAAATGTTAATGAGTAAAAAGTATTTCTGATATAATGTACATAAATCAATGTGAAGAAAAAAAAACTGGTGTTAAGACTTTGTTACTGGATTGTAATTTTTTTTATAATGAATTTCGTATCCATATAAACACCCGACCGTTGTTGTTACCTTGACGTGGTGGTGGGGCTTGCCCGTCATGATTAAGCGACTTAGCTATACTGGCTGGAATAACCATTCCTCAAGGTCCTACCATATCAGACGGGGCAGTTGGAGAGCGGTAAGACTAAAAGCAACAAACTTAAGGTCCGAAGGCGAAGTCTTACTACTGACTGTACAGAGGTGTGACAGCAGTAAGGTGTTTCCTTCAGACAACCAGTATGACAGCGATGCTGCCTTCCCATAAGAAGGGGTTGGGTTAGAAAAGGTCGACCCTAAAAATACACACCTCACCTTATTCCACGGATATCCATCTCCGGCGGTAAGGTCTCAACAAGTACGGAGCTAACACAAAAATTACCCATAAAAAGGTTGTGTGTGACCGACCTCAAGCAGTTGTCCGTTGGGCACTGCGGTCACGCTCTCAGGTCACTGAGACCACCTGTAATCCAATTTCGTTTTCAGGTACCTCCAGAAGAACCCTTCCACGGTGTGCGCAACCGTGAGGTGATAACCGCCCTCATACCTTTAACAACACTGAAGACCACTGTATTCATAATCATATCCATAAAAACAAAGAGAAAACATAATAAGACATATTGAATGAAATCTTTGTGAATGTAATTGACTTAAGATATTCAGTTAGTTTCCATTGATATATAGCTTGTATTATAATTAATTTTTAATAGTAACATTATTCTGGCATAATGTTACAAGTGATTAACTGTTATACATTTAATTTAACGATAAATTCATCAAAATTTAACTATACTACTATCCAAAGTATAATTTTTGATATATTCCAAAATTATTAGAAAGGGGAGTTTTATGGAGATTATAGTGATTCAATAGTTGAGTTCATGAGTCAAATAATGCTAGATTATCTGGAAAACCTGTAAGCACTGGGCGGCTATTTCGTCCTAATGTGGGACTCCTTAACAATGCGCATCAACGATCCCGCTCCCGGGAGACCACTTCCAGAATCGACTAGGACCATCCAATAGAAAAAGACACTGTTCATGAGACTGAACCAATCAACTGCAATAAAAAGAGTCGGTATTAGTGAAACAGTGACTACATAATTGGTCTGGATCACAGCAGGAAATGAGAAGTTTTGTGGTGATACATTTATTTCAAGCATGGATTCAGTTATAAGCAGACAATCACGTTATCGAAGAGCAAACAGATACACCTTGAAGTTAGTATGACAACCAATTAAAAGAAATCAATACAAGCTTTAATATAACCGAAACGGTGTTTGGTGAATGGGACAGACATTTAATGAAATAATAAGTGTGCACACAAACACGAACATATATATATATATATATATATATATATATATATAAACGCGGACAATGCTCTTAACATAAATCAACTAACAATGGTTGAAGTACGGTCAAACGGACAATCTACCACTGTTGTTTTACAGCAGCCTCTGTCAGTATTGGTAAGCAATAAAAAAAGTTTGTATATGTATGACATTTGTCAATTTATGTTCCCATGATTCAAATACTGAAGTTCTCCCTGTGCATAAAATGCCTTAAATATTATTTTATTAGTTATGTGACGTTGACACAGCCATATGTATGTGGATTTTGTGATTTATAAAAGCTTCAGATTGGAATAAGGTTGATGCTATTAAACTGACATTAAACTAGTCTCCAAACTTTTCGTCAACCAATTTACAATTAGTGCACACCATTGAAAGATACCGAGATGAGATTTTGAAGTTTAGCTTTGTTGAGTGTAAGTCTTCTTCAGTTTCACAAGATGGTCGTTTACATGAAGGACTAAATTTCACTAAACAATCATTGTAAACCAATAAAAAATAGAGATTCTAACACAATAGTATGAATTCATTTGATTTCGTTTGATTTTCGTTATCTGCGTACGACCTGTGATATTTAAAAATCATAATTACAAAATGGGTTGATGACAAATATTCCCTCATGGCATCTTAAACTTTTGGAGAGACTATAATTTATGAACGAACCAATCACGTATAAGATAACAGGTCTCGGTTAAATAGAGTTTTGGCATTATAGCTGATGTCAGTTTGTGATGACAACCCTAAATCTAATTTCTGACCCTAATCATCAACTGTAAATCATAATTCTAATTCCTCACGCTGGTTTATAACCCTCGGTTGATCCTTGTTATTAGATGAATACTCTCAAGGTCAATTTAGCGTCGCTCAAGGGTCATCTATAAATTACTCTCACCATCCTATTTTATCAACTGAGCTTTGATGATTTTATTCTTACCAGTGTCTACTCATATGTTATCACCTGTTTCTGGCCATTTGAACTCTTGTCACAGTCGAATGTTCTTTTACATAAGGTATATATTTACAATATTCAGTCTGTTAAATTTATTTACACCCTTGCTATAATAATACGTTTTCAACACAAATTCCGACTGAACTTTTTCATGTAAGTAATTTATGCCCATTTTGTAATTATGATTTTTAATATCACAGGTTGTAAACAGCTTACAAGAATCAAACGAGATAAAGTGAATTCATACTATTCTGCTAGAATCTTTGATCTTGCTTTTTTCAGAATGATTAAGGGGAACTATGTGTAAGAATTTAGAGAGTTGTTACGTCGTGATATGGAGCTTCTTAGGGATTGAGCTCAGGTAATTCCTCAACTTTCCAAACATTGATTAGGCATCGAATTATTTACATTGATGAACTTTAGTCCTGTCTTATGTTCGATATGATTGGAGTAGCTAAAGTCATTTTGTAATATAAACTGCGAATTGAAGGGGTTTTGTAAACCTGTTATGTTAATAGTTGGAATTAATGAATATCGGAAGTAGAGATCATTGTATTTTAACCCAGTGATGCAACAAAAATTTACATGACTTGAAATCTAGGGGTTACGGGTTAACACTACTGAGGAACTGCAAACTGAGAAGGAATAACGGTCGATTACCCGTGTGATCTGGTAGTTCAAAATATGTTCATAAGTGGAGAAGGGAGATTCATACATTGATCTAGTGGTAGTTACTTCTTAACTACGCACAAATGAAATTATCAAAACATAACCAATAGAATACACAATTTGAACCTATTTGAGGTATTCTAAGTGGTATTTGCGAGGACAGTTCTTCATTTTGTGATAAGTTCTGATTCATCACTCATATTTCTCTAACTGGCTACTGCTTTGATCTACCAGTCACTTAATATTATAATTCCTAATTACCATTGTCATTCATTACGTTTAATTTATAGAAGATTCTTTACTATCGTGTAATATAAAGGTGTAACTGGTGAAAACAAACATGCGGATCTATCGTGTGTTTATTAATTTGTAGTTCGAAATAGTTTAATGAGAAGTTATATATCTTGGAAATTCAGCCATAATACCTTTATCATATACTTTTAGACAACTCTATAGGGTCGAAGTTTCTGAGTCACGAGTGTTCATTTGTGAACTAATTGCGTTATATGTACTAGAGTGAAAAACAAAACCATCGTACACTATGGAATGCACATGGACTCAACTCATCTAATCAGTTGCCCTGCTTCGTGCGACCAGTGCTTAAGTGACTTAAGATATTATGCGCAGTGAGCAGACAAGCATATCATATACTCATATAATACAAAACGAACATCACAGCGCACCAACTACTTTATTGTCAATCAGGTTCACAAGCTATTTCGAAAGAAATGAGTGGATTTAGATTTTGTTTAGAGTATTTCCACTACTTACCATTGCAATAGATACAACAACATTGAGGAAGTAATCAAAGTTTGAGAATCTTCGCATCTTGGTATTTTAAAAGTATGTTAACAAAACTAGACTTATTAAGTAAATCAGTTGTGTATTTATATGCCTTAGCCGTTTTCGCGATTTTGATTCATCACGACCAATTTCATTTTTTAGCAACCTAAACAAGGATATTTCCTAACGAGAGGATGGAGTTCTGGAATTTGTAGCTGTTTCGATGATTGTGAATCATGTAAGCAATAATAATTTACTGAGATGATTTTGCTTGTCGATGGAAGATTGAAAATCTATTCTTTTTCAAAATAGACACAATCGTACTAACTAAGAATCCAATAATTTAAAATGTAATCGGACGTATTATTGCTGATTGTTGCATTATGTTTCTTCTTATTAGGCGATAGTATAAGAAAAGAAGATTTTCAGTTTGTTTTTCAATCGCTAGTAAAGTAACGCAGCTAAGTTTATTGCAATAATGAGAGACTATTCAATATCTTGTTCGCATTCGTCACAGGCCCAAAATTTATAGATGGTAGAACTGATGCATTAGTTTTAGACCACTCAGTCAACATTCAGTGGCCCATTTTCCAAAGAATACAATAAATGTTTACATGCAAGTGACAAGAAGTTGTGTACCTAGGTATCGACCTAGTTATCGATTTTCAGTTGGGTATGCTTTCAATCCTGAGGGTGATAATGTTCACCGTGACTTCGAACTCATATAACTTAATGTCATAATGAAAAGGTTTACGAATGAGTTAGTTGTGCCTTGATCAACCTTCCGTATGACTGAGAGCTTTACATTGATTGATTAGTGGATGGTTGTCAGTGCCATATTTTCTCGATTTGGAAATAAAACTACTAATACTCAGTCATAAATTAAACACCTTCAGTAATTTTTTAGAAAATATATCAAATTTGTTGTTTAAATGGTGCTTTGTGTTTACAGGTCTTTGTGCAGGATTTTGTTATCCATGTTATCTTTGTCATATGTATAGCATTTCAAATGAGGCCTGTTGGCTTCCTTTATTTGGAGTTGGTGTTCTTCCTCTACGTATTAAACATCGAATCAAACACAACATAGATGTACGTTTTCATGATCTATTAGTAATTCTGGTTTTTGTCATTGTGGTGTCGTGGACTTAGTTTTTCAGACGTATATATGTTTTTTAAGATGTATTTTGGACGAAGAAATATGACATATCCTATCAAGATGAGTAATAAGTCACCATGTGGCTGTATGAATAAATGCTTTAGTGCATAAGTGTAAGGAATTCGTTCAAATCAGTTTGTTTGAATGTTAACAATATTATATATAACGGGGGAGTATGGAAGATTTAGTACTTGTAATGAGATTACAGTAGGTTAGAATGAATATTCAGATGCGTTTATTACCTTAATCAGGAAGTATTCGGCTCCATACTTAGCTCGAATAGCTTTCATTAAGGAAAAGAAATTACTATCTAAAAAACTGAATCTTGAAAGGTACATCCGCACAAGGAATGCTGTTATGAATAGTAAAGCCTAATAAATCAGTCTAAACGATCTATCTTCTAGGGTAACCGTTATTTTCGTTAAACATGTTGAAAGGTATATTCCTCAAGTCAAACTCCTCTTAATCTGCTCACCAAAGTACATTAAATTGTTTTACAAAACAGTTGACTATTAAGATGGTTGGAGGTTGTCAACAGGACTACCTATATATATATCATACGAGTTTTAGATTTATTGTTTATATAAATGTATTTTTATAAAATTGTATCTGGTTTTGGGATAGAATACACGAGGAGAAATTCATGAAGTTGATAGTTTATTTTGGTAAAATCATGATTAGTAGTTTTTCTCAACCGTACTCATGATGAAATCAGAAGATTTACCGCTGGTTGCACAAATAAAGTTCAATATCCTACACAACCTAATGAAAACGTTTCATGTAAGTTCAGTGACTGTTCATGAATGATAGCCACAAATAATATAAAGGAATACGACAACTAAGTATTCGGCAAATCTGAAGACACATAACCTATGTATGAGTACAATTTGGACAGAAAACTTCCTTCGATATTACCAATAAAATGGAGATAGGTTTAGATCAGAAGAACAGCTTACATAATGACATTTGGGATATTTATTTGTTGCAGAATCATCAATAATCACGAATGGTCAGTTTCTTTCAAGTTTAAGTTTGAAGTTAAAAAATTGAGTATAAAAACATTTAGAAGAGACCGCTATTTTTACCTCGAGAAGAAAATTGACATAACTACAGTCATATCACCAAGATATTTAACGAGATTACTTTAGTAGAAGAGATTGGGGCATTCAATTAACAGGACACCAATAGGGGGAGATAGAGAAAACTCCTTGGGGCACACCGTTTTCGATAGTAAAGAAGAAGAACACTTTCATTTATATAAAATAAACAGCTCCATTCCAGTAAAATAAAATTGTAGTTACTTTGTATGTGGTGTTTTACGATATTAGACATATTTAGTGAAAGAGATATTGAAACTGAATCTAAACCAAATGCGTAGGGATGAAACGCAAATCAAACATACTCAAGAACCTTTTGTAATCCAAATATCAAACTGAAAGACAGTACCTATTCCACGCTTGTAATCTAAACTATACGCAAAATAATACAATACTATTACTTTAGCGTAAAGTACACATGATAGACATAGAATCTTCATGTGTCTTACCCGACTATTATTGAGAAATAATGCTTGATTTATACTTGTTCACTTTATATTATCTGAGTTTAGTAATTTAACGGAAATACTTCTGAATTATTCTTATGAATGTTTTATGCACATTCACAAATGAATATTTGGAGTTCATTAAAACAACATCATTTTAATGAAACTTGAACAGAAACTAGATGAGATTTTTATGGCAGTCTTACAATGTACTGTGGACTGTTATTATTATGTTTAATAATTGTACCTTTAACTATGTACTAATTACACTAAAAATCACCAGGGTAATTAGATTCAAAACACAATAAAATGTATTAACAAAGACTTATCTACTACCATGTAATAATGCTAATCAGTATATACAACTGTATTATTAAAACCGAAATAATATAACAATCAGTTAAATATGAAAAATCCGATCAGACTTCATGTGACAATTCTAGATCCGTTTGACTTTTTATATCACAATACTAAATTTTACATTGTTCAAAGTTCGTAAATAGATATTATGTATATTTATTTATTTACATTAACTTCGTGCTAACGCATTGGATAATGTAATATGATCCGTTAAATGTATTTCTACAATATTGATATTCGTTATGTTAGCTTATAAACAATATCAACTACTGTGTTTCGAATAATATTGATGAATTTCTTAGCCATTATATAGCACACTCAATTCCGAAACTGTTTTAACTTATGTTTAATAATTACAAAGGGTTTGTGAAGAATGTGACGTTTCTATAGTTTATATTACCGGTCGGTTTTTATTTTGACAAGCACTGCAAAGTAGGAAGGACTAGATAACCATTTTGTCTTAGCATGAAACTTCTCAGTAGTACATATGAATGACTTACCATGTCTAGAAGTTTCTATGAGTCTAAGGCCCTCAGTCTAGTTCCCGATGATGTCCATGAATGTGTGTTGTTTAGGGGTCTTGTACTTGAGAGATTCGTCATTCCGGTGCTTCTAGACTCTCAGTGGGTATATTTGATTATTCAGTTGTTTAAATTTACCAATATTATTATTCATAATTATTCATTTTAATAATTTCTATTTTATTAGGGCTCATTACTTGATGATCATTTTATTACATGTTGTTGTCCTCAACTTGTTTTATGCCAGTTGAGGCGAGATATGAGATATATGGAATCTTTCTAAATTTTAATTATGATAAATATAATCAATCGGAAAATGGAATATTTTAATCTTCTTTCGAAGAATGTTGTTTTTTGATTACATGAGCGTTCTATAACATAAACTACTTTCATGTTAAAAAGGAATAATTATAGTGTGTATACATGATTAGTTGTTGATAAAGAATAAAAAATCTTTGGTAAAATAAGTATTTGACTTGTGTATTTTCACTGAGCACGGTGGTTTCCCTTTTAGTAAATATGAAATCTATGTAGAATATTCTTTGCTTAAAGTGTACCATGTATGTGTTCATTATTCCTAACAGTTATCGAGAACTTCTCTGAAATGTCTTAAAAAGATGAGAGAAGTCTGAAGATACTTTTTCCAATCAGCGCTCAGTAAAGCAATACACAGGGTTCTATAAAAGAAATAGATTATTCGTCATTACATGATAGGTTAACTAGCAATTTTCCTACTAATTTCAGTTTGCTTTCTAAGTAGTACGGTCACACATAAACCCATTAATATCATTATTTCTGTTCATAAACTAGTTTTGTAAGATGAGATTCTTTCGATTCATTCATCAAGACTTTTCACTTAGACGCTAGGAGTTCATCTCAACATTAGTCACTAATGAACGTCTGATGTACATTTGTTTAGTCGGATATATATATTTGAAGAGGTAGATCGATTTCGATAGGGCAAGCTATCAGTCATATGTGGAACAATTTGAATACTTCACTTCTGTCCGAGTTTTTTGCTGATGATGCTATTTTAAAAGGATAATGAAACCTCCACGACCAAACCATCGTATTAGAAATAATTTACACTTAATGTTTAATTACTTGAAAATTATTTATATTCAAGATACAACAATTGATATTTCATTAATCTAAATTGAAAATGTAAATTTCATATTACAAAGTTTAGTTAATAAAAGCGAAAAATCCACTAATCCGTGTAACGTTTTAGTGGCCCGATATCTAACTCCAATTAGATCGTATGAATGTTGTCGAAGTACATATTTCGTCAGTCCTCGTATATAATCATCTACTTAATTCGCGTTGGTAAATAACGGAATTGAATAAGTCAAATATGAGAATGGATTTATGAATACATATATATGGTACACTCACTGATCTGAACAGAAAATAAGAGGGATGAAACGAATAGAAGAGAAAGAAGCGAAATGACCCGCATTGGAAAGGGCATGTGAGCCAACTCAAGCATTATTCAATATGTATAGTCACTCAAAAATAAGGTACAGATATGTGATGAGTGGGATAAGATGTACACACATGCTCTCATGTGAATACAGTCAAGGCTGATAATTGAATATTTAGCAAGGTCAAAACATGACTCAAGAAGAATGGAAAAATTGGCCTGTCCAGAAGTTAGAATAAGCTTTGTGGGTTTAACATAGTCACCGACACTACAACGTATTTACTAATTAAATTTTGAGTGTGTTTTCCCGAGAGTTGCACAACAACAGAAGTTTAACAGAACTTAGTTTTTTTTAAAGGACAAGACTATATTTTCCAACTTATAATAACACACTCAGAAATTAAATAATTCATACTAAGAAATCTCATTTGTTGATATAAAACTTGAAACAACAAGTATACCATCATATTTATAATTCACTTTACTGGAAACTTTATTTTATCGGCGAGACTATAATTTATGGACGAACCAATCACGTATAAGATAACAGGTCTCGGATAAATAGAGTTTTGGCATTATAGCTGATGTTAGTTCGTGATGAAAACCCTAAATCTAATTTCTAACCCTAATCATCAGCTGTAAATCATAATTTTATTGTGGTGTGTGCTACTTATACTGACATAAGCAGTATATGATGTTAGTCATGAACTGAAGGTCTGGCTGCAGAGAGACAAGAGGATCAAACAGTAAAGAATGGGAACAGGATGCAATTTGTATGAAAATGCAAGAATAATGAAGTCTGAGTTATTCTGAGACAATTGGTGGACATTTCGCAAATTAAGCATTTACTTTATGATTGTTAGATTTTATTAACAGGTCCTGTAGTTTTGTGTTAGATACATTCGATTGTCTCCACCCGTGTTCTGTTCACTATACTATTTGCTCACGCTGGTTTATAACCCTTATTTGGTCCTGGTTATTAGGTGGACACTTAATGGTCCATAAACAATAGTATCAACATTTCATCCTATATAAATATTTGCAATCAACAAATCTAAAGTGAATAAATCTATTTAGTTAACACCGAAACATGTTTTTGATGTTTTGTTCTGTGAACAAATGTGTATATGTATGTCATAGACATATGGTTCAACACTTTTGAGTTATTTCATACTAGAACGTGTTAGCTTTTCGACTGTTCTTCATTTTCAATAAATCTACGAAATAATATTGTCGTACATCATGAAAACTAAGTCGAAATTTTTATTAGTTGAAAAATCCTTCCTAATCAAGTAGTCAAATGAAACCAGATAATTTGTTTGCTTCATTTTACTTATTTACTTATGCCTGTTATCGCCCGTGGAGGAGAATGGGCCACCCACCAGTATTCTCAATTTAACTGTGTCATGGGCAATCCTTCCCATTTGTTAGCAATTGTTATTCATTATTTTGTTGTCTACTTCCGATTCTCGACTCAGTGTGTTCTTTGGACTTCCTATTATTTTAACTTTCCTTCAAGATTCCCAGTTAGGGTTTGCCTCGTGATACAGTTTGATAATTTCCTCAATGTGTGTCTTATCGATTTTCAAAGTCTTCCTAATTTTCTTCTCAGCTGGGGGCTGGTTTTCCCTCAACCACAGTAGGCTGTTGCTGATAGTATCTTACGTTGATAATTGTTTATAAATACTTGTACTGTTTAGATGATGGTTGTGGTAGTTCTCCACGTTTCAGCTCCATACAGGAGAATTGTCTTAAAGTTCATATTGAAGATTATTACATTGATGTTAGTTGACAGTTGTTTTGAGTTTTATGTATTTTTCAGTTGTAGAAATGCTGCCCTTACTTTGTCAATCCTTGCCTGTACATCTGAATCAGATCTTCCTTCTTTCGTATAATTCTACAAAATTCATTTTTATTAGGTCAGTTCGTTCTAAAAAGAACTATCGGCTTGAAATTCTGTGTATCTATTAATAAAATATGAATACAATCTATTGCTCTATGTTCATTTTTTTAAAAACAATATAACCTACTCACAGTAGTAAGTGTCAGTCAGTCAGTTAGCTACAACGTAGGACCAGGCAAATATACGTATCGGTCTAAGTTGCCATACCGCATTAGCACAGCAAGATGAACACAGAATTCGTAGTAGTTAATTCAGTGGTGGTATTATTTAAAAGAAAGATTGCATATGATGACATAGTACAAGAAGAAAGAATCAGTTTGTAGAAAAAAAGATATGAAGCGATTTTAATCTCATAGTTTAAAAGAAGACAGAGAGTGTATACACCGACGCCATTGTGATCGATTCTGAGCCATGTCACCCAGAGTCTCCAACCATTGGGTACGATAGTCACGCGGACCCCAACCAAGTAGTCTGCATCTACCAACATGGCCCAGACTAGAAGTTAGTAACTTCAGGCACTGATGCCACGTTTTGGTTTGGCCGCCCCTTACTTTCTTCCAACCATCTCTAACAGCGGTTAGCATTGCACGTCGTGGTAATCGGTGTTCAGGCATACGTAACACGTGGCCCAACTATCTCAGTCGATGAAGATTCACAACCTCATCAACTGATTTACCATCATTCCCTAATACCCTGTGTCTAACCTCACTATTACTTACCCGGTGATCCCAGCAGACGCCAGAAATATTTCTAAGGCATCTGTGGTCAAATACTAGTAGCTTACGAGTGTCTTCTACTCTTAATGGCCATATTTCGCTGCCGTAAATTAAAACAGAATGGACTGCCGCGCAGTATACTCGCCCTTTTGTTGATAAACGGATATCTCGCCTTCGCCATAGGTGACGTAAGTTGGAAAAAGCCAAACGAATTTTCTGAATCCGTGCAGAGATGTCATCAGACACCAACCCATTAAGGTTGATCAGACTCCCAAGATAAGTGAAGTAATCAACGCGTTCCACTACTTCACTCTCTATCCTTAGTTCAGGTGTTGACGAAGGTGAGTCGTGAAGCAACAACTTGGATTTATAGGGAGAGAAATGCATAGTTGTAAATAAGCCAATAAACAAAAATGAAGTACAACCAGAAAAAAAGTATCAACATAATCCAATGATTTTATTCGTAAATCAATTACTCCAAAGATAATAATCAATAACCAATACCAATCAATCATAATTATTGAATTAAATTTTTTTTTACTATATTACTTTATTTAAAATGAAAGGAGAAAATTGGACATTGTTAACACATATTTAACTCATATTATATAAGATTTCAATGGATTATCACACAAATAATTTAGTTCTTGATTTGATCATATTGAATTTTATATAGAAATTATTAAATATCTCCATCATTTTTAATGACATAATCCATATCTCTTTTTAATTGACACATAACACATTGTGTACATATGCATGATAATAAAAAGTCATTAGTTATTGAACCCTAAAAGAAAAGAATCGACATATATTATTGATAAGGGGATCATATAGTGAAATACATTCATTCAGAGATTAGAACTGTTATAAAAATGTAATGGTTAGTTAAAATAATGAACAGAATAATGGTCAAAAGATTATGACCAGTTATATAAAGTAATCAGCTGATAATTACTCATAACATTAGTTTATTGTTCCACGTTCTCTAGACGAATTTATATCAGACAATAATGCATTTGTTCAACAAACAAAGTTGTTTACACTTCATTAAATAACACTCCTATATACACAATTTTGACATTATTAAGTGTTACTAAGACAATATAAGTGAGCCCCGCGTGGTGCGGGATCGTGGATGCCACTGCTGGGGAGTCCCATACTAGGACGAAACGGCCGTCCAGTGCTTCCAGGTTTTCAATGGTGGTCTAGCTTCAACTGACTCATGATTTCAATCTGTGAAATTTCTAAAATCTCCACAAAACCCATTCTAATAATAATAAGTGATTGTAGGATTAATATTGTGAAGGTCACTCACTCGATCGCTAATATATTTGTAATCTAAGTATCAAACTCATTACTTACAGCTCACCCTAATCATAGAAAGCAAAGAAATAATATTTTCATTTATGGTTATCACATATTCAAAGTTGTTAATACATTCTTGAAATGGTTATACTAATCATAATTTTGATAATTTCTACATATCTGATATATCTGTCAAATATATTCACTAATTTTATGTTGAACAGTAACATTTGTTATTGTAATGTATGAAGACAACAATCCTAGTTAAGATTTCCTGTATGCGGAATTGTGAATGCGCACTGTTGAGGAGTCCACTATTAGGAAGAAACGATCGTTCAGTGCTTCCAGGTTTTCAATGATGGTGTAGCTTAGATTAACTCATTATTTAACTATTAAAATTACCACAATCTCCACAAATTCAAATACTAACTATTTTCTTTTGATCAAATGATCCATACAATTGTTCAATATTAACTACATTATGACAAGTTAAGGTTTAGTTATTTTTCTATATACTGAATTCATATTTACTGACAGTGATTCTTATGAAAATACTATTTTTATCTGTGAGGACGGCTGACGGGTGAACTCAAAAAGCTCTAAGAAGCTCAGAAAGTGCTGAAGATATTCCATCCAGTCATCTTTTGGAAGAATATTCCAATATCTCATCGTGTAGCTTCCCTATCGGACAGATGTTAAAACCCCACTGTATGCAGATTGCAGGACTATAACGATGATTTCGTTTTTACTGAAAACTATAAATACCTGAGGGGTTTGTACCATATTTGACACTGTTTTGAATAGAATTCCTTTCACTTGTCTTCTGTCTTCTCATTTGCTACTTGGAAGGTTCTAGCGTTTGTGTGCTCCAATGGTACATGGTATATTAAAAATCTAAGTTATGAATATAACAATCTCAATATATTATACTGATCACACTTAGAAGAAGTGATTTAATTTTATACAAAAATGATTCCTGTTTTCCTAATCCATTGAGTATATATACACATTTCTACAAATATTAATAATTGTAAGAATTAGAGAAAATAATAACAAATAATAATTCTTACTTTAATTTTATGCCTGAAACGTTGTCGCATTCTAAGTGGACCAGTTCCAGCGCCAATACAAGGCAACCAACACGGTTCATTGGCATATGAATATAAATAGCATAAATATGGGCATGGACAAAACAGTGACAAGAAACCTTAATAAAAAAAAGACAGACCAGACAGACATTATTAAATGTTAAATGAATTGTCTGAATCCAAAAGAAAAAGAATATTAGGATGTTATTGACGTGAATTTCACTGTGTTTGATTAATATTTGTCGTACTATATTTATTATAATATAATATTTACTGATTTCTAATACTTGAATTTATCTGTCAATTAAAGCTAGACCACCATGGAAAACCTGGAAGCACTGGACGGCCGTTTCGTCCTAGTATGGAGCTCCTCAACAATGCGCATCCATGATCCCGCCTTTCGAGATTCGGACCCAGGACCTATAGGTCTCGCGCGCGAACGCTTAACCTTTGTCTTCAGTGAGTTACTATTTCACAACAGATCTGGTTGAACTCTACTGGTCACTGATTCTCACTGAAACTCCAGGAAACCCCTCTTGAAGTCAGTCACTAGTGATCATATGATGACTCATGAATTCAACTATAAAATTACTAAAATCTGCACAAAACACCCTTCTTATTTTTAATAGTAAAGTCTGAATATTATGAAAAACAATTACTCAATCAAAAATTCATCATACTAGAATATTCCATGAAACTTTTTAATTAATATGAATGTATCATTGGTGTAGATATTGTGCAAGTGTTATGTTTGCTGAGCCACTCTATAATTTCTTAATAATTATATAACTAGTTGCTAAACGATGAGTTTTATAAGGATTTTCAGTTATTTTAGTAATAAAAATCAAGGATACATTATTAACTTAACTACACATAAAAATTTCATTAGGTATATTGACGTTTTCATGGTATTACTAATCACTAGGGATTATAATAAATAAATAGCAGAACCTGATGGACTAACCCCTGAGAATTTTGAGGATAGTTGTCCATTTTTAGCAATTAGATTACCTGAAATCTTAGCCAAAATCTGGGAAGTGGATGTAATGCTATCCGACTGGTTTGAATCACTGACCATCTCAGTCTATCAGGAAGGACAACCATCCTCGTGTGACAACCAAAGAGGAATCAGTTTAACTAACATATTGTGTAAAATATTAGCCACAACAAAACTTCTATGTCTAATTACAACACGTGAAGTACAAACTCGAGAAACTCAGGCTGGTTTCAGAACTGGAAGTAAATGTAAAGACCAAATACTTACCCTTTGACAGATTCCGGTACATATACATACTTATCGACGTCCAACTATAGTTGTATTCCTTGACCTTAAGGAGGTGTCTGACTTCGTTGACCGTGAGGTTCTATGTCAGTGTCTATCGTTGAAAGGAGTACCAAAGAAGAATATTAACCTTATACAGGCTTACAAATCGAACACTTCTGGTCGCGTCAGCGATTATGGTAAATTGTTGTCGGAACTGGCCACTTCAAGTGGTGTTTGTCAGCGTCGTCCACCTCCCTCACTTCTATTCGACGTTTTCGGGCAACCAGTGATGTCTGCTGTTGCAAGAGTAGGTTTGAAGAATGTTGGGGACGACCAAATCGAAGCATAGTATCGACCCATGAAGTCATTTACAATTGGAATGAGCCATGTTTGTAGGTACAGACTACCTGATCAGGGTCTGTGTGGATGTCGTAACCAATGGTTAGTGACTCTGAATGACATGGCTCAAAATTGTTTGTAATGGCACTGGTGCATCCAGTCTTTGTCTTCCCCCAAATTCTGAGATTCGAAATGTTTCATAACTTTTCTTGTTTTAATTCCGCTAATTTATATTTTCTTTTCGAGGCATATCTTCGAGGCCCATTCCTTCCTATTATCATTGATACTGTAACTACTCCTACTGATGTGAGATTTGGCCTGACATCTTCATCTCTCTGTGCTAATGAGATATGACAAGTCGGTTCGATGTGCACATGTTGTAGTTCTACGTTGTGACTGAATGACTCATTATATAAATAACGACTGCTTTAGACAGCGTCAAGTCATATCCCTCCATTGGCATATTTGTTTACAGATAACCAAAAATATTCAAAATTGACGAGAATAGGTTCGTAAATCATGCTATAAACATATTTGAATGCATACGCAATGATGTGAGTTGATAAAATGACATTTAGTTTTTGTGTTAGGTAACACTCGTCCGGAAGGTATACTTGTGATTTGCTGAGAATCAAACTCGCGTTGTTAAATGTCATAGTGAGAGATATTACCCATCAGCTTCTCAGGCTGCAACAATTCCGTACAACTGAGATGTACTCTGTTGACGAGTGTCAGTCAGTGAGCAACTTAGTTCCAATGTCTCGACAACTACTTTTAATCTCATTATATGAAAGCAAATTATTCTATGGTTTTGTGATAATTAGACAACTGTTAGCATTCCAGTTTGATGGAGAAAATTATAGCATCACTTATGATTAGTTAGTATGAAACTGGTTATAACTAACAAATAGAATAATTTGATAATGAATTTTTAAGTATTTTAGATATTTCACAAAGCTTTACGTAGATTATTTGAAACAAAATTGAATAACTTTATAACATCTATGTACACTTGTTATCAGTTATGATAAACTTAATTGCTAGAAATTTAAACACTCAATGATTAATAAATTTACAAGTTACATATGCTGTGTTTTGAACTACTCATATACACATAAGTAGTATATAGCAATGATCAGATATAGAATGTATTTCAGTGGAAGATTGAAAGGGAAAGAACGGGAACAGAAAGCAATTGGTATAAAAATGCATGAACAATGAAATATGAGACGATGGATTGAGATTCGCAAAAGGAACAGTCAAGTTTGAGACAATTGATTGGTATTTTGCAAATTAACTATTTACTATATGGCTCTCAGATTTTAATGAGATGTTCTGTAATTTTACGCTCAATTGTATTCAGTGATCCCCACTCGTGTTCGTGTTCACCACAATGCTAATTGGTGTTTTATTTTCTATCACATTCTATGAAATTGCGAAGTAGTCATGAATAAACGTTTAGAATCTATACCGTCCTTACCAAGTTAATAATCTCTAATGTTGTTAAACGTAACATTGTTTGAATAATTACTGTCAATAAAAATCTCTTGTTTTTATTTATATTCCCTTTGAATTTTCTGCATCTTGGCAATAGTGGTTTGTTCAAAATCATTAGCAAGGGAAGGGAAGATTTCTGAAAATACGATAAATCTAGGGCTTTGACAAGAAAAAAGGTTTTTTAGCTTATCTTATAGACTGACCTTAGTGAAACGATCATCCTAGTACATAACTCCCCAGAACTGGGTATTCATAATCAAGTGATGTCGGTATATAGAAAAAGTGCTCAAGTTATAGATCACTGAGGCAGTATTACACAATCCTTATCTAATACAATGTTAACAACTACCTAACTTCCAAAATGGTTATAACTCACTGGTCATAGCTTCTGACTAGAACTCTGACCAGTAGCTTTTTGAACAAATAACTATAATTTCAAATTATAGAAAGTTAAAAATTCTTCAATTTGAAGTAAGTAGAACAGCAAATTTCACAATTAATTTCCGTGGTTAAGTTTGCATCATATAAAAAGTAAATCATATAGTCAACTGCTCTATATGAACTTCTAGTAGTTGAACAATGCAAAAGTAATTATTGTGAACGATGAACATAATTATCAATATGGGACAATATAGATGGCTTTATTTTTTTTGAAATCACAAACCGGTCCAATTTAGAAAACCATGGAAATCCTGGACTCACAGGAAATCCATATCATTCGAGTACGGGACTCCTCAGTACGCAATCATGACTTAGCAACTAGGAAAACACCTAGGGTTTTTGATCTCCAATAGTGGAACATGGCTAAGTAATATCGTGAACTGATTAGAGTTGAAAACCATCCAAACTTGGCTAAGTGATCCTAAAGTTAAGCGTTCGAGCGAGACCGAAAATTATGGGTTTGATTCCATGTGTTGAGGTTGTGAATGCATAATTCAGAGGAGTTCCATAATAGGAACAAACAAATGTCCATATCCCTCTGGTTTTCAACAGTTTTCTAACTAAAATCAATTTGTGATCCCAATATAAACATCACAAATTATTCTTCTGACAAATACAATATATTACATTAAAATAATTGTCGTAAAACAAATATTTCAGTTTGTAAAAAAACTTACAACTAGTAAGGTCATTTGTACACTGAAATAGGCCTGACTCCCATTCTCTGGTCTCCTCAATTTGCTGGAAGAAACAGGAAATGATCATTAGATGGAACTGGATTAGTTAATATTGACCATATTAACCAAAGCAAACTAACAATAACGAAAAACTGGGGTCGTTTTCGTTTATCATTTCTGAAGATCTATACGAGTCAATGAATAAAATTGTGTTGTTTACTGAATAGATCAGAAGATTCACCACAGAAGTTTCCGAAGCACAATATGTTTTTTGTTCTGAACAGTTGACTACTCATTAGTAGCCAGTAACATCTCAGAGTGAGACTCGAATTTATGGACGACCTTTGAGCGGATCTTAAGTGACCTTGACAATTATTAGTCAATCAGAAGACAGTACAAAGTAAAAATATACCATAAAAAACTGAAGAATTAAAGTGGATATTCTTCTTTTACATGATTTAAAAACTTATTAAGGTTTGATGAAGGTTCAGAGGTTCTGAAATCATAGTACATATTGTATAGGAATTCATCCATATGGCTCCATAATAGTCGAACTCTGGAGCCGTGATACGGTCTTAAAAACTCCTTTAGTCTGGACCACTTGGCTTCAATATTACTAGTGTGAACGCCCCTTGTAGGGTCGACAAAATGGCACTTGTTCACAAAGACATGATGCACATACCCAAGTCTATGAAGGCATCTATACGCTCTCCAATCATTTGTATATATCGTAGTGCCGGCTGAAAGTACTCCTGTATAATTGGTATTAGTGTGCTCGCTTTCCGGTTTCTGACTTTTTGAAAATGTCTTTTTTGCGTTGATCGATCATAAATTCCAAGTACCTGTGAGGTATGTTCTTAATATTCTGTCCTCTGTTATATTTCCACTTCCGTACTACTGTTTCATCTATTTCAACAATATTCCCAACTCCTTTGTACGACTTGTGTAAACTTGTCATTTTAATTGCACATATATCCCTGCAATACTCATACCACTGTACAGCTGAAGTCTCAGTAACGTCTGCAAATGCTGCAGTTAGTGTTACTGGTGCTTCAATTATCCAATTTGTGACAATTATCATGATTTGTCTCAGCCTTAATCGCGATCGAGCGAAGAAACTAACCGTTCGAGCAGACTTTTTCCCCCAATATAAAGAAAATTAAAAGCAATGTCATCAAAATGGTCTGAACACAGTACTGCAGTCATTTGATTACCACAGTCACAGGTAAAGGAACTTCTTAGTAGTTCCATCTGTTGAAGTCGCTCAATAATCACGTCTTCTCTAAAATCCGCTGCAAACCGATCGTGACCTTGAAATCCCTCGAATGCTTCTGTTTGGCCCGCTCATAAATTAGAGTTTTGCCATTGTGAATAAGTATGAGTAATCAGAAAAGTTTACAGGCCACATCTCTTTTATTGAACATATCTAATAGTTTAATGAATTATTTGGTTTACATGTTCTTGTATAAAACAAAATTCTTATTGGTAATGTCTTTCAAATAAATCTATATTTGCAACAATTTGTTGTTTTCATCTTTCCAACCGAACTCAACAACTATTATCCCTTTTATTTTATTTAACTCAGTTGTTTACTTAATAAATTTCATAGGATAACCGCTTATGCTTAAAGACTAGTTAAATCCACGATATCAGTCTACATTATCAGATTATTCATATTGTATAAATCAATAAGTAGGAGGTTTTAATAATCATGGCATATTCCTTAATTACTGACCATGATGACTAACTTATATAATTATTTGTTTGTCAAGTCTTACATTTTATGAAAAATTAAATTGTTGCTTATTTGTAGAAAAAGTAGAAATTAATGAGCACATCGTGATATAACTGAGATACGTTTAGTTAAACTACGATCTTTATCTCATTTGTATTGGTTGTGTTGAATTTTCTCATTGATGCTTTAGGACTGTTATCGATCAGTCTTTTATTAACATATATGCATCTTTTGAGAGCTGTCCTCCTATTAATATTAAGTTACAGGGATTATAAGCAGAAATGGTTGGTGGCTAGTATTGAACGTAACGTGAGTTCTGGATTCCATTGTTAGGCACTATCAAACTCTGCTGATGATCATTATCACTGATAGAATCTCAAATACCCCAATGTCTAGAAAAGACAAACTTAAAAATAGACTCTTTTCTCTGCTTTGTTTCAGCTTTCCATTTATTTAGTATATTCAATGGAGAAGCAGCTCCATAGGATGAAAGTTTGTAACAAATATGAAACAGTTTTATTTAAAATAAAGTCTAAGCAGATTTTCATTTTATTAAATAATCTCAGAAACATCAAATTGAGATAGAAGTAATCCAAGAGTATTATAAAATCTATGTACAAACAATTAAAGTCTATTCAATATACAATTCACTAAAACAGAATAAAAACACCTAAGATGAGATTGAAACAACCATTCGTAGTACATCAGGACAAGAAATAAGTAAGTAGGATGTTCATAACTTGTAAACGCATAAACAAAAAAATGTGGAATGAATTGATCGCCTAAAAATAAATGTATCTAATTCATATTTCTCTACATTTACAATCTTCAAGTCAATTGTACCGAATTACTAAGTTCAGTCGCACTTATAAATTCTTAGCTAAGTTGGAGTAAATTAATATATTTAATTAAACAAATTGAGCCTATAATACAAACACGATAGAAATTTTAAAAAAAGAATCTTTATTTTCGTTTACTTTAGTTCCGTATAGTAATAAAACATAGAAACTATCTAGCTAGTGTTATATTTTTAACTTAGTTACTGTTAAGTTTGTTTTACATTGTCTTTACTCGCTTCTCCTCTACTCTTTTGCGTATTGTTTTATACTACTTCTTTATATTCAGTAAAAAGTTATATTCCCAGCAAATTTTAAAGTTTTTTGCATTCGTTTAAACGCAAAGGTTTCCATATTGTTTGCTCTTAGTTCGGATTTTGCTTGTTGGTAAACTGTTACCAAATTTAGACACAGCTATCACCTGAATTTTGCACAGTCGAAGCCGTTGTTATTTCGTACGAAAGGACGCGTTAAACTCCGCAGATACCTTACGAGTTGAGGACCACGATTTTAGACAAATCGTTATTTTTCGAACTTCAGTTTTTCCCGTATCTCAATTGGGTGACTTGGACGCTTCGATAGACCTAAGAGTTAAAATATTACCCAAAGAAACGGCCATCCAGTGCTTCCAGGTTTTCCATAGTGGTCTAGCTTCAACTGATACATGATCTCAACTATTAAAATTACTATAATATCCACAAAAAACCCTACTAATATTAAAGATTGATTGATTGTGATTTAATCATATACATGTACTTTCATATGAATGAAAATTAGATATAACAATCAAACGACTAAAACTAAATCCCTTTTGAACAAACTGAACTATTCTGAGGACAACCCACATGATATTCTCTACAATATTAAGCTGTTAATTATAGTATTATAAGTGTACAGTTGATTGAGGTTAATATTTATAAGGAAAGGAGTAGTGTATTATTTAGATCATCACATGAATTGTTAATCATGAAATTAAAATGTACACAGGAATAGGAATTTATTCATACACAAAAAAGGTGGTAAAAATTTAAAATCCAAGCTAAGGGTTTAACTAAAATGTGCATCATTTGATTGGTTTAAACTGGAAAGCACAATTTACTTTGTATTTGAGACTTATCTATGACATATATCTATATTCCAATATGGGTTCATGTTCGTAATAAAGTGTAAATTAATCAGTGAACTTAATAAAAACTCTATTGCTATTCATTAAGACACTAAGTTACAATAGAAAAAACATTTGGTCATTAACAGTAGTAGATTTTGTGGAGATTTTAGAAATCTCGCTGACTGAAATCACGAGTCGTTTAAGCTCGATCAACCCGGGAAACCTGGAAGCACTGGATGACCGTTCCGTCCTAGCACGGGACTCCTCAGCAGTGCTCACCCACAACCCTACACCACGTGAAATCCTAACCCAGGACCTATCACCCTCGCGCCAGGCGCTTAACCAACTAGACCACTGAGCTGGCTAGCATTGAACGGTGTTAATGTCTAACTTCAACCAACCCACGAAGTTGCGCCACCGTACACCATTGTCTTCAGTGAACTGATATCTCACAACAGACCTGGTTGAACTCCACTGGTCACTACTTCTCACTAGAACTCCAGGATATACCTCTTGAAGCCAGTCACTGGTGAGCAGATGATTATTATCAGAAGGGGTTTTGTCCAGTGCTTCCTGGTTTTCCATAGTGGTCTAGCTTCAAATGATTCATGATTTCAATCAGTGAAATTCAGTCATTAATTAAAAAATGTAATCAAAGTGCAAACCTTTCAGTCATTGAATAGTTTATAAAGGTTTATACATATGATTTCTACGTAACATATTGAAAATTTTCTCTACAAACAGTCATATGTAAATAAACAAATAAATAAACAAATGAATAAATAAATAAGAAAAATAAGATATCTGACTAATTGGACTTGTATAAAACCCAAAGCAATACATTATACAACAGAATAGAATGCAACGAAATAACAATTAGAATGTATCAACTGAGTTGTTTTTATCTAGTCAATCATTGATTTAAGCATACTAATTTAATTTTTATTCACAATTTCATAGGGATCTCATATGGGATTGCTTAAGGGTTTAGATTTTTGTGGTATATAACTTTGTTGAAAGTTTACTCGTATTCATGGCCTATAAGATAAAGTTTATTATACATTATCAAGTACATGTTACGCATCCACTTCTATGTAGTTTGCATTCAATTCATATACATTATTGATTGTAAAATAATAAAAATGATTTACTGTATAATGAAATTCATTAGAAAAACGTGAATAGAACAACGGGCAACAATCTCATTGACTAGTCATAATCATAAGTACAAACGAACTGATCTTATATCTACACTATTCTTTCATATTCTAAATACTTTAAAAAGTTAATCTATTACTTAAATAATTATTTTAATAAGAAATATTATTAGTCTACAAATGATTTCATGTAATTTTTCATCACAGATTGAAGACATGTAAGTGAATATGTGATTCGATATGAACAGTCAGTTCATATAAGAAACGTCATTATGAAATTTTTTAAATACATATTGAGTCTCTGAGTGAACATCAATTCTGGGATATAGGTACATCCAACTGACGAGTCCTAAATGGGTCGGAACGTGCCTTCTGGATTCCAATGCTATCCACTATCTATCTTAGCTTATAATCCCTGTGACTTAAGGCAATATCGAGGCAATACACATAGGATACACATATACCAACAAGAGACTGGTGACTTACAGTTGTAAACAACAATAAGATGATACAAGCAAACAATACTAAGTGAATTTAAATATATATTTAATTATAATTAGCAGGAGTCCCATACTAGGACGAAACGACTGTCCAGTGCTTCCACTCATGAATTCAACTACTAAATCACATATTTAATTCATTCTACATATTCTGTAATTAGTCTCATTAATATTGGTAATTAATATGAAAAAAAAATATATATCTAAAACTCTACAACATATGAATAGTTATTTTCTTTAAGTGTCATTTCAATCAACGTAGAACGTTTCACGTCAAATTGACCCCTCCTCCTCCTCCTCCTCCTCCTCCTCCTCCTCCTCCCCCTCCTCCTCCTCCTCCTCCTACTACTACTACTACTACTACTACTACTACTGTTGCTGTTACCACTACTACTATTACTACTACTACTACTACTACTACTACTACTACTACTGTTACCACTACTACTACTACTACTACTACTACTACTACTACTACTACTACTACTACTACTACTACTACTACTACCACTATTACTACTACTACTACTACTACTACTACTACTACTACTACTACTACTACTACCACTATTACTACTACTACTGCTACCACTACCACTACTACTACTACTACTACTACTACCACCACTATTACTACTACTACTGCTACCACTACCACTACTACTACTACTATTACTACTACTACTACTACTAGTGGTATTAATAATGATAATAATAGTGATTATGGTTGAATAATGATTTTTACAGTGTTAAAATGTTTCTATAAGGTGTCATAAAACAATTACACCTAGTAAATTTGAACAATAATAAACAGAAAACATTTGATAGAATACTAAAGAAACAAAAAAGAAAGAAATCTATTTTAATCGGATATTATAACAGTTTACACCATATTTATTTCTATGAGTTATTTACTTACTTATTACATGAGTTGAGTATAGATTTGACCCATACGACAACAAAAAGGGGAAACAAAATTGATTTTTAAGTGTTAAAAATCTGGACAAAATAATAATTATAAGAAATGTAATGTATACATATATTTGTATGTATGTGTATTGGAGAGATTTTGTGTGCAGTGCATGTGCATGTGTGTGTATGTGTGTACGTGCCTATGTTACATTTCCCTGGAGTAGGAAGGAACAAAAGTGTAGAATTGATTAAAGGAATTCCAAAAATGTCAATGAAACGATTTAATTGAAATGACCTATTAATTTTCATTCATTTTCTTTTCATAAAACACATTTTGTTTTGTACATGAGAAACAAACAAACAAACAACAACATTTGAAATGATTTTGTTTCATGAAACACCTAATGGATAATTAATGGTAGTTTAATTAAATTTAATAAAAAAATTAAGTTGAAGCACAAAAGTAATAATAATAATAAGTTGAAGTCTTTAAGGAATCATTATTATTAAGCAATTAATTATTTCAATGGGTAAGATCATGAGTCAACTGAAGCTAGACCACCATGGAAAACCTGAAAGCACTGGACGGCCGTTTCGTCCTGACATGGGACTCCTTAGTAGTGCGCATCCACGACCTAGCCCCCCGCGAGGTTCAAACCCAGGGCCTACTGGTCTCGCGTGCGAGCACTTAACAACTGCAACACTGAGCTGGCCGGCATCTGATGGTGTTAATGTCTAACTTTAACTAATCCACGAAATTGAGAGACACATCCACCATCGTCTTCAGTGAGTTACTATCTCACAACAGACCTGGTTGAACTCCACTGGACACTACTTCTCACTAGAACTCTAGTATGTACCTCTTGAAGCAAGTCACTAGTGAGCATATGTTGAATAATATCAGAAGGGGTTTTGTGGCGATGTCGTGGATGTGAACTTCTGAGGAGTCCCACAATAGGACGAAACGGCCTTCCAGTGCTTCCAGGTTTTCCATGGTGGTCTAGCTTCAACTGACTCATGATCTTAACCATTGAAATTACTATAATATCTACAAAACCCATCTGATACTAATTAATTATTGTTTATCGATGTATAATTCAAATTAGTAGATATGATTTTAAAGAAATTATTAATAACATTTTGATTAAAGTGATATTTCACTTGATTCCTTTAGTAACTATTATTCAATATGAATACATAAAAAGAAATTCTAATTCATTAGTTGTGTTGTAATGATCTCGTTGATACTAATTTCTTGGATGTATATACTGAAAGCAATAGATTCTATTATTCACTGTCGAGTCTTAATCTATTATTTCATTACAATGGCTATTATTACAGGTTAAAATTAATGAAAATTGGTTAGAATGTATGAAATGTATGTTGATTGACAGATCATTTATAATGATACGTGACTAAGTGATAATTACTCCCCCATGATATTAGTGAACAAACAAGGCATTATGATTTGTGACTAATATTAATGGTTATTTCTAAATAAGGTTATGAAAAGTAAGAAAGTTTTGAAATAACAATTTTCAATATGGTTACCATATTGTTTTACGAAGATTTATTGACAATATATATTGCTTAATATAACCGAGATAAGAATTCTAACGTTCAGAAATGAACTTAAAAAAAGTCAGATTATTACATACTTTTATATATCTATCACTTTAACTGCTTCTGAGAAGTAAGCTACATTGACAAATATACTGAAATTACTTTTCACTTCCCACGGACGTTTTCAGTTAGAACTATGCAAAGCCATGGTTAAAGCTGTCAACAATTCTACCTTAGCTCATCTTTCTCTCACCGACCATGAGGCTTAAATTTAATGATTGGTTTTGGTAAAAGTAATTTGTTAGAAGAAATTAAGCTCCGAATCTTTCGTCTTACTTAAATAGTTATAGTACGATGTAAAAACGAAGCGAGGAAATCCTATTGTAAATGCATACTCAATTGTCTGGAGGTTACGGGCTCACCGCGAGACAATAAGATCCTTAGTTCGATCTCTAGGTTAGGCTTGTTGGTGGATAATACAATGGAGTTCCATACTAGGACGACAAAGATATTCAATCTTCCCTAGTTTCTTACGACTACCTAATTAATGTCAGATTGTAGTACTACACTACACTTTATCTTCGTTTTAGTGAAAATGAGAATTTTTTAAACGATTATGGAAGAGATAATATAAATTATAGTGAAACAACGTAAAAAAAGTCAGTGTCTATTATGTCGATTTAGCTTTTAAAATTGTTGAGATTAAATAGACAGGAGTTGCTAAGCCCCTTCACCCGTACTTTAACTCCTTCAAAAATGATGAAAATCGTTTAACATTATGTAGCATAAATAATAACACCGGTATAACAGATACATCCTTGTTTTAATGCTACCTAGATCACTGTTTTATACACTTCAATCTGTGAATATATAATAAAGATCAGAGATGATAAAAAGCTATGCATTTATAATGTGTTTCTTAATAGCATCAAACTAATAGAATCAAACTAAAAATAGATATATTATTGCAAGAGATTACAGTAGGGAAATATTAAGTGGACTGAATTGGGATAAACTATTCTGACCTAAATGTAAGACAATAAAACTAAGTGAGACTTATTGTAGGCAATGATAGATAGTGGCTAGCAGTGGAACCCAGGACGCGCGTTTCGTCCTGTTTGGGACTCGTCAGCCGGAGTTACCTGCATCTGAGTTGATGTTCACTCTGGGACTCGAACCCAGTACTATTCGCTTCGAACGCCATCGCGTTATCCACTCAGCTACTGAGTCCTGATAGCCACTTATTTATGCAATGGGTGAATTTAGGCAACATCGAGGCATACGCACAGTATGCACATATGCCAACAACAGACTGATCAATTGCAGTCTTAAACCTTAATGGGAAGATACAAGCTAAACCATACCAAGTGAATTTAAATGAGATTTACTATCTGATTTTTTATATAAAAGAGAACATTTTCATGAACCTTAAAATAATTAATACTGGATTTATAAAAAGATTCGATTCCAAAATCAAGCATTTTTCATTAGCATAGTAATGTTAAAGATTATGACTGAAAGAAGTAAATTTACATTTTGTGTATTCCATTAGACAATAACTTAAGGTTTGATCACTATGATAAATATAATTGGGACATTTTTTTCATTACAAAATGTAACCTTCATATATATGACAGTTATTCTCATAGTTAATAAATACTGAAAAGAATATCTATCTACTCAATAATATACGGGAGAGAACTTGTCTCTATCTAGGTTTAGGCCTTGATACAACAGGCTATCGGTTTACAAGCGAGCGAGCGAGAGAAGATGAGTTAACTGGAATCATACTCGATTTATTCGTGATTCCCGAATCAGATTAGAGTAAAGAGATACATAAACGAATATATGACTAACACACCCACAACGCACAAACAATTTAAAAAAATACAATAACGTCCAAACTAGACATTTGAGTAGAAAAATAGAGTACAAAATGTTATGTATAAATTACGATAGCTTTGGAATAGAAAAAGCTATGACCCTGAATCATGCATCAACGAAAGCTTATGGTTCATAGAGTGACCTGGAGATCAAATCAAATGTTAGTCTTTTACAAACTATGGGTTAAGTGAAATTATGTCCCTGAAAATAGTTCACGTTGTTTATCATGGCTTCTTTATTTCTCTGTTCACACCAGAAATTTTTCTACTATCTTTTCATATGACCCTATTTTTATTCTTTCAATAAGTCATTCATAAGTTGAGCATGATGTATATCGCCTCAAGTTGTCACACTTCACATCAGCACAACGAGAGAGTAAACGACCAAGATATATAACAAGAAACGTAAAAAGTATTAGTATTGTCATTGCAATGCACCTAATATTCACACTGATTGATATTACAAAGAAATGAACACAAAAAAGACACAATAGAATAGAGAAGTAAATCGTATGGAATAATATGAAGTGTTATAGTGTAAAAGAAGATAGAGAGTAAATACAACTATGCAACTACGACTGATTTTGAGCCAAGCCAGCTTTCAAAAACAATCATTGGTCGGGATTATCTCTTTGACACCAACCAGTAAGTCATCACATCTTAACATGACTTAGACCAACAGCAGGTAAATATGAGTAACGCAGGTGAAAGTTACTTCTTATTTTTGCAGGCTTGAATCGGTTGTTTTAAATGTTTCATTTATTTAATTATTTATTATTTTGAAAGTGGAAAAAGTAACAATGTTGGTGAGAATTTCAAACTACCACTAGTAAATGTCTTGAAATACACCGGGAACTTCAAAGCTAATTTTAGGTCAATTGAATTTTATTATGAACGTTGTATTGGTAATACAGAGTAATGTGTGATAGTTGTTTTCATAATACAACAGTAACTGTTCACCTGCAAAGAATTTACCTAAGGACCACAGTTTAATGCAGTAAACTCTGAGTTAGTGTAATCAGTACTTAGCTGTTTGTTTATGAACTTGGTTAGAAGAGGATTAAGTATTTGGCTCAGTTGGCTAAATTGAAATAAGAGGTGGGACATATGACCATGCAGCTAAGTGACAAGATGCCACGGATTTAAACTTCTGAATTATTTCGTTTCCAAATTGCTAAGAATGCTAATATTCTACTAAAATCCTGTTAGGTGGATAAGTTGAGTTAAAGCTAAAATTCAGTGGATGTTAATTATGAATTTTAAAGTATAGAACTAAGAAAATTAAACAGTTCAACAAACTTACACTTGACATAGGTTGTTTGGTGACAGCTTCTTCTCCCATTATTTCGGTTATGCACTAAGAGCTAATGAAGAAATCAAATAGCATATATCATACAATAATATTAAAACATACAACCACACACACGTAGTTCACTGTTCAATGTAATTCAGTTGAGTAAATACAATATGGTTATATAAGCTTTATTTGTACTCATTATCAAACATTTTATAATATATATAAAAAAAAGATTGGCCACGTTTAACTGACCCAGGATTGGTTGAATCGAAAATATCGGAATTTCATATCAATTTTTAAAAAAAGGGAATGAATAAAATGTAATAATATCCAAGAAACTAACAAGTAAGTGTTGTTTTTTAAATTTAAAGATTACCTTGTCATGTGAACACAATAAATAGGGAATAACTTGGCAAACAAAGTTGAACAATATTTCTGGTTAAGAGTAATGAAAGCCAATGATTATTAGATGATTAGAAAGTTTAATATGTACGTTTAATTAGAATTTATAATGTATTTATCGCTGATTTGATAATAGAAGACTGAATAAATAAAGTTCTCGACTTCAGACCTTGTGTTTGCGAAGAAGATATGGACCAAAATGAAAATTTCAATCGACTCAATAATTATCGCTCAATTCAATTTAGATTAAAAGCAGAGGCAAACAAGAAGTTTCATTTTCTTGATGACTTTTTGAAAAGAAGGTCGGATGGTTATTTACATCGATTCATAAAACACCGACTTGGAGTGATCGGTATGCAAATTTCTATAGCTGAGTATCATTGCATAGAGAGATAAACTTAATGCACTATTTATCCTCGAGAACTAGGCGAATATGTTCTCATTAAACAATAGACAACGAACTACTTCAACTTCGACAGATGCTCATTAGAAACTGTTGTCCACCTAGATCTGTAGACAGGAAATTGACACCAAGACAAAATCCTGGAAAAGCACCGGCAGGTCGAAAGGAAACTCCTATTGTGAATATTGAATTTAAGGGAGATACGGCTCCCGAACTCTTGAATAAACGGATTTCAAAATCCCTGAATAAAACTTTCTGTGCAGCTAAGCTTCGTATTGTTTTCTCAAGCCGGATTTGAGTTTCATCCATGTGGATCTATAAATTTCCTTGCTCCTGTGGGGTAGGTTACATTGGTCGTACAAAGCGACCTTTATTCATACGCATCTCAGATCCTTACCCGGAGTGGCTTTTAAAGGGAGAATGTAAAACAGTCACCCGTTCAATACAGCAGCATCTAATCAACAATGGTCAGGTTGCTCCAAAGGAATCTTCCTTCAAAATAATCTACACAATCAAGGGAACCGAATCGAATACTTATGCACTGGTGAGACGTTGGTGATCAACCAATGCAGACCCAAACTCTGCGTGCGAAAAGGATACGTCCAACCTCTCATTCTTTCTTGTCTCTGATTCCCTTCTGCAGTGTTCTAGTTTAATTTTGTTTTTTTATTGTTTTATAATTTCAGATCGTAATCAAATATTGTTAACCTTTAACAATTTTTCATTTTTAATAATCAGATAGCGTAGAACATAAATGGGATGTGGAGAACATCGAGATACGGGGTTTTTAGAATTAGTTGGACTGTTTTTCAGGGTATTTCTAGCTAGGAAAGAGATGAAGATAACACGAATGCCTTTCTAACGCGTAAACTAGGATTATAGGTTAAGGATTTCTATAGTTTCTGTTGTATGTCGGGGACAAGATTAAACCCCATTGGGAAACGATGAAGGTATACGACGGACTACTCCAAATGGTTTGGTTTTATCTAATATATAACTACTGTTAATTAGGTGTGCGATGGTAAAGCTACATACTGTCTCAATTTCACGATGGGAATTTCTAGTATTTAGACTTTACTGACTGATCCAAAGTTCAAGAATATATTCATAATACGTCTTTAAAAAATGGTTTTCTCAAATTTTAACGTCATTTTAAACTTTGGTTCAGAGTCAAAAACTCTAAAACCTGATGAAAGTTTACATTTCATGCGTGCATGAGGGTTTGTACAGTAAATTCATCATTATGGTCACAAACTACCACTTAATCTTGTACTCTCCACATCGCATTGATAGTGTTTAAAGATTTGGGAAAATACTTTTCAAGGGTAATGAGTTAGATGACTGGTTTTCATTTTTATTTAACGGACAGTGCTAAGTATCAAACTGAACACTCAACAACTCCCTATATTATTTCTAACTTGCTAAAGAATGATTTGTCCAAAAGTAGAATATAATTGACAAGAACTCCAGTCCGAAGATAAGAACAACAGTAGGAACCATTTTATCCGAATTGGAACTCATTGATTTAATAAGGAACTAAAAGAGAGGATTCCAAATACCATAGTAAGTTGGGGAGGGGACAAACATTTTTTCTTGTATTTCTATGATCTTTCTCAAAGAATTCACTTCCTCCATGTGCTAAGGGTGTTTGTAAACAAGTGAGATGGGAAAAGCGGACATTCAGAGCTTAAACCAGTCTAATTCACGTAGGAGAGTTGAGAAACTTCTCTTCCGAACCAATGTTCCACATGTCTCAAGATATTGAATAAAATATAAAATACTGAGGCATGAGATTACTTCAGAAATCGATAAACGGGCTAGTGGATTCGAACTGTAAATCCAAAGTTGGTTGAGTGGTCATTCTTCGGAAACCATCAACTTGTATGAGTGGATATATATGTAATGTTCCAGCGATATGACGTGATGAGAAGGAAAAAATCACATTGTTCTATTCAGTATGATTTTTATTCAACATTACTTCGTTATTAATTCAATATGACGATTACTCTGAGTAACACTTGTTCTGTTTTCCAGTGTGATATTTATTGTGAATCGCGAGTTGGCTACTCTAAATTCTATCGATTGACAAGCTTCAGATGTCCGAGTTAGACCCCAATACTGTTCCCAATCTCCAATATATCAGAACACGAACCGTAGATGAAAAACCGTTTATGGGGTCAGGAGCAGCAGAATAATGATTTACAAACAAATGCATATTTATACAGTTAGGATTACTATAAATATTGACCAACAGAAAGGTGACACGTTAAATAATATTGACCATTAAGAAAATGACACGCGAAATTAATATTGATCAGTAGGGAAACGACCAATAGGGAAATGCCACCATTTAACGTTCAAGGGTAGCGTTAGACTTAACCGGATAATTGTTTTTGGGATATTTTTCTGAGTATCCCAACAATATTTTATTCGGTATAACAATGATTAATGTGTGATATAATTTCAAGATAAGATATTCTTGTATTAAATTAACATGAACTATGCTCAGCATGACATACAGTACGTGATCTGTTATAACTCTGGGTATTTTTTTAGAATTCTAATTAATAATTAAAATGAGTGTACAATCAATATATGTATATTTTCGACAAGGATCGTCATGTCCAGGGATCAATAAATCTTTACGTGTACCAGTTTCAATGTTCTTGATTCGTGTTGTGCGAGTTGGAGTGATTCAGGTACAATTAACAAACGACACGGAAATAACACACACGACTCATAAAAGTAACGACAATAATGAATGAAGAAAATGATCTAATTACTAAACCCAACTAATAGCACGAATGATACCTTTAACTGTTTTATTATTAAGTGAATTTACTTTATAACAGATTTTCTACTCTTATCTATTTTTTTTCGGGTATTAAAATTGTGTGATTGTACAGGAGTATGTTGACGATCAACGGACAATGAATATTTCGCAAGTCGATCCTTACGAAAATTTCATAATATACAAATGTTATTTATTCAACTGTTCAATTCAATTTCTGTGACATATCAGTAATTCCAAGATCCGATAAAAACAACTTTTAAATAAATTTATTTAGCGACCATTTGTGGAAAAAAACATTTACCTAATTTCGACATGGTATCATCTAATTTACCTCAGTATCTATAAGAAATCAATCTTGATTCATTGACAATATAAAGTGTTAAACCAATTAAGATAATTGAAAGAATTTCTCAACTGATGAGATGGTTAGTTCAGTCAGTCAGCTACAACGTAGGACCAGGCACATATATGCATCGGTTCAAGTTGCCATACCTCATTAACACAAGATGGACACCGAATTCATAAAAGTAGTTAATTCAGAGGTGGTAATATATAAAAGGAAGATTGCAATAAGGATATCGTACAGGAAAAAAGAATTAGTTCGTAAAGGAAAAGATATGAAGCGATTTCAATCTCTTAGTTTAAGGGAATACAGAGAGTGTATACACCAACACCATCGTGATCGATTTTGAGCCATGTCACCCAGAGTCTCCAACCATTGGTTACGATAGTCACGCGGACCTCAACCAAGTCGTATGCATCTACCAACATGGTTCAGAACACAAAGTTAGTGACTTCAAGCACTGATGCCACGTTTTAGTTTGGTCGCTCCTAACTTTCTTCCAACCATCTCTAACAGCGGTTAGCATTGCATGTCGTGGTGATCAGTGTTCAGGCATATGTAACACGTGGCCCAACCACCTCAGTCGATGAAGATTCACAACCTCATCAACTGATTTACCATCATTCCCTAATACCCTGTGTCTAACCTCACTATTACTTACCCGGTGATCCCAGACGGTTAGTTAATTTGTAATGATAGTATATTGATATTTTATGTAGCATTTACAGTATACTAGGGACTTACATTGAAAGATGTTCGATTCCGTCGAACTTTATTTAAAATGAACACTTAATGTTATTAGAAAGTGCTTAACTGTGAAATAACATCAGCTAAGAAACCAACACGACCACATAGATGTTTGTCCATAAATGTGTAAAACCAAAGACATGCGGTCGAACTGAGATCCTTTGAGGCTCATGCAGAGGAAAACATCATTTAGTCATCGAGAAAGTAACTAAGCCAACAACGTACTACTAATCTAATTAACTATGATGTGACTTAAATGATTCGAAATAATGTAAAAATGCATGACAAAAATATGAACAGATGGAAACGAAGTGTAGAGAACTAGAAGACATACTCTCACAGTCAATGTTTCTTTTAATAATAACAATAAAAATGAATTTAAATACATCAGCATTTACTATTTACATTAACAATAACATTATTGACATGAGAGAACATAGACAGAAAAAAGTCAACTGAACATTAAAGACAATGAATAATAATAATAATAATAATAATAATAATAATAATAATAATAAAATAGACAGGGAAATCTCAAAATTCTACGGTAAGTATCAAAAGAAAGGAGAACGAACAATACAAAAACATGGTGATTTTTTTACACGAAAAGAAACAAAGATGGAATTTTAAACAATAAGATAATTTAACAAAACCGGGTGATCATTTTCCATAGTGACCTGATGATGATATTGGAGGAGAGAAATGCAAAAAATAAAATGTGATACAATTTCTAAAAAAATAAAATTGTTTACAACCAAGGTAATAAATTTGGATCCATGTGAATTAAATTTGAAGGTTTTGTAGCTTCATCGATAAGTTTCCATGATTTTGGTTCAGTTCCCGAGTAGTCAGAAGCAACTATTTAAGTGAATACAATAAATATGTATGTTAGTGCGAACAGAAGCAGTATTGGAATAATAATACAGTGAATCACAAAGTTTTTAGTAAATTAACTCATTCACCAGGTGCTTGCGTATCAGCGGTATGAATGAGGCTAACGATACTTGTCAGTCACTTAGAGCGAAGTAGGTAAGTTTTGACAACTAAGCAAGCATTTCATGAATCAACAATATTAAAAATACTTTATTTAGACTGTGCAGAGTGATTAAAGTTAAACCGATACACCAATGGATCACGACTTAGTGGCCTGAACGTTAAGTTTCACTCGCAAAATCTCTAAACTAACTAATCACAAGCTTCTACTAGAACTGCTGCTGTTATTATGCGCTAGCTAACATAGTTTATTTGAACGGGTGTTTTGAGATTGGTCTGACTTGTAGGTTGCATTCACCACAGATTGTTCGCAGTTCGATCTGCACTGAAATCGTTGTGGAGTTTTACACTACAACAAAACAATTACCCAGTGCTCCTTGGCTTTCAGTGACGAATACAACCTAAAAGTTAAACCAATCTCCATAAATCTTTTCTAATTATTACAAAAGTTAAAACGAACGACGTAAGTTAGTCTAACTAAAATTAACTAAGTATAAAATATCTACTTTATCGTTATACTGCTGAAAATTATTTATTAAAATAAAATATTAATCCTCAGCATTTATAGTCAGGTTTCATATTTCAACAGTTTAAACAATTATCTTATGGATACAAAGATCAGATTTATGGTTCATTAAGTTTTTTTTTCCCTTTTTTTTAACATCCACCGTGGAAGCAAATTATGTTATACAATAAAACTGAAAGAACCAAAAAAGGGAAGAGTAAAACAACTTGACATAATTTATGATACAATTAGAAAATTTACCTTTTAATTTACCATTCATAGATTCTATTGTACAATTTATCAATGTGATTAATTGTTCATTAGTCAAATCTGGTACAAGAGTTGGTGATGATGAATGGCAATAATTCAATGTTGAAGATTCATTCTCATCAGAAAATGATGATGAAGATTGACAAGTTTCTAATGATGCTGATGATGATTGTTGAATCGTTTCATCTTGCTCACTCATAAGTAATTGATAAGCATATATAGAAGACTGTCTGCCTCGATGCCATAGAATATAATCACGACGTAAAAGTGTTCGATAAAGACTGGTTAAACTATGATCATATGGTGCATTCATCAAAGCTTGTGCAGTTGTAGTGAAACTAGCTGCGAAAGGACCAACTTTTGCTGGAGCTCCAGGTAAGCAAACAAGACCAGCTAAATGTGGCGTTAAACGAAATGGTACTGGACGATAGTGACTCAACCATTTATCACTAAGATCATCAATAGTGGAAGAATCAGTTGAGATTTTAGAAGACAACTGAATATTTGAAGATTGTTTTTTACCTGAAAATTGAGATGTGAATATTTCATCAACAACATACATTTCTATACAAAATAATGTGCATTCGTGAATGCACTATACACTATTACCATTGTGTTTTGCTCATTATCTACAGCTGAAAGCGTGTAATTCAGAAAGAGAACTTAAGTAATGAAAAAAAGAAACCATTGTGGCGTGTGCTCATTATTTCGAAAGATATAAGTAGTACGTAACACCAACTGGAATGCCTAGCAGCAGGAAGTTAAGAAGGTCGAATAGAAGCAAATGGGGACAGAAAGTAATGGGTATGGAAATGAAGAAACAATAAAGTCTGAGACAATTAATGGACATTTTGCAAATAAAGGATTAAACGTATGGTTTTTTACATTTTACCAAATAACTGTAATTTCATGTTAAAATATATTTCGTTTTATCCACTTGTGTTCTCGTTCACTGCACCATGAAAAATTGTCAACTATGAATTATGATTACAAATGCTACTATAAACAATGAAAGAATAACTATGGCTCAGCATTTTGCAGTTGAAATCACTCGGTATTGTACTACACAAATTTAAAAAAATTCCTTTTTCCTAATACAGACTGGATAGACAAACATGACACAAAGATTAGTACAAAAACATTATGCATGAGTATCGAGACAGCAAACAGTGAAAACGTTACGTTGGTTTTACCAAGTAATAAGAGCACGTCAGATTTATTATTTAATATACATGAATACACTCCAGAAAGAATATATATATATATATATATATATATATATATATATATATATATATATATATATATATATATAGGTTTACTTATTAAGTTATACGCTTAAATTATTGAATGACGAGTGATATTTTTTATTTACTTGAATTGAAGTACGGGGATTCAGTTGTAATAGATAAATCTAAGCCCCCAGAGCAATTAACTAAGTTTCAGCAGATATATATACATGGACCAGCTATATAGCGAATATTGATCGAGAAAGAATAAACAACGCGACCTCGATATACAGGTATGTTTCCCATGTAAATAAAACTGATAAATTTATGTCAGAGTTCAGAGAGAATCAGTATTTATACAAGAAAAAAAAATAAAAATTTTATAGTTTGAATTACGAGATGATCTTAGTCAAACCACTACTAAAAACCAGGAAGGATTGTTTAACTGTTTCATCCTAGTACGAAACTTCAACAGCAGGCATCACCGACCCATCTATAGGAAATTGGACCCAGGACTTTCAATCTCATGCACGAACGCTTAACGTCCAAAACACTGAGCCGGAATCCAACAGTATACATATCTAAATTCAATCGATTCACATGATGGTGCGCCCATCTTTGGAACAGTCTCCACAAAAACCTATACTGATAACAATATTATCCGTGAATTCTACACTCTGAAGAGAAAGAATTATTAATTACACAATATATGGGTCAAAGTGTGAATTAGGGGAAATGAAAAATATTAACTAACCAGATTTCTCCAGTTTCTGTATAAGCATAGATTGATTAAAGCAAGAAATGAAATATGATTGATTAAATCCTTTTTCTGAACTCAACAAATGAGATTGTTCTGACGAAGAATTATCTCCTGGCAATCCAAAACAGACATGATGCGCTTCAGTATGACCAGAACGTGGATCAATCACTAAACAACCAGGATGAAGAGGTGTTAAATGAAACAATCGTTCTATAAGCCCATAAGTTCCAAGATTATGTGCTAAACTACGGCGTAACAACCAATAACTTTCAGAATCAAGCATTTGATTTTTTGCCCAATTTTGAAGAAGTTTACCACGTGGAAATTCTAATTGATTTTTTAAAGATTCCAAAGTTATCTTTTGATTATCTAAATCATCATCATCATTACCAAACGTTCCAAGGCTAAAATGTACACAGAAAATAAGGTAACAACAATAAATGTTATTTTACTTTAAATTTAAAAGAATTATTAATCACTATCCTACTAATAGTACTACTAACTATTAACTTACTTTGAGAATACAGGATCGCGAATATTTGGAGCCTGTGGAATTCGTGATGAAAGATCAAGAAATATTTTAAATAAATCATGATTTGTAATTTCATTCTGATTGGATAGTTTTGAAATATATTCATAAAATAAACAAATCAAATTTCGATAACCAGTTGGTGAATTTTTCAGAACAGAAGAATTCATTAAGCTTTGAATTCTATCAGAAGAAGAAGATTTAGTTTTCATTTTAACTTCTTGTTGATGTTCCAATTTCATAGATTGTAATAAATCATCAAATTTGTATTTCTGTTTGTAATTAGAGTTAAACAATAATGTACAATTAGATTTTTCTAATATACCTAAAACTGTATTACAAACACAACGACAACCAGCATCTAATCCAGCTGGACGTCCAATAGCCTCCGAAGCCATAGCAGCACTTCCAACAACTGTTGATTGATTAACTAAGCTAGTTGGTTGAACAGTCATTAAATTCGGTAGTGGTCCAGGTGGAGGAGATGGTATACGGATTCGAGCCTTTGAAAGTTTCAATAAAACAAATAAAGAAAATATCAGTTAAAAGCTCTTTTTAAAAAAGCTGTATTTTGATACACATGTTTCATTAAATTTTTAAATGAACAAATTATGTACTAATAAATGATGGACGCCGCCAAATGCCCTGGTACGGCCGAGAGTGGAGAGAATCCGCTCTCCCTCTCGAAATGCTCTCACATGGCCATGCGTATATAGCCTCCGCCAGGAAAGTCCTACTCACTGCCTTCTCGTGGCATTACTGTTGTTTACGAAATTGGGAGGAATAAAAGCGAATGTCCGGCGCTTTAAACAGGTTGATGGTCATGGAGAGTTCACCTAGGGGAGTTGGAAAACCTTGATTCCAAACCAATGGTGCACATGGATTTCAGTATCCTGAAGGAACAAATGGCGTATGAACCAATCATTGGTCACCGGCTACCATGGGACTGTATCTCCCCACGATGTTCCACTGCCTTGTGGATCAGACCTTCAGGTCGAAGGCTCCGGGTGTGGCCCCCTAAGAAAACCACCTGCTTTGGTCTGGGCACCCGGGCAGTATCACAGCCCTCACACATATCAAATGAGATCTGTGTAGCGCATATGTATTTGGTGCCTCCTTGTACCAATATCTATGTGTTAAAATAAAATAAATAAATGTTGAGATGTAGTTTCATGATTATAGGGAATAAGGAATTAGAGATGTCAAATACTCACAAATTATAATCAAAATTATCATGAAGAATCCAAAATTATATCTTTTCTTAAATCGATTGTAGACATATTATGTAGGTAGAGATACAACACCACCTAATTATCTACAGTTAACACAACATATATTATTGGATACATTTGAGTATATGGAATAAGAGTATCAATGATATTCACTAGTGGCTATCCGGACCCAGTAACTAAATGGTAACACATTGGTGTCTGAAACGAGCGGCACTAGGTTCGAATCCTCGAGAAAACATCAACTTTGGAATGCAGGCATATTCAGTTGACGAACCCCAAACAGAACTAAACGTGAGTCTTTGACCCCAACCAAGTCGTATGCATCTACCAACATGGCTCGGAACACAAAGTTAGTGACTTCGAGCAATGATGCCCCGTCTTGGTTTGGTCGCCCCTTACTTTCTTCCAACCATCTCTAACACCGGTTAGCATTGCATGTCGTGGTAATCGGTGTTCAGGCATACGTAACACGTGGCCCAACCATCTCAGTCGATGAAGATTCACAACCTCATCAACTGATTAACCATCATTCCCTAATCAGTATTGATTCACAATGTTTACATGTGAAAGAGCTAGATAGATACTATTTAGCAATTTAAATAAAGGTATGTGGAGTGATAGAGGTGTTTGAACCTAGAACTCCGTTGCTGGTTATAAGTCGAATGTCTTAACTGTTGAAAATTATCATGGAGATATGAGCTGAAATTCAACTACGTATTATTTTCTACAATTCATTGAATAGAGGAAAATAACAATTCTATAAATCTTAAGGAATGAGAAATTGTTTAGTGACACACATATAGTTGTTCTGTTCGATGTTAAGCACTTCATTTTTGTTGCTGCAGAGCAGACCGATTTACGAACTCAACAAAAAATAATAAGAATAGATAATTTACCTTAAGAGACTCCAAGATTCCTTGACTAGATAATTGATTCTTATCGATATTCTGTGGAGTTAAATGAGATTCAACAAAAGATAAAGACCAAGAATATTTTTTGCAAGCTTCTTCACAGAATGATGTTGATGATGAAACGTGATTAGGTGGATTCTCATCTACGGAGGTTGATGGAAAACTGGGTCCAACAGGAGGCGGTCTTGCTAAAGCTGTAAGTCTACGATTATTTACCGGGTTTGCAGATGGTAGAGGACATGCACTGGCTATACTAACATTCGCTGCCGATACAGATGATCCAAATTGAGTTAAGTAAAGTCCAGAAGGACCAACTTCCATTCGCCTAGTGAAATGAAAGGAAGAACCAATAATCAACATGGGATTAATTCAAAGTCAGTTAAGTCTTGGTCTTTAATTTGAAACTGTTAACTGGACATAACGATAAGTAAACCGTTTTTAACTACAAATACAGAACAGAGAATTCGTTTAGTCACAACTGTAGTACATAAATGTTTCAATGAAACAAAAAAGTATACATGGAGAGATCGAGCCGTATCACCGTAATCGTGATGTTTTTGAAGTTTCGAAATATTATTTCACAAAGTTTTTGGGATTGAATATAGTAATCAAAATATTAATAAATTCGTACAGAAGAAAGTATTAAGGAAAAAATTAAAAGAATATTTTCACGAAAAATCCTACGAGAAATTTGAACACTGTGGACTAGGGGTAGTTTTGGGAACTGACTCAAGCCTACTAGAATCCCCCTGTATCCAGGGATTACATTCAATGGGATGCTGAGTTCCTTTTCGTTACACTTTAAGTAACAAGGTATTGTGCCTTTGTATCTTTCCGGAGAGAATTAACTGCGAATACTGTACGAACTATGTGTGAAGATGTTTCAGTGTTCTTAGCGATATATCGACAGTAGTTAGTTAGGAAATCTATCAAATAATTCTTGGGTATAGACTAAAGAAAAAACTGGTTCAGAGTTACCACGATAATGCCACCACCGTGAAATGAATTTACATCTAGTCACAGAATCTCATACAGAATCTGGCTCTACAAGAAAATTCATCTCATAAATCAGTAAAAGATAACCAGGTTACAGAAGAGAAAAATAAACCAGATCAGAAGAGAGTTACTAAAGGTGGAAATAGTTGAAATTCAATTATTGAAGTCTAGTTAACTTTATTTTGAATTAAATAAATTAGCTACATCTTTTTAGGTTATACATATGAGGTGAACTATTCTATAGATATAAAGTATTTATTCGCTTAAAATATAGACATTGCAAAAAAACTACAAAGAGGAAATGAAATTCATCAGAAAAATACTATTACCTTGAAACAAATAGTGAGAGATTTCTTTTAGCTGTTTCCGGCTGTCCAAGCAATACAGAGTTAATCATCTGGAATAGTTGAAGAGGACCACTCTGTCTCCAGCTTATATAAGCCGATGGGCAAAATTCCTTTCCAGTTAGGTGTTCAAGATTGGTAGATTCATTAATAGAAATTGCATTGAGAAGTTCATGACATTTCGCACCATTCAATGCATCTATCTGCATGACAGCTAGATCCATGATTGGAGGAGTACTTGGACAAGGTAAATCGTAAAAAAATAACCTTCCATTACTAGCGCGGAAACCCATACGACGAGCAGGTGAAGCAAATGCACCAGATGAACAACGAATACGCTCTACGTGTGGCATAATTTCAGCTACATGAAGATATAAAGGAATATTATTAATGTAGCCACCTATTTGTTGGCTGGATTCGTTTTGAGAATGATGGGAATTAGCCATTGAACTTAAATTTACGGCAGATGACTGGAGAAGCCCTGACTCCCCAGGGAGTTCGAGACAAGGAAATGTCGGAATTGAAGAGAAAACAGAAAATGGTTGTGGTGCATTTGATACATTTGATTTTGACGAAGGCGTAATAGGTGTACTGACAGGAGAGACTATATTAGGTAGTTCTAATAGGCGTTTTGCCCCGTAACTGGAAATATGAGTACGAACAGGTAATTTAGCTACATGTTGTTCAACCATTGGGATCCAACGTCGTGTCAGCTTCTCGATAAGAGACTAAGGGAAAAAAGGAACGAACACACATTTAATTATTTGCAGAATTGGAAAAACGAAATGAGAGCATATATATCTAAATGCACAAATATTCTACACAAAGCAATAAATGTAACCGATATCGTATATTTAACTTGATGCTATGATATGTGTGTATAAAACTATTTCGCTGTAAATTACGGTAAGACTATAATTTATGGACAACCTTTGAGCGACGCTAAAGTGACGTCATATGTCCACCTAATAATTAGGACTAAACGAGGGTTATAAACCAGTGTGAGGACTTCGAATTGCGATTTACAGTTGACGGTTAAGACAAGTATTCATATTTAGGGTTTTCATCACGACCTGACATCAGCTATAATGCCAGAACTCTATTTTGCCGAATCGATGAGTGAATTTCGCGCCAAAATAGGAGACCTGTTATCTTATACCTGATTGGTTCGCCCATAAATTATAGTCTCGTCCAAATTACTAATGACTTAACTCTATCAAATTTTATGTCCCTTACCAATATGCTCTCATTTTGTAAATTCGTCATTTCAGTAGACAGTGTATCACGGAGGTGTTTGAAAAATGGATCTTTTTCACATTCTGCAGACAAAACTTCAGATGCTATCCGATCAACTTCGTGAAAAGCTGAAATGTTTGGCGATAAAACAGATTGTTTTTGTGGCTCACTGGATAATTTAGGATCATCTCGTTCAGAAGCAATATCAAGATTGGTTTTAGGTTGGTACAAGCGAATGCTCGGGTAGTCAATTTTGATTGTGGGGACTTTGACTTCTCTTTTTCATCATTTTGAGAATCGGTAGACATAACACATTGAGAGGTTGAATCAAATTTGATTGAACTGTGAAGAGGAGTTGTATGTTCTGTCATATGTGACGAGAGAAATGTATTTCTTGGCATACCACAATCATGGGCCATTATTTTTAATTCAGTAGCTAACCAAAGTGGAATAGTTTGAGTTTGCAAATTTTTAAAATTCCACTGTCTACCTGGATGTAAATGAGCGTACGCAAGACGTTGAAGATAATCCAGAACTGAGCATAGTTGAGATAAAAACTGTTCAGACCATGAAGGTCTTAAACGACCACCGACTTCATTTGTGAATAAATCCACTACATATAAACGAGCTGGATGCTTACGTTTAAGCTAGAAATCAAGAGAAACTTGTTAAGAAACAGGGAAACTGAAAAACTAAATAAATAAAAATTGTACACCAAAGAAAACGAATGAATGAATACGAAGATGAGTATAGTGACAGTATGATTACACTATTTAACTAGACAACATTAAGCTATGTAGTCAATGATTTAAACTCTATTGTAATAATTCAGTTTGGGAAGGTGATTAGAATAAACCACTTTGATACAACAGTTGTAATTCACAGTTTAGTGTGGTGCGGTCTGGTCTACTCGTATATAAACAACGGATGTCCGAAATATAAGATTCATACAATCGAGGCTGATATTTGTGTGCTGGACCGAACGGGCTGGGGTAGGAGAGAAGTTAATAAAAAGAAGATCTATAAGGACTCCTAGTTGACCCAAGGCTGCTAGCGCTGTTGTGACGCATTATTGGTTTAACACAGGGACAATGTCATAGAAATCAGTATTCAAATAGACGATTTTGTTATGTGATATTTGACGGGCCTTAAGAAATAACACAGTATTTTAGACTAACTTCAATTAATTTCGGTACATAAACAGAGTACGATTAAAAGTTAAAATAAATCCTACTGCCAATAAATCAGATCCAAGGTTCTCCTTATATAATACAACAAATAACTGCCTAAAGTTTTCAACGTTTCTAAGTTCATTCTTTCAGAAAAAGAAATCAGTCAATGTACAACACAGTTAAAATCTAAGTCAAGGTCTTAAGTGTACATAGAATAAAAGTTGTTTATTTGATATATCCACAAACACTGAATGTTGAAATAATCGACAGTTTAAGTATTCACTTAGTCATTCCAGTCAGTAAATAAGCAACGTAGATCGTTGGATATATGTCTTAGTTTTAGTCACCATACAATATATCAGGATGTAAATAAAATAAACAAAATGAATACCAAAGTCGTAGTAGTAGTAGTGTAGTGGGTACAACCAAATATACTTGAATACAAAATTACAGAATGTCTTAGTAAAATCTGAGAACCATACAGTCAATACTTCATTTTCAAAATGTCAATCAATTGTCTCAGATTTCGTTTCCACACCAATCATTCTCTGTTTTCGTTCTCTTCTCTTCGATGTTCTTAGCCTTTCGATTGGTGACACATACTGCTTATATCTTTCGGTATCAGTAGCACATACCACAGTGGTAGTTTATCAACGACAATAGAAAAGAATGACTAGGCATATAAAATATATTACATTTAGAGTTTTCTCCTATTACCAATTTTTTTTCATAGAATGGGATGAGGACCTCGTTTTTATAATATATAACCATAAGATAGATTCTACCTTTGACTGATGCGCTAAAACATATTTTATATACAATATTTTTCTGTAGATCAAAATAAACATGACAAGGAAACTATTAAAATAAGGCATTGTAAATCAAATGAAAAAGAGGCTTACTTGATTAATTAGAATATTTGCATAGTGAAGACCATGAACAACTGAATTAGACAAACAACCAGTTACTGAATTTCCATAGCCAATATCTACTGTTTGTTCGACTAAATCAGTTGAAATGGCGCCAGTCACAGGATCACTACCAACAACATCATCATCAATATCGGATAAGACAACTTTGGGCTCTAAATCATTGATTACATTTTTAGTGCTTGAATCAGTTTCATATAATCCTATATCTTCATTTCCAGTGAAATCCTCATCCTCATCATCACGATCAGCATCAGTTATCTCAGTATCTTCTTCTAATTCTGTCATTTCAGCATCTTCACTTAAATAATCAATTTGATCGTGATCTGAATTAGGAGGTATTGTTGAGTCATGATCTGATCCACGAATCACAACCTTTTTAGGATGATTCATTGAACGAGATGATGATTGTCCAATAAAATCAGGTTTCTGTTGTTTAAGTGTTGGTGTTAGTGGATGTGGTGGTGGTGAACAACTAGGTGATGTATTCAATCGTTCACCTTCAACACCTCGCATAACAACAATTACACGTTTCTTTTTCTTTGAATTACTCAAAGTATTAGAATTCGACGAAATCGACGAATTAACTCCACAAGAATTAGGATATATGGTGTTGGAATTATTATTATTATTATTATTGTTATTATGAGAACCAACTTTAGGAGTGTTGCAAGATGTTGAAGATAATGAAAATGGATGATGTGTACTACTATAACTGTAACCTGTTTGTCCATCGGAATTATTAATATCAAATGTACCAGTTCCACGATTCAATGACCAAGACAAATTACCGCATTTTATGAATGCTTCTTTTCCTGAACCTAGTGTTGATGTAATACGATTTTGAATAGCAATAATATAAGGATCATCTTTACTTTCAGGATTATGAATAATTTCAGCAAGTTTTTGATCATTGTTAACCTCTGTAGCTAACTGATGTTGTAAACCTTTTAAATGACCATAAAGAACTGTAGGATAGGCAATTATTACTCTACGTAAAGCGGAAACGATAAAACGACCTTCTGGACGTAAAAGAGATGCTACAAGATCCGGAAGCCATGGTAAAAAAACTTCTGGTCGAACTCGACTAGCTCTAGCTTCAAAAGTATGTCCCAAGCGTTGTTGACCGTTAACATCATCAAGTGTTAATAACCATAAACACTTGGCAATATCACCCCGGCTTTTTCGTTCAATATCACCAGAAACGCTAGCAGCTTCCATAAGCGCTAGCATAGCAAAAATACCGGTTGTTGATACAGCAACTTCACGTTTTCTGAAAAGAATCAATCGAATTAGACAAGCTACATTTGGAATGTACAATATAAAAACAATACTACGAAGACCCCAAATATCATCGAATGACATATGATTTTTCTTCACGATTTACCAAAAAAATAATCAACTGGAAAAAGGGAGAACTTACACAGATGGATAGCTAGAATAAACATTTTCCAAAAAGTCACCATAAATTGACCAAACTTTATGTAGATTGTCTTGCATTTGAGTTGCATAACCGAAATTTTTTGTCGCTTCATCGCCTCTATATGAGTAGAAATGTAAGAGAGAAAAAGTGCATGTATGTATTAGTACATGTCAACAGAGATTATTAAAATAAATTCGTTTGAAACAATTAGTTAACCGGAATTACTGGTAAAACATGACTGGAAATAGGATAAGTATTCTAAAACTCCATCAAAAATGATGTAAATTGCAAAACTGTTAAAAAACCTTGGACACATTCTACGTCTCAGTTATCGAGAAAAAAGCAAATAAATCAACAACAGATTTGAACACATCTGAAATAGAAACAATTACGAAACTTACTTATTAAAATGAGAGAAGAAAACAGCCTTATAACAGAAGAATTTAGCTCGGTCTTTCTTCTCAAACTGTTGAATATTAGTCTTCTCCATAAGTTCCAATCCCTGAAAAAGATTTCATTTTATGTAAAATATGTACTTTGAAGAAGACGGATTGTACAGAAAACGTATATTAATTGAGTATTTTAATAGTTGAATTCATGAGCCGATTAAAGTTAGACCACCATGGAAAACCTGGAAGCACTGGACGGCCGTTTCTTCCTAGGTTTTCAATGGTGGTCTAACTTTAATCGGCTCATGAATTCAACTATTAAATTACTAAAATCGCCACAAACCCCCATTCTGATAATAATTGAGTATCGTTTGCATATACAAAACCCATTGCTAATTCGTTCAAACACAATAATAAATGAAGCTTATCCACTAAATTATTAGGCTATCACTCACTGTAATGAATCTTCAGAGTACGTATATTCAAATACTCGATGTCTTAATCTATTGTAAAATCATTAGATACAGGAAAACCTCCAAGTTTTTAAATTAAGTAAGAATCGTGAACATGTGTATTATCAATAAAAAAAACATTGAATTTTCTGTTTCCTTTGCACTAATAAAAGTATGACATGATTTAGTAATTTATACATCAATTCAAGTAGTCGAACTGGCATTCAAAATCTGACTAGATAATAATAACCTGATATCTATAACAAATCTGTGCTTCTTTAACCATAGGTTGATGAACTAACAGAATGTGGCTACCATTGAAATCCAGGAAGTGGGTTTTTATCCTATTAAAGACTTGTCAATATGATATGGTAGCACCTCAGTGTTGATGTTTATACCAGGACTCAAGGCCATTACCTTTGCCCTCAAAACGACTAACGCAATATCCCCCAAGCTACTGAATGCAGATAATTGCTGAGTTGTGCAACATTTGTCCTGGATTCAACTGCTAACGACATTCCTCCTACTCTATAAAAACTTATAACAATGGTTATAACAAGGCAAACCGCAAAGCATGCACATAAACCAACTACGAGTAATCAAAAATATCAACGACATGATAATCCAACCCATTGAATTACAAATTAAAGTTGTCGGAGATTTAATCTTACAATATTCTTTTTTATGAACTCACCTCTAAAAGTTCATCTTTACGTAGATCGGTCAATTTTAACTTGATTTCTTGTTTAGTTTTCTCAAATAATGGTGGCAGATTCATACGTGTATATCTAATTTACAAATAAATTAATAAACACTAGAAATAATTGTATTGAGAAAATAAAAATCTCATTCAATTATGAAGTATTCATCTATCAAATAAACCCTCACCCAAAAACAAATGACATATTTGTACAACTTTCAGTTTATAATTAATCTATTTTCTAATCATGGTCAGTATCATATCTGATTTAATGTATTATAAGTGAAAAATGATTATTCATCTAATTATCGGTATGAGGGTTTATGGAGAATGTAGTATTTTAACAGTTGAATTCATGAATCGATCTAAGTTAGACCACCACTGAAAACCTGGAAGTACTGAACGGCAGTTTCGTTCTAATATGGGACTCCTCAGCAGTATGCATCCACAATTCCGCACCAGGGACTCGAACCCAGGACCTTCGGTCTCGATTACTTATCTAGCTTTCAGTGGTGTTAATCTCTAACTTCAATCGATCCATGATCTTGCGCGACCATTCGTACATTGTCTAAGGTGGATAACTGTCTCACATCCGACACGGATTGGACTCCGCTGGTCGCCGTTTTTTCACTAGAACTCCAGGAAATCCATCTTGAAGCTAGTCACTAGTAAGCACATACGGGATCGTGGGTGAGCACTGCTGAGGAGTTCTATAATAGGAAGAAACGGCCGTTCAGTACTTCGAGGTTTTCAATAGTGATCCAGTTTAGATTAACTCATGAATTATATTGTTATAAATCATCGAAATGTAAATTTCTGTATCGACTTTAAAAGAAATAAATAAGAATTAGCACGAAACGATTGTTAAGCGCCTTTTATTTCCCGAATTCCAACTGTATAACATTTTTCTTTAAATATTTTACACTTAGGTAAATAGTTAGGCTAAAGTGATCAATTATACTTTAATAGTTTTTCATTTCTAACCGATTATATAATTTAAAAAGAATAGACATTACTTACCTGTCTAAATGTTGTTGAGCAATACTTGGGAAACGACATTTGCGTGCACCACGAGCAAGTTGTAATTGGCTCAGTGCTAATTCACGCTGACATAGTGCGATTAAATTACTCTGAAAAACAATTTAAAATAAAAAGGGGTAAGAGAATTCTTTCATTTTTTCAGTCATTTGCACTCTATACATAGACGACAAACAATACTAACACTTTTATTCAATACTTAACAAGTTTGGTTTAGCAGTAATGATAAATAATACACTTCTTTTGCGTCAAATTAAATGCTGGTATTATACACTTATAACATCAAAACAAAATACTTAAGTTGCATTAAAAACAACTGTGTATGACACTTTTTACACTACACTTTGAAAACTGATCTTAAGAGAGGTTTATTGATGAAGTTAACCAACTAGTTGATAAGACAATCACACACGATCATCAAGGTTTCGAAAATTCAGTAAATTAAAGCTGATTTAGTCAATCGACTGTTAGTTTGAATTGAATCCATAAGTACAAAAGTATCTATTTGATTAAGATCTTTTCAGTGATGAGAATCAAGACATACTGTTACAAGTCTCAAGTGATCTGACTAAAATAAGGATATCAGTGTAACAAGTGAAATTGTTTGTTTATTTTCTTTTTGACTTTTAGTTAAACTGAACATTCAATGTAGAACTTGCCGAGTTTCCATTTGTGTATTGACCGTTTTCAATGAGTAAATTAGCAAATAAACAGGCAAACTGAGAGAAACAGCAGTTTCTGAAACAGGTATGGAGTATTTGTAATAGAATTATTTAAAAGTCAATAAATACAAACTTAACGGCAAAAAATTGATATTTTTAAAAATCAGTATTGGAGTTTTGCGGAGATTGTAGAATTTTCGTAGTTTGAATCATGATCTTATCTTGGCAAGACCGCCATTAAAAATCGGGGAGTACTGAACAGTTGTTTCCTCTTAGTATGGGATTCCTCAGCAGTACACATTCACAACTACAGGAAATTGAGCCCATAATCATCAGTCTTGCAAGCAGACGTTCAACCTCTGGACTGCGGGGTCGGCATCCAATGGTGTACATGTACAATTTCAATCAATAAAGAAATCAAACTGACATAACTTACATTTTCGGATTTCAACTTTTGGGAAAATGGGTGACAGCTTATGATACATTCTTCAACTACTTGTCTCCATGAATAAAGATCATGCCAAAATCCTAAATCATCTCCAATTGAACATGGTCGACTTCTGAAATAATGGGCAAACAAAAAGTAATAAAGAATACCAAATAAGGAAAATGAGAAAGGAAAGGTGAGAATTCCTAACAACAATAATGAATAAACAAGAGACGTTTCAGCGACAGTAGAATAAACAGAATGATGAAAAAAAATCGAGAAATACAATACTTCAAACTAAAGAAATCTAAGTGAAAGAAAACAATAGTTTAATAAACAGAATAATTATTTTTCACGTGAAGAATAGCGTACAATCGTATAAATCTGAAATTACGATACAGAAATTGTAATACACTAAACATGTTGATAAAAAGCTAAATGCTGGTTGACTAAGCATCAATTCAATAGTGTTGGATAATAGTATCTCTAACAGATAACTGTCACATTCAAAGGGCGGCCTGCTTGAGCATCTGGGCTACCTGTTCCTGCCATCTAGATATTTCAACAAGTTATAGATTTTTGTTTGTTTTGATACATCATTATGTTTATGAATCGCATAACCTATTCTGCTGCGTTTCTGAAAAGTGTACAACCTTTCGTTGTCAAAGTTACAAAAAACTCAATAAGAGACAATGTGGTTGCTGGCAATATACAACGAAAAGAATGCACATTATTCAGATGTTCATTCACTGAAGTGCGAACATCTAACTGGCGATCACTCAATATTTATCGCCAGGACCGACCAAGAAGAAAGAAACGGAAAATTGTTGAAATACTTTACGCTGAGAATTCTATATTGTGCCAAAAATATAATATTGAATAAAGCAGATAATAATAATGATAATAATAATGCAAATGTACTATGTAGTTGGATTATTAATTAAACGATACTATCTGAACAATATTGAAGGACTTGACAAAACAGTAATTTAAGTTTATCAATATTTAGTTGTATGGGCCTTGGATAATGCATACTATGTGTATGCATCATATACTTACGAGTGGAAACTTCTATGCTTATATGTATTTGTGGGATGTGTGGACTTGTCTACGAATTCTATAATTACATGTAAAGTATACTAGCAACGGCGCCCATCTATGCCAATAAGTATATCACTGGAATGTATGTAACGTTGATACCTGCATTTGAATGTGTGTATATGAAACATACTTGGGGATAGTTTCCACTTTTATTCACTAGTGAACTTATTGGTAGCTCATCAGAGCATCTGGTTTGCATAAAACCTTCGAAAAGTGATAAGAATAAATCTGCACTACGTAGTGTGGGTCAAGTTAATTACCCATACTACTGATATCATAATCCCTATATGCAAATATTCTCCAGTCGTACTGTCTTTTCAAAGCTCTTCTCTACCTGAAGAGCCATATGATACCCCCCCCCACTTCGTTGGGTGGGAAACTTAACTGGACTCGACAGAGCAACATAAAACCGATTGTCTGTCTTGCATGTAATCGAATTAAAACATTTAAAGAACGAGTGAAGGAAATGCAGAGCATATACAAAGAAAAGTAATCAGAAAATTCAAACAGATGTAATGAGTGGAAACATATCACTTTCAACTAAAAATATGTTGACAACCGTCAAAAGTAGATGACTTACTGCCATGCCTTGAATACAGTTTTATAATCATGAAGTGCTTGATTAAAAGGTAAACGCATATTGACTGATGATGCAGATGGTGTGGAAATTGAATTTGTTTGTGGTACTGGTGTGGATGATCCAGAACTGGTTTGACTAGGACTAGAATAAGAAGAATTAGACACACCAGAAGCAAGAGTAGAACCACCCAGGACATGGCCACAATATTGAGCTAATAAACTGTTACCTTCGGTTATTTCAACTGCACGATGAGCAATCTGTGCATTAACAAAAAAAAGATTAACTAAATAAATCTCTAAAACATGTAAAATCCAATATCGGTGAGTCTGATTTATGGACGACCTTTGAGAAACGCTAAAATGACCTTGAAAATGTCCATCTACTTACTAGGTTTAAATGAGGGTTATGAATTGGTGCGAGAAACTAAGATTAGGATTTACAGTTGAACGTTAGGTTTACAAATTATATTCGATGTTTTCATCACGAACTGACATCAGCTATAATGCAGAAATGTTATTTAGCCAAGTGAGTGGATGAATCTTACACCAAAATCTGACCTGCTATCTTAAATCTCATTGGTTCGTCCATAAGTTATAGTCTCGTCCCAATATCTAATTCAATGATAAATAAAATTTAAATCTTCTATAAAATTATATTATCGATATAAAAAAAACAATTACCTGAAGTAAAGGTATATGCTGAGCAGTAACAATAAGAGGTAAACGCCTCCATTCCATAAGTGTAACAATTACAACACGATGACTTTCTTGTTCTGAAGCGTGAATCATATTGACAATATTGTTCATAGGTGATACAGACCCAGTATTAGAATGTAGAGCATTAGACGGAGGAGTTGAAGTGACATTAGTTGGATTAGTATTATTTGGAACAGATGAACTAGGACCAGTAGTTGTTGATCCAGTGGATATATCATTTGAATTTAAACTAGAATTATAAGAATCAATAATATCTACACTTGGATTATTGATTGCTCCCAGTCCAGGTGCTCGACGTCCTGCTACACAAGCTGCAGCTTGAATAAGAGCATATCTTGGTAGTTCACTACGAGGACATTCATTAGCCAACTATTTTTTAAAGGAAAAAGAAAGTGAAATGAAACAGGAAAATGCATCCTTTCAAATTATACATAATTTAAATTAATAAATAATGCAGAAATAGTTCTCGCAAACAAAATGTTAAAATTCATATAAAAACAAACAAAATCCACATTACAGTGTATTTATAACAACCATTTAGTTGTATTAACAGGCAATGTTTGAAAACAAATGTCATTGTCAAAACTCTATATTATAGTTAGTTGTAAATATAGAAAAATTATTGATAACAGGAATGTTTAAGGATTATATATATAACTTACTCTAGCCAAATCATAGTATACTTCAGACCAATCACTTCGTCGCCATGCTGCATCTGCTTTTAAACCCCAATAACTAGAACCACCAGAATTGCTTGAACTAACAACAGCTGCAGTGTTCGGATTTCCGCCAGAAGTTGAAGTAGAACCGAATGAACTAGTCATATGATTGGCCGATTGAATAGAAGATGCTAAAGAATCTAAACTTTCCCATTGACCAAGTTGTTTTAATTGTCTGAATTTCAACAGTATTTACAATAATAACAACAAAATATTGAATATTTGAAGAAGACAAAAAAGGAGCAATACAATGAGAGTGATGATTAAAATTTTCATATTAGTGTTTTAATGCAATGCATTAATGTTATACCTTAAGACGGTTGGTGAAAACTGGGCATATCTGAATATTTCGAGAATCTTTAGGAATGAAGACTAAACAGCTTTCAAGGCATCAAATCATTGGTTTTTAAGTATGATTATGAATCCTCATGGTTGACCAAAGGACTAGAAAATATATAATTAGAAACTCTATTATGGTGTACAACATTGATAATGATCATCACGTCGATATAAATCCAGTTTTCAAAGTTATCTATCCCTATTCTTCCAGGATTTAGTTATTGCATAAAGCAGAAGCCATAGGAATACAAATCGAGAAAATTAACCTTTGCATATAAAAAATATTTGTACACTCCTTTAAATGTCTCTAACTTTCTACACAATTACTTTATTACATTCTTCCAAAATACTTTTCAATTCTAAAGTGTTAAAAATCCCCATATTGCAAAATAGAACAACACGCATAAGTCGATAATGTTTCAAATAGATCTTCATCAAGCTTTACTCTAATATACAATAACATTTGCATGAAAATATTAATCTAATCAAAGCAGTTGCCTATTAGTCGATGATAACAATGACGTAGAGTACATCACTAAACATGATAAGTAAAAAGTACATACTGATAGTGTGAAAACATGGGTACTAAATGTGATAAGAAAGACAAAGGCTTGAATTATTGTTTCATAACAGGAATATTATATAAATACTAACTAACTATACCAACATTCGAGTTATCTTTTAACAGATTAGTAAACGGAGGATGACTAAACCTACCCATCAAGTGACAGAATAGCTTCGTGTACATAAATTAGTGACAAATAATTAAAGTCAAATAGTCAGCTGTGGATTAGAACCCTTTGGAATTTAGTAGTGAGTATTTGCAGCCCTGAAAGCTTATGCCTGTCTAGATAAACGAACTCCCTGAATTCAGAATTAAATATGCCTTAATAATGGTTGCTGACATGAACAGAACTCCCACAATCGGTCCAAACTCATGATGCTGTCGTCGATTAGCCAATGAATTCCATAATATAGGTAGGAATGCGATCGGGATTTACTTAGTCTCTATGACATGGTTATACTGTATCCACTAGGACTGTCAAAGTGCGTCAAATAAGTTTGAAAGAAAACACTACAAGCTTGGATGGAGAAAATTTAGAAACTTTTAAAAAATAATTGCTTTAATAAACAATAAAAACTGAAAGTAGCTTATCGATCGAGGTCAATAATATATCTTACAGGACACAGTAATCACGAAGACGTGCACGATTAACAAGTTCTCCTAAATGTAGTGAAGGATCTGCAAGAATGATTGGGCGACTGGAAGGAAATGAGTTGACGATGATGCGGCTGCGGCAGCAGCTGCACGGTTTAATGATGCCGAACTTCCCACACACGACGATACTTCTAGTGAATTCGTAGTACTCAGAACTTGACTACCTGAAAGATTATCCATAGCATAATCCAAAGATCGTAAGAGGTAACCATGCTGAGCAAATTCTAAACATGTAAGTACTGACGATGACCGTACAGAATCGTTCATACTTTCAACGAATGTCTTTTGATGTCTCTGGTGAGAAGATATTCGATACCACCAAGCGAAAGTCAAAAAGTCAATATCATTCATTTCATTATATAATGAAATGAGTGATAGAGTTGCAGCTCCAAATGGGAATTCATGGGGTTTTAAATTAGAAAGAATAAAGTCAGACTGCTCATTGGAAGGCGGATCGATTGAGTAGATCAAATCATTCAAAATACATTGGCCATTAAATTTAGATGCTTGGAAACACATTGATTCAAGAAATAGAACAACTGTATACCATTGGTTGTGAGCTTGTGCTAGATACTACAAAAAAAATACAAAAGTTTGTATGAATAAGAAATAAATACATATTAATTAAAACAAATTACATTAGGAATTACTTACTAAGCTGACTGTCTACTGGAATACGAAAGAAATAACTTACAGTGATTGCAGGCAAGGGTAAATGAATTAGCAGTGTATCTGGGCATGAGGCCAAACCATTGAAGAAAGCCCCAAGGGAACTCGGTTGGGGTTCAGCTGGATGTACATGTTGATCTGATGTTAGGAAACGAATCAACTGAGGAATAACGAAGCCCCGAATTTCATTTGGAGACAAATTATGACCATTTGCTGCAGGACTATCAGATAAGATTGATGATTCTAAGCAGCCAGTCTGAAGTGATTCGTGTACGAAGCCCGTTTGCAATGTGTTAGAATGTTCTTGAACGGATGAAATTGTTTCGGAATGTTCTGCTGGTTTAGACTCAGATGAAGAACAAAACGTTTCCGACTGCTGTAGCAGTAAACGATCCCATATTTGGGGCCAAAGTTGCTGAAAAATATTGCTAGCCAGGGCTGGACGTTTATGAGCGAGACACAGCATACCTCGTAGTCCTGAACTGATTGACAACTACAGTTTAAGCAATAATCAAACAAAACAGTTACAAGAGAAACACAGGAGCTAGAAGAACGACCAAACACATTACTGCGATAAAGATAAATGAATTCGTAGTAATCTAAAATGTACAATAACTTTGAACAGTAAAATATATCATGCTTTACAGGTGTAGCACTACTTCTATTACTACTACTACCATTGGTTATGCTAGTCACACCAGCATCAACAACATAAGTTGCACCTATTAACATGGAGAAATCAAACTGTCAGTTACTTCATAGACTGAATCCACGTTTTCGGTAAACTACTTCTAGTTTTCTTCAAACATACTGCGATACCAGACAACTCCATACGTTCAGATACGTGATCATTGGTTACACCTAACACATGTACTAGCCACCTCAGTTGATCAAAAATTCATCACCACATCAGTCGATTTGTCGTCTCTCTTTACCTGGTACGCATTGCCTTACTTCAGTAATGCTCACTCGATGATTCCAAAATACATAGGCACTGTTTCAAAGACACCTATGATCGAATACTAGTAACCCACGAATATCTAGTATTCTCAATGGCCAATGAAACGTTCAGTTAACTCATACGCTTATACCATCCGATTACAGTAAATTAAAGTATAATGTATAAATTGTGATCTCTTCATTAAGACCCATCACGTTTGTTCCAAAAAGTGATGACTTTTCTAAATTGTCATTTATCCGATGTTGCTCTATAGAAAAATACACACTATTTCTAAATACTTATTATAACATAGTACTGAGAGAGATGTCGAATCGTAACGATAAGAAGTAACTAAAAAGTGATGTTAAAATTTGTTTTGGAAAACCTCATAGTAAAATACCAAAGAAAAAAGCATTCGAAATGTCTTAACTGAAACAAATAAACCTACTTTATGTAATTCATTTAGCCCTTTAATTTGTGATTCGACAAGGACTTTGAATTCGTTAATTTGAAGTGGATCACATGATTGTTGAGTGGTAGTTTGTTCATGGGTCAAACCATCAATTGATATTTCATTTGTTGAAACACTAGGTAATTTCGAAAAATAATTGAAAATGTTATTAAAGCATTGAGCATTTATGGACAACACTGGTGGAGCGGTTGTATCCACATCGCACAACAGTACCTAAGAGTAGAAAAAATATATCAAAAAGGAAAGAAAATGTTAGTTAGATCAAATATCCTACTGAAATAGCCGACGTTCAATATTCGCAGTGGGAAACATAAAAAAGATTACTGTGAAAGAGGCTAAGTAGGAGCTCATCAATAGAGTTAAACATGACAGTCAAAATATTTCAATTTACAGGATGGAAGAATGAAATAATATAACTAGTTATAATTTAAATTAGATCTGTAGTTATATACTTAAAAGCATGAAGCATTTGGAAAGAGAAACAAAATAAAAATAGACTTGCTATTGATAACAAGTTTCACCACCGATTGAGTGAAGAAAAACATTATTACATTACATGTACATGGAAACAGGATATGTTATATATATATATATATATATATATATATATATATATATATATATATATATAGGGGAGAGAGAGAGAGAGAAAGGAGAAAATCAGAATGAGTAAATAACTTACGTCTAAAAATACAGATAGCCAAAATCCATCACGAAAATGAGCTTCATCCCAAGTGTTGGAAACAAGAAGAAATAATAGTCGGACTAATAGTGAAGCACAAGAATAATTTGATGAAACTGACTGATCAGTAGATAAAATTTCTTTGTCAGAATAAGAATCAGTCGGATCAGTTGATGATGATAAAGGAATATTTTCATTATTGCAATTTGTTACATTAACATCTATTCTACGTGAATAACTATTAGTTGGATAACGAATTTGAGATGCTTCCAAATACAAAGAAATGAAACGTTCATTAATATCAGGAAATGGTGATATAAGGCCACAACAAAATGCTTGTTCCAATTTCATATAAAGATCATGATTTTTAAATACACTTGTACTGGCATAAACCTATGAAAAAGAAGTTAGAATGTAGCGAAAATATTAACGGGAGAATAAAAAAACAAATGAAACAATGGAATCTAAGTAAATATATATATGTATATATATGTTTTCCACAAGGTAAAGAAATATTTTGCAGTTTTGCATTACGAATTGACATTAGCTAAACAAACATTGAGAATCAGGAAGCATTGGACAGTCGCTATATCCCATTATGAGACTCCTCAGCAGTGTACACACAAAACTATACTTAAGATCAAACTAAAGACTTTTCAAACTGCCAACGAGGGCTCAACCTTCAAATCACTGAATTGGAATCCAATCCAACAATTTCGATAACACTTACCTAAATAGAAGAAAGAAACTAATATATATCTGAATACAAAAAGAAAAAACAATAAAAGAATAGTAACAAAAACGAATTTTCTTCTTGCTTATCCTCGTTATTTGTGTACAAGTTCGATAAAATTAACAAATAGAACAAAAGCTAACGTAATGTCACATATGATCAAAACTGATTACTGTGATTGACTGAAATGATGAAACAGTATTAGTAAAATTGCTTACAGATTAGATCATTTAGAAAGTGATACCAAAATATCTGTACAAAAGTCAGGTACTAGGAAAACTATAAAATACAAATTTTTGTATTTTATACTTTACAACAAATAGACAGGAATTAAATAAAACTAGAAAACGAGCAAGATGGGTTACATAATAATTGTACAACTAACCTAACGCAGTCGAACCAGTTTGAAGAAACAGGTCAGTGTAACTCACACACAATCAACACAAGAGTATTTGTTGAGATGGGTGAAAATATAAAAAATAAATGAAGCTTTGTGGTGTACATGTAGTGATAATGTCTCATAAACTTTTGATTTATTTAACTGTCAATAGGTTTACTTTGAAAATATACTTCTAATATCGTATAGCTTTCTATACTGTGTTTACAATTTTAAATTACAGTACGTGATGTAATCACATAAATTAAAGCACAGATATCAAATAGGTAACAAATAAAAATGCAATAATAAAGACAAGTCAACATGAAAAATAAAACTTAATAGGTAAAATTTAGGTTTTAAGCATATGAAATATCCATCCATTAGAAATCAATTAGTCAAACAAAAAAAAAACAACCTACATCGTACACGCATTCAAGAATTTCTCTGGCAACATCAGGTGAATTGTCAATCCAACGTGGATAAGCTTGCCAAAGTCTATAGAAAAAGTTGACTTTTTCACGAGCTGTTGGAGCGAAATGTTCTTCTGATTTCGGTACATTTATCCAATCACGTAAAACTTGTAAAACAGCACAGAATAAACGAGGATCTCGCGCTCTATCCATAATTAAACATAAATCTGGACCAAAGATAGTTTTACGCATTTCATGACTAACAACATTCAACCGTGACTTGATCATTTCAAGACCCATAATTAGTAAGTCAGTAAGCTCTGTTATAATAATATACAAATAATCATTATTATAACAATTAAATTATAAAAGCAATATGGCAACATTAGATATAAAATTAATGAATATTTTAAGAGTTTTCTGTATGATCCTTCAATATTATACACTGCTTCAACAGTAACCTGTGCAAAACTACGAAAAGAGGGATTGAAAAATATTAAAAGGGACTAATACCCATTCAAATTTTGTTTGTTCAGTTACTTATGCTGTCTCAATAACATTTTAATACACTATAGATTGGGCTTTGATTATTGAGTTGATGAAAACTTCGTTACATCAAGTAATGTCTATGAACGAAACCAAAGGATAAAAAAGATAGGTTAATTTCATTCATTAAAAATCAACTTCAAACATTAGTTAATAAAAATTATACATTTTTAATTCGAACTTCATATATTGTAACTGAAATTTTCAATACATATAACTATGGTTACGACAAGTGAAGTAAATCAAGCTCAGATACAAATAAATTAACAACAAAATGTGAACATTTCAATACAGTGATAAATCTACTAGTCGTAACGATAATTAAAAGTTGTTATCATTCATACAGAAGGAGGGATATGATAAGTTATGAGTATAATAAAGTAAGTAAATTAGGTTTAAAACAATTGAAAAACTTATAACTCAATAGTTTAAGTACATAACTTTCAGTCACTATTGCATTAGTAATTCGAATTCAGTTAGTTCTACTTAAATTTGAGTAGTAGTGTAGTAACATTTAGTCAGAAGTATACATTAATCTACTACCAAGCTAAACCAAACATAACCATTCGATTAGGTGCTTGTAAACAAAATAATATATATAGCTACTTTGTAGACACTTTATTACTTAAAACAATCAATATATCCTACACATTACATCTATACACACAATATACAAATAGATCACTAATTTTTTCAGATTTATTCATTTATAGATAACATTATACTTCAAGATGGGCCAGGATAAATCAGCGGGAAAAACATTTTTCTCCCGGACAATTTCGTTAAGTGGATCTGTATAAGAGGTAATAATATGATTGTAGTCTATGAAAAATAGTACGGGATTGCATCATAAGGAGCTAGAAAATTCCAACTATCCAAAGTAGGTAATGTATGAATGAAAAGCATTTCCGTACTTCATATATATGAGAAAGGTGAGAGGGAAAACGAAAAAAACATCTGTTCAGAATTCTCAAATATCCCTCTCTAGAAGCATAGGAAAAAGTTGAAAAAGTTCTATCCAATCAACGTTGAAAAGAAGTTTTACAGAAATAGCTAAAAGAATGAAGGATTATGTGTCACGCCTTGCTTAAGATGTTACCATATATAGGACGTGATCAAAAGTTTCTAGAAGATTCAAGTCATCGGAATATTTATAAATAAACTTGATGTTTTGCACACAGATTAACCTTGTAGTAGAGCTTTTAGCCATATTTCGCACATTTTCTCAATTGTTCAAGTTCACAAGTACAAATAATCTGGGGATACAGGAAGCGGTTAGGAAGTCAGTAACCGGAGAATTCTATATTGTGTTATGGATTCTGAGGAATAATGTGCCAATTATTATCATGTTAAGTCTAATGATGTCCTTGGACGTTAAATGAACATTTCCTATTGGCCGTTATTTATTCCACTCGTTAAATATTGTACAGATGTTGTTTTCTATTTTTATGGTACGATGTGGTCTGTTTGGTTAGTATATAAATAGAGTATGTTTGAAATATAACGATGCATAACTCAGAGGCTGTGACTTGCGTTCTAGGCTCAACTGGCTGGGCTAGACAGGGAAGCGGGACCAATCGGGACTCTAGGTCGTCCGTACGTGTTTTACGTGTCACTGTAATCGATCGATATAAACGCTGTTTATCATAACCGTGCAATCCACACGTTACAACATATTGCAACAGTGATAATTACTTAATACTTACTAAAAATAATCAAACTTTGTAACCAAAACTAAATTATGAGAAAATTACTTACGTGCTGATGTACCAGATTCTTGAGCATTAGAATTACAATTCGGTGTAACTAAATCTTGTATAAGACGATTAACAAGTTTAACTAATTGTACAATACATCGATCAACAAATGCATGTGGATTAGACTGAACTTGTGTTGATGTGAACAGAAGAAATGCCGACTGTAATCGTGTTAATAACGTTGCTTTAGAAACACTAGAAAAGTAATTAGTACGTAATATGATTTGACAGTCATATATAAATATTGAAAGTAGTGATATTGTATAAATGTCAATAAAATAGCTAATTTATTCATAACCATAACCCATAGCCAAATCTAGTCGATTTTTTCTACATATACATACGTTATTCTTCTTAATAAAAATTAAATACAATTCACATAAAACAACTCTAGTTCATACTTTTGAAAAATCCATACTTAATATTTTAACACGAGTGAAACACTTTCCTCCGTGGTTGCATTGGTAACCCTATTTATGATCGATAACACTAGTATTTAGTTATTTCAGTTCGTCAGTCAGTTAGTGATACGCTGTGTAGAAGCTGATACATATGAGCATCAATTCAGTGAGATAAAATTATTTGAAGATAAGTACTAACAGTATTTACAGTGATAGAACCGACTACATGTAACAAAGAAAAATAAGATCTCAGGACTCAGGTTCTAAACGATAACAAAGATTAAATGCCCCAGAGCCAGTGTGAACAATTTTGAGCCATTTCTAACCATTGGTTACGATAATCACACCAACATCAACAACATAAGTTGCACCTATTAACATGGAGAAATCAAACTGTCAGTTAATTCATAGACTGAATCCACGTTTTCGGTAAACTACTTCTAGTTTTCTTCAAACATACTGCGATACCAGACAACTCCATACGTTCAGATACGTGATCATTGGTTACACCTAACACATGTACTAGCCACCTCAGTTGATCAAAAATTCATCACCACATCAGTCGATTTGTCGTCTCTCTTTACCTGGTACGCATTGCCTTACTTCAGTAATGCTCACTCGATGATTCCAAAATACATAGGCACTGTTTCAACGACACCTATGATCGAATACTAGTAACTTACGAATATCCAATCAACCCAGTCGAATGCTTCACTTCATATTATTAATTCGGAAAAATTTCCAGATATAATTTCCTTTATTACATTTTTCATTTAAATTTGAACGAAACCGTTTTCTTAGTATGCAGTTTTACTACGGTTTATATTATTATGTCAATTTTCTACTCGACTCCATTTGATAGACATATTTGTATGCCTGAAGTTCCATAGAAAGAAATTAATAACTGAATATGTAAAATTATATGTAAAAATAATTATAAATAAAAATGGTTATTTAATCCATTACTTTTCACTAAACATTGTGAATGAATCTTGTATTGCTTTTAAAACTGTTGAATAAATATCATATAATTCAGGATAAGCAGTAACTTTCTGACGATGTGATGCTTCGGCTGGATAACGTTCAAGCATAGCACGTATAAGACCAGCACAAGAACGAATTAAACGAACATTAGTCAATTGTCGTGTTAATACATTACATAATCCAACACTGAAATGTTTTACATTGATTAATAAAGTTGGGCTTTCCTATAATAAAAAAAAGAAAACATTTGACAAATGCAGTTAGTGGTTTATTAAACTTCAAAGGCTCTGAGAATAATCAGGAAGTCTTAAGTAAGTAACATATTTATAATATTCAAATGAGTAGAAAAATTGGATTTTCTGAGTTTTCGTGACTCAGTTTAAGCCGCTTCTTTAGAGAATAAATAACCAAATCAAAATTTTGACTTAAATATTTATTCTCTGAAGAAGTGGCTTACACTGAGTCACGAAACGCCGAAAAATCTAGTTTTTCTACTCATATAGACATTACAAATATATTATTTAGTTATAGCAATCTACCCAATGCTAAACTTTTTCGAAATTATCAAGTCAAACCTTGGTAATGAAACTTACAATCAGGAAGTCTATAAGTAAATGTATCTCTGAATATAGAATATTGAAAAACTAGTACCATGATTAAGAACATGTAAATAACGTACCAAAGTTGAGAACAAGACACGAAGAACCTCCAAAGTCATTAATAAACTGGTGGCTTGTGTTGCACCAAGAGCACTAGTAGATGATGCATTTGCGTGGGGTCCAGAGGGAGTAGATGTCGGTGTAGTGTTTGATGTCCCACTCATGTGTATTCCGTGTGTATTGAGACTATTAGCTGGAACTCCTCCAGATGGTGTACTCGACATCGAGTGTGAAGACGATGAATCGTCCGGAGAGAAATAACGGTCAATAAATGCAAGTCTAAGTTCACAGGTTTCACCACCCCATACATCAGAGCGAAGAGCGAATTCTAGTTGAGCTAGCGTTCGGGTTACAGACTGTTCAGACAAGCTTCCACTTTGACTAGCGTCAATAGCCTAAAAATTGCGAAAATTATCAGGTGTATCATTGGTATCTACAAATATATACCTTAGAAAATGATTCCTATTCATTGAAATACGCTTCCTATGATATACACCTACACAGAATGCTATGATCTACCGATTTTGAATATCATTAAAAAGTTTCGTACCACCAACTATTCACTGAGTTCAGAATTGCCACTTAACAGATTGATAAATTAGGAGATCCGATATTTACCATTTCAAACTAATCAGGAGCTAAAAGAACGAAACATTGGTATTTGAAGCGATGGGTATTGTGTTCAAGTCTTAGTGTAGAAATCAGCACTCAGATATATGTATATCTAACTGATGAGTCCAAAATATGACAAAAAGCTCTCCCGCAATTTATCCATTCTAATAAATATATTGTTGCATTGTAAAATCAGTTAATCCAAGTTCAATAATATCTGAATATATATTACAGAAACAATATAATAAAACTTACTTGACAGGCGAAGCGAATTAAAAGATTTACAAGTTGATCACGCTGGGGCTTATCCATAGGAGAGTTAGTTGGTTCAGTCTAGAATGAATTTTTAGGAAATACACGATCGAATGTTAGTAACAAAAATACAGTAATAAAGTTTATGTAAACCGTGAATGGCTATGTGTTTTTGTGGTCAACATCATACCACTGAATTTTAATATAGTTGTTCACCATTTGGCCATCGTGAGACTGCGTTTTTTGATGAAGACAGACATTTAAATAAAGCATAACAAACCGAAACTTTTAACACTAAGCTAACAAGTGGTTCGTTGAAACTTCCGTTTTAATGCCCTGTGCATCAATACAGACTTTTAGAAGATTATAGGTTTGTAAACAAAGATTCGATAAATAATCAGACACATAACAGGACTTACATTTATCAAAATAATGACAATAATTAAACACCCTGCAATTCGTAAAGCAGTAATGCAAACCTAGTAATCTATAAAAGTATATTTTTCTTCATGTTGACTTAAGAATTATTGAATATAAATGAACTGCTAAACACAGATGTGTGCAATTAATTTTGATTTTCTGCACTCTACATCTGAAACCAAAGTTGGTGGAAGGGTCAAGTCGCAATCTCCAACCTATTGGTTGATATTACGATACATTGAAAATTTTAACTATATATATATATATATATATATATATATATATATATATATACTTACTTTAGCTGAAGTTTGGATATTCAAATTCTCTGTTAATGACAAATTATTATTATCTGCTGGATTTAAATCATCAGTTATCTCCTTTGAATAATTCTCAGTTATTTCACGGCGACACCGAACATCCCATTGAGCTGTAGTATAGATCATATCTAAAGCTAATCGACGTTGTTCAAGGGGTAACTAAAACATAATGTGGAACGAAAAGCTCATTATAAGTAAATAACCATAATATGTCATTGTGATCAGTAATACAAACATTTTTATATTTTTACGTCGGTGTAAATCATTAACTTGAGACGATGGATATTTGAATCAGGTTCTAAGTTTGCTTTTGACTTACTGACTGTATATCAAAAATTCAGAACAACTAAAAAATGTAACTAGGGTACATTTACTAAACTTTGAAACTTTTGTAAAATAATGTTATTGTTTGACTGTCTAAATTAAAGCAGTTGAGAAAGTGTTTCATCCTAGAACATGTTACAAAATTTAGCACCTTAATAATCGGAGATTTCCATTTGTCATAGTATAATCAGTAAAAAGTAAATCACATTTTCAATACCAGTACTCCAACACCTCTATATGAGTTGTGTGAATTATTGAAATAGAATAATCAGTAAAGGAACTTATACAACAGAAATTTCACAAATTCTGAAATAACTAGTTAAAATCCATAAAGTTAGATTTCAAAAAAAAAAAAAAGAAAACTGTGAACATAATTTACTCACCTGTTGAACAGAAAGTCGAGATATAATGAGTATAATATGAGGTAATATTTGATGACGTATTGGATAATACAAATCTGAATGTCGGACAATTATTCCTCTTTAACAGCGAGAAAACAACAAAAAAGTTGATTGAGTAACAAAAAAAAAACAAGTGATATTTACAAATAAACTACCTAGAATGTGAAAATTTAAAAGAGGAGAACGAAAGAATACGTGAAGATGAATAACAAATATCGAAAATCTATGATTTCCAAAGCATAAAATTGTAATCAGTAGTATAGCTAAATAAAAAAAAATATGTACATGACTAATGTGACCAATGAAAACAAACTGGTGAATCAGTCGTAGGATAGTAAGAACCTAATCAAATGTGTATTGATCTATTATTCTGTCGTATAGTATCAGCATAAAGAGATGAAATTATCACAAAGAACGCCAAAATAATACAGATAATAGTAATATCAGTGAAAGTAACAAATAAAACATTACAGATAGATGATATGATTCAATCAAGAAAAAATTAAGTTGTTGAATAAATACTTATCCGTCAACAATCAATTATAGGTAATAAAGAACAAAGCACATATTTGCATCACTTCATATCGTCACATTAGCACCGCAGGATTGAAATGGTCAGGACAAGCATATCCGAACAATGCTGTTAAGGCACATATGATCGAATACTAGTAATCTATGGATACCATTTATATTCACAATTATAAATAATTGAGAATCTAGACAATTATTCAAGGGAAAGTTAGTGTATTCAGTTTAAAGCTATAACTTATTTTGAAAGCTATTAGCACTATTCAGTTGTTTAAACCGAATTTCCGATCTGAGTTTTAAAATCTAAGAGTTTTTAGGCTTAAATCATTGGGCTCTACAACATACAATCGTGTTCAGTAAACAACTGATAATTGTATATCTACCGCAAAATCTGCTAAGAAATACTCCGAATATCACCGAGACAAACACAAGTATAGTTTCAATTACGATGAATCAATAAGTATATGGCCATACACAAAGATACTAGAAGAAATTCATGTATAATCAATTATCACAGTGCTTGAAAATAACGATTCAAATAACAGAGGGGGAATACAATTTCTTAAGGTTCCAAATACATTTAGAAATAGGTACCAACAAACAGAGCACCCTAAATGCAAAGGTAGATTTGTGTTAATTTACAAAATTTCAAATAGCATTATCATTGTCAAGCAACAATTTTATTGCTTCAATTTTTACTCAAACTGTTTGTATGAGAATTTATAATACAATCCAGTTAGTGTGGATCTTGAATCTGACAGTAGAGTGCTTTAATTGCAAAGTAAACTTATACAATTATTTAACAGTTTATCACAGTGATACATAATCGTAATTATTTGCAGCAAAATGATGAATTAAAGAAATTTATTAAATATCAAAAATATTTTAACACCGGTTCACAGTTGACCCAACTGAGAAAACATTAATTATAAACAACTAGAACTTCAGAAAAATAAAGTTCACCGATATGATAACTATTTTTACATGTATACTCCTTCATAAACATCTTATTTTGTAACAACCTAAACATTATCAAAGTGAATAACCCCGAATCTTCAAAATCAAAATATTTTTAGGTGGATTTATAAATACATCTTACAGATTTAGTGAAAATGATTTTCATAGCCTACAGTTTTAAACTATAAAAAAGAAGACCATCTTTGGAGAATAATAATTGTATACCCATTAGGGTCTAGTGGCTTCAAGATTCATTTCCCAAATTTTTGATGAGAAATGATCAGTGAGATTAATCAAGCAAAAAGTAGGACAGTCACTTATCAAGGAAAGTGACTAAGGATTGTGATATATCATTAAGTAACTAAAATTTAAAATGTAGACCATTGGATTTTGGCTTAGTTCTTTAAGCGTATTTAGGTTAAATCTCATTTGAAGCCGTGAATGAGAAGTCCTGAGAGTATCGAACTATCACACAACAGTAATTCAGTAATCCTTAAGTTTGATGATATGCTAATTTGTGGTTACAAATAATTTCTCTACAAAAACTGTCTACAAACTATAAAAATACTCCTACAAAACACCAGAGTAAATAAACTAGTGAATGCCGACACCAGGAAGAAAGTTAAAGAAGAACAACTTACAGAATATGAACACATGATTGAATACCATGATCTTCTAGCATAATTTTTTTAGTTGCCAACGCAAGTGCTTTCTAAAATACAAAAAGCAATCAAAAACATTGCAATTCTTTCGAAAATGATTATTTCACAGTTACGACTATATTCAGTTTCAAGATCGCCTATGGCAATTAATAATTGCGAACGACTGGTATATTCTTTTAACATGTGAAAGGATCTGTACGGACTTAACAGACCTAATAACTGCCACACAGTACCTCAACAATAATATCCAAAGCGACTGAAGATAAAGACAAGTCAGGAAAAGAAGTAAGGCGAGACATTTAAGACAGTAAATTTGAAGTACAACAATATCGTATATATAGCAGCAGAAAATGATCTTGAAACACGATAAAAGTAGTAAACTAAGCGTGAAGATAACCAATCAAATAACAGCAGAGGTCATTGCGAAAATATGAATCAAAGTTTGAAATTGAAATAATTAATGAAAACAAACAATAGTGATGCACCTTCAGAAGGTTGTTATAGTAAGTGTATCTTAGCGTTCATTACGTAGAAAATTTTCTAAGTAAACAACAACAAAAATGTTTATATATATAGTTTAAAAACCATGGTTCATTTTAGAATAACTATTATACTTTTTACTACCTCAAGAGGAGTGACAGTTAATACTAAGCGTTACTGTTGCAAAACTCTTGCATATTGATTTACTACTGTGAAAACAATATTCCGATTGTATTCCAATGAAAAAAGAAAATAACTAAACAATCAACTTAAATTTATTACAATCTGTATTGGATGACTAAATAATTTTAAATAATATCTAACTTAACAGTTATTTGAAACAAAAACGTTCATCACCAGCTGTCATTTTCAAAGATTGAGAATAATACTTCAGTAAAGATCATTCATACTATGAATTAAAAACTATGGAAAATGAGGAATTATGAAAAGCAGTTTATCAATCCCCTTCCTCACCTCTGCCCCGATCTCGAAGAAACTCATCAATAGTATAAACAGATAACCAATTTATGTATTACATTTAACACTTTATTAGTTAATGCAGGGGACAGTATAACTCTAGAATCTAACAAATGTTACTTTCAATTATGTTCCAATCTATCTTACATGAATATAATATCATCCTCGCTTAGTTGAGATGGTTTGTTTCTATTATAATAGATAAATTATGTCTTTATAACTACTTATCAAAAGACAACAAAGATTGAAAACGAACGCTATATAAAAGTATTCCCTCCGTCTGTTTTTTTACCTGGTCTTCAGGTCCCCGTATCCAGGCTGGAATTAGAATATCCAATGCAGGATTAACAATTTTCTTTGTTTCTGTATGTGCACCTTTTGCTAAACATTGAAACACTTGTATAGTAGCTGTACGTAACACATTGAATTTTGCAATTAAATGGGATAATAATTGAAGACCAGTATATTTTTCTTGAAGATCCACAGCAGTTAAACTACTTGTTAAACAAGGACGGGCAAACTCAGTGAATTTAAGAAGGCGATAACTTTGTTCACTGAAAAACGTACAAAGACAAAAAAAAGTACTAATCATATACTATGTTATTGGTTCACTTACAAAAAAATAGAGTACACGTACCCATGGAATGCATTTGTAATACATATTTCATGAAGTAAGTTTGTAAGTTATTTCATTAGCTTAATAATTAATGGATAAGTATTAATGATTATTTGACGTTAACAGTCGTTATAAATTTAATAATCTAGTGACATTATATTTTAGGTATGATGATCATGTACTTGCATCGAATCTACTTAAACCCCTCCGAACATCTAGCTTTTTAACAAAAATTACTTGAATAACAGCGGTGAGAACTATGGTGCCTTTTTAGTTCTAATCACATAACGTAGAAAAGAGACAACACAAAAGAATTAACATTGCACTGTCCGAGCAAACATTAATTTCTTTTGTTCTGCTTGGATATATAATACAAAGATATTTATTGATCAGAAATTCCCTTAATTCATGAAGGAGGACAGGAGTGATTTTATCAGTATATTAATTCTGTTTACATTAGTTTCTTGTCAATATAATGATGATAACATTCGACTGACTTAGCAAACATTTATTCTAATTACACATCAAGCAAAAGAATACGAAATGAGATAAATCACCTTTGAGCTCGTCAGAAGAACTGATGCAGAAACAAAATTAACTGAGTTTACCATACTAGTAATAAACATATAATTACTGTTACATCTTGGAATTTCCCATAAATAGTGTTTTGAGTCAATCTCAAGACCAGTGGAAATGCAGTTTCTTCAGAAAGTCACTTATCAAGCAAACGTTTATGTACTTGGTGGTCATCCAGACTGTTGGTATGATGGTTATTAATACTGCTCAGCATATGGTGGTGCATTATACAAAATCCGTGACTTACTAGTTAAAAGCCAAATGCTTTAATGACTAAACTGCCGCTCTACCTTTTACTTAGAGAGTTTGTTTAGCAGGATGAAGTAGTCAAAATAAACTGCTTACCAAGCACTTCCCATGTGAACATAATTCGGTGTATGATAAACAAATAAACTAGCCATTTGGTAATACATAACACGAAGTTCAGTACATGTTTGAACAGCTGGATCTTCAAGTAAAACTGAGGTGAACAAGTGTACTAAATCATAGTCTAAAAATATAAAAAAGATATAATTATGAAATTCAATGTGAAAACTGCAACAATTTATGTAGCTAGAAACCATTAGTACGATAAAAATTGTGTTAGTTGAGTATTAGTATGTTATCGTACAATTTTTAAGGTGAACAATGTAAACTAGGCCTTAAATATCTTATGGCTCAATCTACACAGAACAATAGGTATTGTCTCTGACATTTCATAGAAACAATCTAGTAGGGTTAAAAGAAGATTAAATGATTAAGTGGTTGTGTATGAGTGTGGAAGAGAGAGAAATAAATAAAGCACTGTTTGTATTCTATTATAGCACCAAATTAAACAGATCTTTTTCTTTTAACGCTATAGACCAACAACTAAGAAAATCACGTAATCAGAATTCTGACTACTGATCAGCTCACGTGTATTGCCAGTAGGATAGATGAACAAGGTGTCAATTGACACACCGATTAATGAATAACGACCAAGATCTTAAAACTTATTGGTCCCTGAGTACTTTACGACACAGTAGTCAATCAAGAGATGAAGAAAGAGAACAGATTGGCTTTCAATTATACTCAATTCAGACATGGCTTAAAAATCATCCAATAATAGAAAGCAAAATCTACGCTGAACATCAGGATAATTATGAAATTTCACTGACGGAATAGCTACGTCATAAGTGGATAGATACTGAGTAATATGCCCGTAATAAATTAACAGTATCCTAGGAAACGTGGACACATAAAACGTTTCTGAATCACGAAAAAAGGCTTATAAGCAGGAGAATCCAAAAAACAGTAATTTCAGTATTTAATAATTAAAAAAACGAAAAATACAAACAATAACTTCAGGTAAGACAGTCTTGAAAGTTCAACTTTTCCAGTACCGATCCCAATAAAATACAGACCGACCGTTGGTGCTGCCTTGACGTGGTGATCAGGCTTGCTTATTATTATGAACCAATCGGCTTACATTGTCTGGAAAAGTCGTTCCTAAAAGGTCCTACCATGCCAGACATGTCGGTTGAAGATCGGTGAGAAAAAAGCAGTAGACTCAAGGTCCCAGAGAAAAGTCGTACTACTGATTAAACAGAGGTGTGACTGCAGTATTGTGTTTACCTCAGACAACCAACATAACACCGATGCTGCCTTACCATAAAAGATTGATAAGGTTAGAAAACGTCGACCCTAAAAATGCACACTTAGCCTTCTCCCAAAGATATCCGTTTCAGTCAGAAAAGTTTCAACAAGTACGGAACTTTCATATACATAGTTCCCTTTATTATTGAGATAAATACCATTTCAACAGCTTTTGTCCAATCAATTATAACAGAGCACTTGTCAAAACATTGTTTCACAGAACAGAAAGAATATGTACTGCCGATACAATAGAAGAGGAAGTTATGAATGTCAAAAAGTGTTTAAGGAATAACGGATACCCATTGAAATTTATTGAGAAATATGGAAAACGTGAAGATGAAATACTCAAAGAAACTACAGTAAATAAAAAACCTGTTTTTATTCAACTCAAATTCAAAGGCGAGAATGTCACAGGGTCAATCAATATGAGACTAAAAACTGCATTGACATAAACATATCCTGCAGCTAAATTGATTGTCCTGTCCAAAACAACATGTTCGTTGACACAATCAAAGGTCGACAGGTATCCCTTTCATGTTACCACCAACCATGTATACAAATTTACATGTACGTGCCAAAGCAGTTACATTGGTAGAACAGAAAGGAGAGCCTACGTCCGATTCAAAGAAAATATTCCGAAAGGTTTGAGATCAAACGGACTAAAAGCATTTAGCAGCGCTATCGCAAGACATCTCCTTGACACAGGACACGAAGTCGATATACTGAAGTCCTTCAAGGTGATCAACAAACAATCAAATTCAAACCTTTTGAAATTTGCCGTAGCGTTAGCAATCAAACGTTTAAAACCAGATCTTTGTATACAAAAAGAAACAGTAATAAACCTTTCTTTGCCCTGGTAACATTACCCCCCTCCTTTTATTTATTACGTCATTCCAACTCTTTCTGAATTTTATAATTACATCATTCATAACTGATCAATTCCAATTCATATCTCTCTTTATTAACATTTATCTATTTTCAGTTACTTCATTGCGCAATAATCTAATGTGTTTTAATTCCATGATTTCTAATCACTATTTCAATGTTCTGAAACCTTCCCTCCCAAACTCTATATATTCGAAACAAAATTGTATGACCTCATTAACTCTAACGAAATCTTTGCTACATCATGTTACATATATTCATCGTCCTTCGCCCTCTGATGTATAAGTATGTCAATACCTATAATAACGTTAAATTTCAAATATTTTAGGTTGTAAGCACCTGATGAGAACCTAACGAAATAAAATGAATTCATATTATTCTGCACCAACCTTTGTTCTTGCTCTCTTTAAAGTATGGAACTAACACGAAAATCGCTCACAAAAAGGTCCGGTGTGACTGGCTTCAAAACAGTTGTCTCTGGAGCACTGTGGTCACGCTATCAGATCACCAAGAACAACTCTAACCCAGTTTTCTTTTCAGGCACCTCTAGAGGAACCCTTCCATGGTATGGTCACTCAGGAAGTGAAAACCGCTCTCATAACTCTAACAGCACTCAAGTTCACTGTATTCACAATAAATCTCATTCTTCAATTCCTATGATTCATCCTACATCGACTTTAAACTTTAAACTTACTCTCAGTGACTGCAGCTCAGATGAAATGAAAGATGAATTTTACAGAAAGCTATCTGAACTTCTTCAGAACGTTAAGCGTTCAGACATAGTACTCGTACGAGGTGACTTTAATGCCCAGATAGGTAGCTTAAACCGAACAGAAAGACATTTAGGTGGGTATTTTAGTATTCTGGTTCAGTGAACAGATAATAGTGATCGTATGCTGCAACTGTGCTCAGACGATCGCTTATTTTTACCAAACACTAATTTAAAACATAGGAGAGAAATAGTCTAAAATGGTGATTCTCTGCACCAAACCAACGATGGACTCAATTAGACTATATTGCCATCAGTCATAATTAAAGAAGCTTGATAGAAGACTCCCACTCGTTCTGGAATATATGTTTATACTCTAACTGTGCTCTAATACGAGTACGTAATTACTTGCGCTTCGCCGTACGTAGAAAATCCATATTAAGAAGACCCATTAGAGTTTAACTGAGTGACGAAAAAGCCAAAAGTAGATTCCAGGAACAACTGAGGTCACACTAGGGTAGTTCTGAAACCTGTGGATTTCTGAGACATCTGTTACCAGAAGGTCCACTTATCGATATAGAATACGAACATCATGCAAGCATGTTTGAAGACGCAAATGAAATTCAGAGTCTTTCGATGGCACTTAGCAACAGAGTCAGGATGTTTGGGATGCGTTTTACCCCCCTCTTAATGCAAGTTGATGCTTCAAGACTGGCCTGCGTCAACACCCGAACTAAGGATAGAAAGTGAAGTAGTCGAACGCGTCAACAGTTTGATCAACCCTAAGGGGTTGATATCTGACGAAATCTCTGCGCAGATTCGAAAAGCTGTAATGTTAGTCATTAGTTTTAGCCTATAATATATCTTATTCTAGTTTTCGGACATTCCATTCTATTCATTCTACTTGAGTCATATGTTGACCTTGTCAATTATTCGCTTGTCAGTCTTGATTGTTTTTATATGAGCGTATATGTGTGTGCCCTTCTTATTCCATTAATCACATGTCTGTAGCTTTATTTTGTCTGACTATAAATATTGAGTAACGCTTGACTAAAATGGAGTTGGCTTCCCAGCCATCTTCCATACGTGTCATTTTGATTTGCTATGTTTCATTCGCTTCATGTACGAAATATATGTATTCTCAAGTCAATTCTCGTTATTCGACCTATTTAATTCCTTTATTGGATAACGCGATTTAAGTCGACGATGATATACGAGAATAGGCGATAACAAACATTTATACGATCTTGGAGTCAGATCATCAGGCCACTAAAAAGCTCGTTTGGCTTTTGTCAACTTACATCACCTAGGACGAAAGTGGGATATCTGTCTATTAATTAAGGGACGAGTATACTGCACAGCAGTTCATTCTGTTTTACTTTACGGCTTCAAAACGTGGCCATTAAGAATAGAGGATACCGGTAATTGCTAGTACCTCATCGCAAATTTCTTAGATATATTGCTGGGATCTGCTGAAATCACCAGGTAGGTAACAGTGATGTTAGACCCAGGGAATGATAGTAAACCAGTTGATGAGGTTGTGAATCATCATCGACTGAGATGATCAGGCCAAGTGTTACGTATATTCCAGGATCTAAGTTGCATATGAGGGACTGACTAGGATATATATATATATATATATATATATATATATATATATATATATATATATATATATATATATATATATATAATATATATATATATATATATATATATATATAAAGCAACCTACGATTCATTTCAAAAGGTTTCGGAGGTCCACCAAAAAATATTTCATTTTCTCCACGTTCCAAAGCATTTGATAGGCATGGCAGAATAAGATGAGCTAATAATTTGTACATATCTTCTGTTGAAATTGGATTATACATTCCAAAAGCAATCGGACTGAATTCAGGCGAATTACTTCTATTCAAAAAGTTCAAACGGTTTTTCACAATGGTGATAAAATGAAGGAATAATTGACGATGCCATGTAAGATCAGATTCAGAAATCAACTGAACTAATAAACAACGTAGTGGATAAAGATCTGCCACATACCGTAGACGTGTTACACCGATTGTAATAACAAACAGTAGATCAAAATCATCTGGATGAGATCTTTAACAAAACATAAAATACATCAAAACATAGATAGTAAACAATGAAAATATAAATAATGGTTACTTAAAAATAAATAATACCAAACTAAAAATGGATAAAACTCATGAACACAATGGATATTTTTTCTTGTAAAATGAAAACCCACTGATATGAAGACGTCATGGATTTCAAAATACCACATTGGTAAAACAACACTTTAATAGTATAAATTTCTGACAGATATCCCGATTGCAAACTACGCAAATTCCAAAAATAGCATCTGTTTATGTGTTTCTGGAGACGAAATTAAGTTAAGAAATAGATGTTGAACAAAAAAATCACTACGTTTTCACAACCTCCTACGTTAGCACGTTCCATAAACTGAAGTTGCATATATTAAAATTAAAGTCTACACCGAGGTAGAAGGCAATAAGAAAAGATGAAAGTAAACACGTAGTGCATAACTGTAGCCTAATCTTGACATGAGATGAAGTTGTAAATATAAAAAGTGCCTATTAAAGTTATAAAGCAGAAAAAAATCATCTGAAGGAATAAAGAATAACGTAGACATTAATTAACGCAATAATGCAACACACTTACTTGAAACAGTCTAATAAACAATCCAATAAAAGTCTTGGTTCATCCCAATGAGCATGATCTGATGTACCTGAAGAGATTAATGAAGCAGGATCACAAGGTAAATTGTCTGTTCCAACTGGAATGGTTGATTTACTCCCGGTGGGAATATTTATTCTACCAGATATATTTGATGAAATTGATTGATTCGTTTCAAACATATTTGTAGTACAATCATTTAATAATCCTTGATGTCCAATTGCATCTTTAGTCAAGGTGATTAAAGTTAGGTTAGATTGTCTTCGAACGAATAGATTTGACTGCCAATAAGCTAATAAAGATGAAACTAATGGATGATATTTGGTTTCCCATACAACATTGGACTGATTTGATTTAATTCGTGAACTATTTTTAGATATATCATTAGATGAAACATTATTGACAGTTAACCAATTCAATGATATTTTATGAATTGTATGAACTGCACGAATTGCTAAATGTCTTGGACATGCAAATGTCAAAATAGTTCCAACCTGAGGTAAACATAACTGTCCATCTGAATCATCTAAAAGTGAAAACAATAGATATTAATAATAGTCGATGTTCCATATAATAATTAAAAAGGTTAATTTATCTTACAAACGAGTCGACAAACATCAGTAGTGAAGTTAAGAGAGAAACAGTAAACGAACTCGTAGTATCAATAAGAGGGTTGAGATTACAAGTTCCTAATTTCAAGATTTCAAAAAAGAGTGGAAAAGGTAACCAATTTGAATTAATCGATTTCGAATTTACACCAACATTTCTTTCTCACATATTTAAGTAGTAACTGTATGCTTGGATGGAAAATGTTTAAAATTTAACTATTAGAGAATGGATTTATTTATTCTATAGTAATGTTAAAATAAACAGTTAGGACTACAACAGTTACAACCATGTGCGAATTAATTCAGATTTTCAGGATAAATGAATGAGGGGATTATTTTGTATGAAAAGGTAAGAGGTAATTTTATTATTTGTATTAGACATAACAAAATAACTTTTCTAAATAGATTGCATACAAGTTATCTTTTATAAAAAAGTTGACTCATGAAAATATTACTAATCATTAACATTGTGTCTTAAAAAACATACTGGGTAATGGCCAATGTCGTATAAGACAGGTGCTGCTTAATACAGATCGGATTCTATTGGGTCTCTTGTCAACTACATTCAACCACCAACTTATATGATCAATTACGCACTACAAGCGTATCATAGGCTTATTGACAACTCCGCACGCGCGAAGCAAACCTAACACCTTGGTACTCGAGCACCTCTGGACCACTAAGCCGCTTTATCAGATCTTGATGAAATTCAATTACTAGGCAGAGATCTATGCATTTGGCTTCGAGTCACACGCTCTAAGTATAAGGTCTAGTGATGCTATTAGGCTCCTCGAACAAAGATAAGTATTCAGAAATCCTACGCTTTAACTCCTTACTTATCGCTACATAAAGCTCGTGACAGAGGTAGAACCTAATGGAAGAAGAATGGACATCCCAGAAACAATACAAATGTACGATTCTTAAGTTCATCATTACTTGCCATATATTTGATTGGTGAAAGACATCTATAATAAGAATGAATAAATAAATAAATAAGTATACCGAAAACAAATATTTGTTACTGTTCATTACATAGTGCCGTAAAATCATGAAGTTTAAATAAATCAAAAATATTAATTTAACTTTGGATTACATTCATTTACAAACTATTAGTAAGAAATAAACAAACAAAACCCAGAGACTAAAAATTTCACATCAAAATAAGATGAATTCACGTTTATGAAAACTAAAAGACATTCGGTATGGATGAAACATACATAGAGATTACATCAGGACGAAATAAACAAATAATTTATTATATCATATTAATTAACAAAAAATTTCTGTTATGTTACCACATTAATGCATATTTTTGAAGATAATGAACAGGAAAAAGAATACATTTATTAAATATTTATTAACATGATAAATAAATGCCCCCAAATGCCCTGGTATGGCCGAGAGTGGGGAGAGTCCGCTCTCCCTCGAAAAATGCTCTCACATGGCCACGCGTATATAGCCTCTGCCAGGGAAGTCCTACTCACTGCCTTCTCGTGGCATTACTGTTGTTTACGAAAATGAGAGGAAGAAAAGCGAATGTCCGACACTTTAACCGGATCCCAAACCAATGGTGCACATGGATTCCAGTATCCTGAGGGAACAAATGACGTATGAACCATTTGTTGGTCACCGGCCTCCATGGGACTACATCTCCTTACGATGCTCCACTGCCATGTGGATCAGACCTTCAGGTAGAAGGCTCGGGGTGTGGCCCCCTAAGAAAACCACCTGCTTTGGTCTGGGCACCCGGGCAGTATCACAGCCCTCACACATATCAAATGAGACCTGTGTGGCGCAGATGTATTTGGTGCCTCCTTGTACCAATATCTATGTGTTAAAATAAATAAATAATAAATAAATAAATAGATAAATACAATAATTACTTTTTTGATCACTAATTTCATCAGGTTGAATAAGATCCATAAGTATATGATAATTTGTTCTTAAATAATCCACTATAGGTTGACCTTGTGAACAACTGAGTGCAAACTTTAAATAAAATGGATTAATATATATTTATGTAAAGAAAGAAGTATATTGAAAAGAATGATAAATTAAACTACCGAGTTACATGAAAATGTATTCAATGACTAATTGGTTTAATAATAAAAACAAAAATATAACGGTAAATACCTTTCAACAAGTATTTACTGAATGGGATTCAAACTAAAATCGAATAAAAATAAGCAGAAAATTTCGATTTATGATATTTACAGTTCAGTGATTAATGGTGTATATAAGTATTGTAGAAATCAAATGGTGGAGCACATAAGTGATCGAAACTATTATGAAGCTCATCATTAACTTATGGAAAAAAAACTTTTGTAAGTGATAAAAAGATTTATTGGCTTTTAGTAATATCATCGAGTATCTAGAAGTTCTGTTGATATGATGTTACTGCGAATCTCAAAAAACATTTTGACACATTAAACAACATACTATCATTACAAGTTAGCATACATTGATACTTGAGACTCATTATAACAAATTATTATTTAAGCACACAACACTTTTGCACACAGAAGCATTAGTCAGTCAGTCATCTGCAACGTAGGACCAGACACATATATGTATCGGTCCAAACTGCCATACCTCATTAGCACAAGATGAACATCAAATTCATAGAGACAGCTAATTCAATAGTATTAAGAAAAACTGATTTCATATAAAAATATGGTAAAGGGAGAAAGAATTGGTCTGTAGAAAGAAAGGTATAAAGTAATTTCAATCTCACGGGTTAAGGGAAGACAGTAAGTGTATACATCTACGGCATTCAGATCGATTCTGAGCCATGTCACACAGAGTCTCCAACCATTGGTTACGATAGTCGCGCAGACCAAAATCAAGTAGTCTGTATATATCAACATGGCTCACACCAGACGTTGGTGACTTTATGGACTGATGCCACGTACGAAGATACTATAAAATAACATTATCACGCATATTCATCTAACCGATAATAAGTGTTTTTCATCTAACCGTTAGCGAGTCAGAGTCTAGATAAACGTGTCAGTTACCGGTAGGTTCAAAGTACAATTCAACAGCTTGTTACAATTACCTTTCTGTTAAAAAAATACCACTAGCAAACAAGACACCAAAAGCATAATAAGCCAACTAATAGTACCAAATGGATAAAAGTTAAAAAGACGTTAGTAACAAAATAATGATAAACTAAACCACATATTCAATACTAATATAAATAATTACCAAGAATATTCTATTTGCATGTGAATTATAAGGCCATCGCGAACCAGTTAGTAGGAGAGCACATGTTTCAGCTGGATAACGAGATAGGAAACGTGTTAAAGGTAAACGTAGAGGACTAGTAGGTTCAATGTTCAATAAACGTTCAGCGTTGACTACAGACTCAATCAAAAGCGAAACATATTTTGAAGTTGCCAAAGGAATCAGATGAAATAAATCCAACAATAATGTACATAATTCCAAATTCTGTAATTTAAAGAGGAAAAAAATAACGAAGGCTGAAGTAGAATAAATCAATTATCTTCAAAAGATCAAGTGTATAGCTTTGATATTACTTGGAAACGGAAACCTAGTTATGGGACGTAATCAATTATTGAAGCCATGATGGTAATAACAACAGCAGGCAATCAAGTAATTAATATTTTAAGAACTAATATGTATTTCAATTTCCAGAAAATACTCAAATATTATTAGCCTCAGTTGCATCCTAAAGTTCCTCTAATGACCAGAACAACTATGCGCTTTACACAAGGTGCAAAAGACATTTTCATGCAATTGAAAATGAAATAAACTCGATTTAATTTTTATCTTTTTATGACTATATAGGCTTCACAAATTTCTCTTAAACAGGTTGTTCAAGTCGTTTCAGTATTAGAAAAAACACTACTAAGGTCACTACTACTCATCTAACAGTCACAAACCTTAAATAACACTACTAGTAACTTTATAATTCTTCAAACAGTTATTATTTGACTGTAAAGTATAACTGTAGTAAAGAGATTATTTCCATTATTTAAACTGACATGAGCAAAAACCGAGAACTAAAGTTTGGTAAATGAATTCATATATTTTCATCATTAATTATTGAATACTATTTTTATTACTCTCCTAAACTATTTTTAGGTGAATTAGAAACCGAACATCTAACTCCTTTCTATATAATGTAAACATTAAACAGATAAATAAGAAAATTTATAGACACAAAAGTCTACACGAGACATTCATTACTCACAGATGAAGTGAATGTGGAGATTGATGCAGAGTTTTGTTTGTTAACTGCAGCTTCCAAAGATGTGTTTAAATGTGACTAGATATAAATAAAAGAGCAAAATATAGCTAATGTACAAAAAAAATTACAAAACTAGACAAACAAGAATCATAGGAAATTAAATCGTTTTAAGAAAAAGAGGAAGGTACAACAACGTAAAGTTTTGCGTCGGTTTAATTCTTACCGGTGTATCGTGTATCGGTTTAATTCTTTACATTTTGCAATATTTTAAGTGAATTGAGTCAGGTTAAAGATAACCCTACTTGACATGTTTTTACTATTTTTTATGGAATGAGCTAAATACAGACTACTTACATTAATGAGTGGGAGACCAAGTAGTCATTACGCGATCATTAATTTTCCTTAGACAAGAAAAACATACTTAACTTTACTAGTGGATCCAAAAGACATGAGCACAACATCAACTAGTGCGAAGAATTGAAATATTAATAAATTTACTGACCGGTATGAAAATCTCAATAGAAACTATACAAACTCTTTGAGGAATAGAATTTAAGAAGAAAATAGAAAGTATTGGATGTCTACATATAAATGTATTTGGGGGGGGCTCATGGTTCTATGTTGGGCGGGAATAACAATATAAATGTATTGAGTTATCGTTTAAAATAACAGCAAGAGGAGATTTTACTAATTTTGATTACTGAAAAATAGAAAATTAAAACTGTTAACCAAATGATAGTAAAGCACAATATGGAATCTAGTACAAAAAACGTCTAAAGACTGAAGTATTGTCAATTTGTATGGAATAAACTAGAAGTAAAAGTTACTTCAGTACACCAAAACAATTCAAGAAAAATAATTCAATTTTCCTACATCCATCACATTTGTAAATGTTTGGGTAATTAGTTGTAGACTACAGTTTTAGTATAATGAGTGATAACAAATTATTTATTTGTACAGATTGAAGATCAAATATGGTAGATGATTTGAGCTTACGGTTACTAATCAAAACTCAACTTCAATGAATAATCAATATGGTTGGGATTTGTGATAATGTATTTTCTTTACCATTGAAGGACTAGATTTTGAATGTATTCTTTTGAGAAGAAAAAACTTAATTCGAATTTCTATTTCAAATTTTATCAGTTAAAGTATGCCAAATTTTATTTCTGTTTCTCTTCCATATAAACCGTTTACAAAAAAATTTGAATAAAATAATTTTTTCTACTGGGATTAATATTTAGAATAGTATATGTACCGCCGAAGCGAGCGGCGGCCTATGCTCCTCTACGAGGGGTGACAGGTGTAAGTAAGTAAAGGATTAGTGATATTGCATAGTTCAAAATGGTCATAGTCAATATATACATGCATTATGATTACAGAATGATATGAAAAGTTGATATGATATTTTTTAGAATTATTAACTTACATAAATTGCATCACATAATCTTTCACTAAGTGTACTCGGAAATAATTGAGCACAATAAGCTAATTGTCGAACTGTATGAATACATCGTATAGAGTTTTGTCGAATATTTTGCACAATCTGTTTCATATTAGCATGTCTTAATTCAATATCAATAGATGTTTTACTGATAAATTCTCGAAGACACGAAAAAGCTGTTTCGTGAATATATTCATTCTTACAAGACATACCTGTAATATACAATTAAAATAAATTTAGTATATAATGCAAGAACAAGGGAAAAGATTATGTCAGATCAGTCAGGTCAGCAACAATGTAGAACTTCGTATGTACGTATATCAGTTCGGAAGTGTTATATATACGAATCATGTTCACCTATTTTTTAGTCCTAGTTGAATTTTACTAATAATGTTATAATGTACTCACTACTCTAAGTGAGTTGACATGTATTGCACTAGATTTTGATATTAAGTGCTTCAAGATGATCAACGGAAAACTCTGAGCCTACGTTTTATCCCAGATGCTAATCCTCAGGAATAGCGAGTGGTTTACAAAATTGGTTTTGTTCGGTTATTTCTAATATCTAATGGTACATATTTTTATGTCAATATTTGTATATAAGCAGATTATTTTCTGGGTATCTGTTTGGTTGCTTAATTGGGGATAGAGCTTACACCAATAACCCAGTCTTATGAATAGTTATTAGTCAGCCATATAGTATTATTCCATAATATTCATCGATTAATGTTTTATTCATTTATTTTAACAATCCAAAATCGATTCAAATCATCCAAATGTAATTAATAACTCAAGCAATGTACATCACCATTAATATAAAATGAATTTATGCTTGACAGGACAAAAAAGTGCAAATCACCCAATTGAATGTCTATAATAAACACTGATAAGTGTTCCGTTCAAAATACAACTACAGAAACATCCTACTATGAAGACTAGTTTTGCTCGACATAGATTATAAAATGTATAAGAGATAAATATTAAAAAACCTATCGATATGACAAGCTTGCCTTGATGAAACATTGACTATCAACGAAATAGCCAATTGATTTACCAATGATATAATTTTCAGTAATCATGTTGTCCCATTCTGATGATCTATCGACATTTTGTTTAGTTCTTATTATTAAAGAAATAATTTGAATACATTTTCAATCTTTTTACATGAAAACTTATCAATTTGCTAAATAAAATTAACAAAACATGTCAAGTTGTTTTAAATAAAACCACAATCGTGTATGAAAGCAATGAATGGTACGAATAATAAACTGTATACTAACCTTTGAATAGTGCTGTTAGATTTCTTGCCTTTTGTGTATCTAAATACCATGTGACAGATAGTACTTGACAAGCAGCCACTCGAAGATTAATTAATCTCATACAATTACTAGAAAGCGGTATTACAGTTCTAGAGTTGAACGGTGTAAACTTGGAATATGAATAAGTTCCGTTGAATGTACCTTTTTCTTGGTCAGAATTTATTGATGAATTATTTTTGACACTGGTGTTTACCGCTCTACTACCAGCAGCTATGGTGTTGGTAGTTGTAGAATTATTAGTACTAGCAGAGAAATCATTATTCAACTCAAATTGAGTAAGAAGTGAACGTACATCGGATAGAAAAATACAATCATCTCGTTTTGAAAGATCATAACGTAGAAGTCCTACTCCATCATCGTTATTATCTATGTCAAAGTCAAAAAGCTTAGAGCTATCTGAAACTTTAGATGGATGTTTTAACTTCTCTGACTGACCAAAGAAATAGTTTGCTTCCTAAAAAGAAAACGAAGAATACTGTAGTTGGCAAATAATTGTGTACAAACTTATAACTGCTACAGTATTATGTTTCTAAATTCCAGTTGAAAATATGTGGCTTTAAGGGGTAGCCAGATGTCCTAAAATATAATTTACAGATTCGAATCTTGCTCTACCTACTAAGTCTGAACAGTAGAGTAAAGTCTATATATTTTATATAACCGATAATGACTTAGGACCTAATGTACAAACACTGAATATCAGACTGAACTGTCTCGGTAGGCGCAGACCACATACCTTAGAATCCATCGCAATAGCGCAGATGAATTTACTCTTTGTTATCCCTTCGACTATAGGTTTTAAGACTATTTTTTATGTTCTACACATTCTTTCTTTCGAATCCTGTTATGTACAACAACTGACGCCGTTACTACTTCCACTACTCCGACATTTGTCTTGATAATTACATCTTGCTGTGCTGATATGGTTTAGCAATTCGAACCCATTTATGCACGTTGCATATAACTGATTGAAACAGACAAAATCCTGAAGATTATCCAGTTTTAGATGAATATACGAGACAGTTTACAAGAAAGACGTGAGAAATCTTATAATTTCTGCGTGGTCGCGCACATACTAATTTTGCATTCCATGTATCAGTTGTAAGGCACCACTCTATATGGGTCAATTCAAGATTATCTGCTGAAATTACATAACAAAAAAAACTTATAACTAATAGTTAACATTGAAAAGCCAGAGAATGTTAACTACTAAAATACAGAAGTTGATTTACACTGCATTATATAAGGAATAGTGCTAATAACAATGAAAGCATATTTACACAATTAGTAGAGTTAGATTTGACATACCAGTACAGCTAATTGAGTTGAAATAGGTAAATCCAGTAGACGATTTGGTTGTTTCGGAGGTAAAACATGTCCAATACGTTTATACCAATGTGGCGCTAACAACTTACATAATGGTTGTTCAATTGTATAAGAAAGTAATCTCAAAAGACAACGTGCTTCGGTTCGAACAGAATCAGTTTCACTCAAAAGTGAATCTAATAATTCTACGATAACTGCATCCAATAAAGTTGTCTAAAGTGTAAATAATAATAATAATAATAATAATAATAATAATAATAATAATAATAATAATAATAATTGTAACACAAAATACGATATTTTGAGGAAATTAACTAGGAAAAATCACTTCATTAAAAATATTTCATTGTAATACAGATTTAAAATGTTGGAGCCAAAAGTTGAGATTGAACTATATAGTACATAGCTTATCATCCATACATTAAAAGAATACTCAATTTGAATGGCAATTAATAACTTTTAGCTAACCTATATTAATCTATGTGAAATCTCTTTTTATTAGTCAACTCTTACCAGAGACGATGAGAACTTTGGAGTGAACTCTTTTTCATTGACTTGATTATCAATTTCCATTGATTCAACAACTACATTGGTTGATGCTTCATTATTTGATGATTCTGAAGTTGCGTTAGCTGCACTACGACCACGTCTAACTTGAACTGTACGACGTTGTGAAGTTGTTGAAGAGCGTTTACGTGTAGATATTGGAGTGGATTTGCCTGATTTCACATCTTCCTCTTCAACAACAGTCGAGTGTAAAAAGTGATTAGTTTCATTTGAATCTTTTAAACTTATGAAAACCATGCTAATAATTATACGCGCGCAGTCACGAGCCATCATTAGAGCTCCTTGATTCATTTGATTTGATAAGCTATGAATGCAATAAAGTAGGCCACGTAGCAAACTGATGAGATTTGAACAGAACCATGAAGGATGAATGAAACGAGCAAGACAAAGAATAGAAGCACAAGCACCCCATTTAACGTACCTGTACAAGAGGAGAAAAAGTTGGACAAATGACCCATAAGATAAAGTATTACTTCAAATTTACAATATATGTAGACTTCATATGTATGTTATTGATGACACTCTAATGCATCATAAAACAGAGTTTTCCCACTAAATAGTAAACAGGAACAAAAAACACTTGGATACAAATAATAATAAAAAGAGGTTGAATAAAAGAATTACCAAGCTGGATGATATAACATATCAACAATAATATGTCCAATATGCTGGAAAATTTGTAGATTTGCAACAGCTTTTTTAATCGTCTCTGTAGTAAAATGATCACTATTTTCTCGAGATGTTGTAGTAACAGCGGATAATATAGCAAATGCTGTGTTATGTATAATTTCTAGAAATATGCACATATTTCGAGTAAGCTGTTTCGCTTCATGACCCATAACAAACATGATAGAATCAATAATTATATTCGGATTTAAACGTGAAGATGAGTTATTTGGAAGAAATTCTTGATTCAGTGATTGAGGTTCTTTGACAGTAGGAGTAATTGTATCAGGGTCTTGGCTTATACTAAATATTTCTAGCTGAAAATCAATAAAACCCAGGAAATAATTAGTACAAAGATAACAGACAAAACAACAATGCAATGAGCACTATAACCAAGTTCATATAACTCAATGAAGACAAAATTTAAGGAACAGAGTTGAATAGTGGCTAGCTGTGGAGTCCATGACGCATGTTTTGTCCTGTTTAGGACTTGTTAGGCGGATGTATCTGCACTTCAATGTTGATGGTCACGCAGGGATTCGAACCCAGCACTAATTACTTCAAACGCCCAACACTTGAGTGACTAATTGTGGACCATAACATTAAAGGGAAGATCTAAACAAGCAATACAATGAATTTAAAGACCATAGTTTTAAGGGGCAGTGAAGAATTTCACCTTACTGGGTAGTCTGGAGTTTAGTGATTTAAACGTAATATTTGTGTTGGTAGAAAGTATGCAACAGCTAATGCACTCATTCGTTCCATATACTCTAAAGAATGAAACTACAAAAATTACAATTGTTTCCCACAAGAAATAGCGTACTTAGACTAGAACCAGGAAATGACTAGTCAGTTATCTATTTCAACCATTAAATATCTCTAAAACAGATCCATGTAGAAACCCATCTGTCTTATTCTTCATATCGTGATGACAGACAAAGAACATAAGAAAATAATGACAGAAAAAAATAGAGCAGTAAACTTAGCATTCCTGTTATCTGCACACCGTCATTAACTCTTAACAACTGGATTTAGGTGTATTTTTTCGTTTTACTCTATCAAGGAACGAGCGAAAAAGTCGAGGTGTACGTTGAAAAACAAAATCTTAAAAAAAAGATGGATGTATATGAGAATGATAGTTATGGGCATTTATTTCATTTCAAATGATTTGTTAACTAGTTTCAACAACCAAGTTTTGATATTTAAATAACCATATTCGAAAGTATACTACCAATACGGTGCAGAAGGAAATTGATTAACAATATGAAAAACTGTTCAGCTTATTATTGGACTGCCTAGGAAGAACAAAAGTCAATAGTGACAGATTATTGATATCGAAGTGGTGATCGTGACTCAAGGATTCATTGATTAACATAGTAAAATAGGTAATTTCTACTAAACGAATAAATTTTCGTCGATAACCACAGGTTCGTTCGGACAAAAAATATAACCAACTTACCTCTAGAAAATGATCATTTCCGGAAGTAGTTATATCGTTAGAGAATGGTAATTTAGGTGCAGTATCAACTTTACACAATGTTTTCGACTCGAATGATGTGCTTGAGTGTGAAATATGGTCACGACTGATCTCCGTATGAAGCGAAGTGAACTGTTGCATAATCGACAGGAATGTTGCATGTCTGACAATAAACGCAATAAAATCTCCATGAGCACTATACAATTCTTTGCTCAGACCAGCCAGAAGTAGCCCAGCTATTGCCATAATCATAACATGATTGCATAAATCTACAAAGGTATACATCAAAAAGTTCCCTTGATAGTTAACTGATATAATGATTAGATAACTTTGTCAAAACATACTGCTAGATAAATTTCTGATCATACATTTAATAAAACTTTGAATTAGTTCGCCTGATATTTGTAGGATTCAAGAAATCAACGAGAACAAAATTCAAGTTCAATAATTTACAGTGGAATATTCAAGAAAATCTTTGAATGAAGAAACGAATAATTCCATTTCTAAATTACTACTTTATGAGCATACCAATGTAAAGATTCAACTTTTCTGTATACAGCTTTATTTTTTGTGCATATTAAAACAATTAAAAACAAAAACACAGTTTGTGGGACAACTAAAGAACTGATAGTTCGAACATTAAACACTTAAAGACTTATTCACAAGATTTGTATGCCGGTTTATTCATGTACTTAAGTTTTCAGACCACACAGACTCATCACAACACAGGTATTTACAGTTCATAATCCTTTAGAACAACTCTTTTTCATACGTTTCACTGTCAAGCAATCGAGCTATTGAAAATTAAAATAAGACTATGATCAATGTTGGCTTCTTAATAGAGTCCTATGAGTGGTTGAGGATACTAGACAAAATTCGGGCAATATCAGTGAACTCAATGCTTTTTCACACTAAAGTTCAGATCCATCTTCGAAATTCAGTATTTAAACAAGAAACAGTTAGGATTTTCTGCTAAAGGATATCGATTTAATGGAATTAAATAACAATTTTATGTTATAAAAAGGGAAGAGAAATTAAACTAAAGAACTGAATTGTTGTTTATTTTAACAGTGATATAGAATTATCCAGATTAAATAGTCCAGACATCTCAGTGAATCACAACACAATAATATTGAACGTTCACTAATCTTGATCATCAGTGGCATTATAGGAATTCGGTGGATGATAAAGCGAGTAGAACCAATCCTTTCCATATAACAAGTAAAACTTAGCGTACAAACCATTGTGAGTATTATGATAAGCGATTCCAGTGATTTATTCGTCTTGGAGCATTTCAAATAGTCCTATGTGTGATAAAAACAGATGCAGTGACTACTGGATCAACGTACGCAATGCAGCCCGACTAACAGACACTAGTGAACAATTATTCTTAACCATATTAAAATGATACTATGGAATTAACAATGAACGAAAACATCCAATTTAAAGTTAGACGGTATTAATTACCATCAGCCATGCAACAACTTGGACGAATTGACTGAATGGGAGGATTTTCGGAATAGGACGTCAAATACATATCATCAATATACTGCAATATCATATTGTTCAGTCCTGTATCACCAAGGAAACAATTGTAGAAATCTTCTACACCGTCTGACGATTGTTGCGAGTGGTTTAAGTTCAAAGCAGCTACGCATATTGACTGAAGAAACTCCCAAGAGCGAAGTTTACTAGGCTCATCAGAAGAAGAATCCTAATTAAAAAAGTAGGAAGGGGGAGAAAGTATGAAGCTAGCAATTGATATAATTTTCTACTGTGCAGAAAATATATGATGTTTTATTAAATGATCCGTAACAAGGGCTCATCAGTATAAAGAACAACTGCTTAAGGTCTGTTATGCGATGGACATTTGTTGTGAAGTATTATCTTTGTTTCTTTTTAACTTTACAGTCTGTATCAACCAAAAGGGTGTATTTTATTTTCAGAACTGTACTTTCCAACTTGTCTATCCATCTGTTGGAAGATAGCATTACTAGAAACGAAGCAGCTGCAGTCGGGGGGAGGACATTTATGAGTCTGTAAAGGTTCAGTCTTCAAGAAGGATGCTCCAATAACACATAAAACTGAAATATTTTCGATGGAAATCATAATTCGTCGTAGACGGAATTCGACTCAGCTTAAAAGAATTGCAGTCTTTAAATCGCTAGTGGATTAGATTTGAGTATAGACACTTTAAGAGAATAGTTTTTTACGGTTCTACTAGTGTAAAACGTGCACCTCTGAATGGAATGCTGACTTTTTGTTAGGATTATAATGAGAAGGAAATAAGATTATCACAACCATTGTAAATTTTTTAATAGATTGTACTGAGAAATATTGGAAACAACCACATTTTTACCTGTAATACTTCCACAGCAGCATCAACAAGACATCTAATCGGTATATCAATAGGCTGATTTCGAAATTCATTCATGTGAAAACGTAGTTGCGGACCGGCTTCACCTTCCGCTGAGCTAATACGTAAACGTTGTGTTTCAAGCAAATTAGTACGATTAAATCGACCTAATTTCCCAAGTACCTAGTAAAGATTAACGAAAGAGGAATTTCGAATATTTATTTTAGCCAATGTAGAAAAGTGAAAATAACACAAATGAAATCTAGAAGATGATAGTTGTAGACTAAGAAGGTTAGAACTCTAAACCATAAAATAGTGCCAGAGATACGAGGGACGCACTCAACTTAGGGAAGATGGATACAGCCAACTTATTCCACACAATTCAGTGAAATCTCTTATTTCCACGGATTTACAAATATTGTACTGAAAATTCGTTATAGCATGTGGTGTAATGAAACACCATACAAAGTAGAAAACTCTTCAACTGTAACCTACTGCGTATTTATGATTTATGCTGAATAACACATGGAATCCCCAACATTCTGTATATTATTTTCGCTAAATAAGAATAAAATTTTAAATGGAAGGTTTACAACATTAACGTGTTCGTTATTTACACTCGAACTTTACATTACCAAAAAAGCTCAAGCTGTAAGATCCAAATTCTACAAAACACATACAACCTGAGATGTCATCACAACAATTATGGGATAATATTTTAGGCACAAATTAACTCGGATCACATAGAGATAATATGATTTACGTAATATATAAACAATATAATTAGTAGAAAAAACCTCTTTATGATTTAGGTAAAAAGAAAAGTTTTTTTAATTTACACGGAAAAATATCCAAAAATGACCGATATATATATGAGCAGTAATACTTGAATAGAACAATAATCGGATTGAAGAGATTAATATTTTATTATTATTATTATTATTATTATTATTATTATTATTATTATTATACATCAAAAATGAAAGATGAACCAACCTTGAATGACATTTTTTGTACATATTCACTAGGTGAATGAAGTGAATTGTACAACGCCAATAACATATCCCCACGTACTTGATATAAATGATCATGAAGAAAATCTGGTTGCATATTATCAACACAAAGCTCAAGAGTACGGAGACCCTTTACATTAACAAAATAATAATGAATTGATATAAATCAAGATTGAAAAGCAATAATTTGTCTTTTTATTTCAAACATTTAAGATTAAAATTACAAAGTAACCAATTAAATGTTCTTGGGTTTCAGTCAAATTCTTTGTGAGGCATGACGATACTATATGACTCTTTAAATAGAAGTAGATGCAAACTGGTTTAAAATCTGCACCCACTAAAAGAAAGTCAGATGTAAGTATTCAGCTACCGCCCAACATAGAGCATAGTATCATTGAGTATTATTAAATTAGCGTCACTGAAGGTTAAATGAACCAAACAGAAGACTCCGTAATCCTAAAACCAAAATGCTTCAGCATCAAAAACTTGAACATGGATGGAAAGTGAAAGGCTTGAAGAGATTAAGATTAATTAATGCGACTAAAGATGAAAACGAGCTTCTTCCATAGACCGTAAAACATAAGAAATTTGTCAACGAGTTTTTGATAAGTCATTGAGGTTAAGAAAGAAAACATCTGTTTCTTTGCCTAAATTTTTAAAACACAGATTTGATAATTGGGTTACAAAACTTATAAATATTTTTGAACATTAACTATAGATTTTTCCAGTGGAGAACAGCAACAACTACGAACTTATCTTTAACACAACATTCAGGCATATTGTAAGAGTCAAATATGATACAACCGCTAAAACATTAAATGGCCATTATTTATTAATAACGGGATTTTATGAGCAAAGTGCTACTCACCGTTAATCCAATTAGATAAATCAACTTATTATTCAAATTAACTACCATAAATGGAACGATTAATTATTAAGTGGGTTAAGATCAGTCATCAATCCTAACAAAACTATCTCATCTGTGTCCTCCTAATTAAACTGAATTGCAAAAACACATTATTAGAATAGATTAAAAAACGGAAAATAGATATGATTTTGCTGAGTGATAATGTTTTCTAAATTGTATTTTAATCTTATTTCAGTTTAAAATGGACGGTAAGCAAGCGAAATAACAAAACGAAATTTACCTGGTTGACAGTATTACAATTCAGCACATAAACTAACGGTTCCATCAACAGAGACAAATAGGGGAGTAATGTGGACAAACGAACTGGGACAATAACACACAGTTCACCCAATAGATCACGAGCATTCGAACGATGTGGTGAACGCAATAAACGATTCAACGTCGTTAACATTTCAGGTAGTAAGGGAAAAAATTCACGATAAAGTTTGTCATGTGCTCCGCCCCCTATCGACCGAAAAAGAGTTCGTAATAAAGTGAGATATGCTGTAGGCTCTTTAGCTGTAAGGCAGTAATGCATGCTGCCTTGAACGATACGGCGTAAATGAAGCTATAAGATATAAGACAAATAAATTATTAATAATTAATTCCAGCTTTATCGACCAAGAAATGTTTCAGAATAGGGCTGTGGATGAATATCTATGAAATTAAAAACATAAAATTAATGTTCAACATGGTTTGCATTAAAGAAAATCAGCTAATGTTGGCTTATCGTTTCATCTTCACCTAAGACGACTCAAGAATGCATCTGTAACATATCTTGAACAAGACATATGGTGGGCATGAAGCGATTAATAGTTCGCATTTTACCCTTTTACAGTACACCCCAGCTATCACTCAAAGTAGACAGAAGAGATTAGTCTTTATTCTTAATTTAGTCTACTCCATTGAACCTTGAAATATCTATGAGCACCGAATAAAAATGAGCAATAACCGACGCTAAAATACCAATAATCATCTTTTCAGATGTATTTCTATAAAACATGCATGCTGTCAGCCACAAAACTAAGTGCCATTCCCAAGAGACATTTATGCACAAGATCATTATCCCAGAGGTGCATATCTAATAGTACTTTTAAAAAATACTAGATCAAACGCAAAATCTATTTCTGTAGATTCAAAAAATTAAATAAATCTATAAAATATCAGAATAACGTAAAATACCTTCATAACTAATTCATTTTCTGTGCCAGACATATTTACAGAACTGAAACATAACTTTAATAATCGCATATAAAGTGCAGATTCATTGGTGCCATCTGAAATGGACAAAATAATACAGTTTAGTAACTAAATTATTCCAAGAACAGTTCCATGTAATATTACAATATTCTTTAAAATAACTGATTACTTGAAATAAAAATGTGTATTCCTATGCTTCTATAGATTCTATAAGTCATTTTTGAAGGACTTTGAAACCTCATCAGAATCTCAACCTAGAATTATCAAAATAATTTTAAACAGTAACTTTTGATTGAAAAGACGATAAACTGTTTCAGTATTTTGCACGGTTTCAACATAAAGTGACAAAAAGAATGAACCAATAGGTTTTCCGGCATAAAATTCCAATGAAATCTTTTTAGAATGGAATTAAAAAATAAATTATTTTCCCAAAAAAATCAGGAGATACTGGAATCTTCTTCAAATGAGTGAGTTATTCAGTTAAACTAAACAGAAATAAATTTATAGATTCAATTTATTAATATGTTTATGTAAAGCTATACTGAAGACGATAATTGAAGTGACAATGAAACGATTGTTTCCAAAGAATTGCTGATAAGACAGTTAAATGTACAATAAACTCAGACCAAAAAGTTGGACAAAAACATTGTTTACCTCCCAAACGTTCTAATCTATCAACTAGATAGGATAACAAAATATAACCAAAATATGATGTTTTATTTGGTTGAGAAAGTAAATGTAACGCAATATTAGTGTAGGATGCGCTGCGATTGCACCAAACAACATAATCCTAAAAAGAAAAAAAACGAAAAGAAAAATGAGGAAGTTCAGATACTGACGAAATAAGAAAAAACTGCAAGATTTTACAAAATATGGTTACCAATTCGCACAAAAAAATGAAGGAAACATAGTGATATAACATGATACAATGATATAGAAAGATTTGGATCTAATATGGCGTCAAATATATGACAGAATAAAATGTCCATACATAAATTATTAACAGAAAAGTAAACTTGATTAAGGAATATCAATTTTGTAGGTTACTGTTCAGGGATCTGACTGTTAGGTTAAATTCTTACCCACCATATCACTTACCAACTGAGATTATCAAACTGTCATCAACTATATGTTTGTCCCAACAATAGTGATTAGGACACAAAAACCGAAAAAAAAGTACAGGAGCTTAGTGACAATAAATAGGCTTCAGACCATCATCATCTATTGCCCCCAAATGCCCTGGTATGGTCGAGATTGGTGTGGACCATCCCTCCATCTCGAAATGCTCTCACATGGCCACGCGTATACAGCCTCTTCCAGGGAAGTCTTACTCATTGCCCTCTCCTGGTTGGGGTGTTGTTTACGAAAATGAGAGGACGAAAAGCGAATGTCCGGCGCTTTAACCGGATCCCAGATCAATGGTGCACATGGGCTCCAGTATCCTGCGGGAACAAATGGCGTATGAACCAATCGTTCGTCACCGGCTACCATGGGACTGCATCTCCTCACGATGCTCCACTGCCTTGTGGGTTAGACCTTTAGGTCAAAGGCTCGGGGTGTGGCTCCCTAAGAAAACCACCTGCTTCGGTCTGGGCACCCGGGCAGTATCACAGCCCACACACAACGGATTGATGTTAGCAAGCTGGTTGCAACTTCTGTTGCAAGTAAGTATCGAACCGAGCTAGCTTCTAGGCTAGCTACCATTCCACCGAAAAGTATAGATGAGCATTGGTTGCAATTGCATGACGTCATGAAAATGGCGAGTAAAGCCGCTTGCGGCTTCGCGAAACGTCCTGCTTATAAGCACTGGGTTTCTTCAGGCTCCTTACAACTCATCGAAGCCCGTCGGTCTACTCCGGGTGACCGTGAGTATGACCACAAACGAAGGATGTTACGTAAGGAAATTGGGAAAAGCTAGCATGAGGACCGAGAAACATGGTGGTCGAAGCGTGCTAATGAGTTGGAAGTAGCAGCTGCATCTGGTAACTACCGGAAGCTCCTCCAACTCATCCGAGCCACTGGCAGCAAGAAGTCTGGTGTGAGCGAAACAATCTGCGAGGATGATCGGATGCCAATCACTAACATTCATCGACGTCTTGGACGATGGGCAGAATTTTTCGAAGGGCAGTTCAACTGGCCTGCTGCTCCGGCAACATCGGTCAGACTGTCCTGTCCTCCATGGCCGGTGACGACTGATCCACCAAATGAGGCGGAAGTCCGCAAGGAACTCCAACTTTAGAGGTGTTACAAATCAGCTGGTCCAGATGACTTTTTAAAGATGGTGGTGAATTTCTGACTAAGGAATTGACGACGTTGTTTACAAAGGTTTGGGAACTAGAGAGTGTACCAACGTCATGGAATGAGTCGATAGTTGTCCCTATCTTTAAAAAGGGTTCACGTCGTTCCTGTAACAACTATCGGGGGATAAGTCTACTTCCGATTGCGTCCAAGCTATTGGCTTCCGTCATTCTTCGTAGGTTGTTCAAAACCCGAGAAAGATTGACTCGCGAGGAGCAGGCTGGGTTTCGTTCTGGTCGAGGATGTATTGATCATATCTTCACCCTCCACCAAATGTTAGAACACCGTCATACTTATCAAAGTCCAACAATCGTAGTGTTTCTTGGCATTAGGGCTGCCTTCGATTCGTTGGATTGGACTGTTCTCCAGGATTGTCTATTGAAGAAGGGTGTGCCTGATGTTTATTAACATCCTAAGAGCCCTATATACAAACACCTCAGGTAGAGTGAGGGCTTACAACCACCTCTCTCCATATTGTTCCATTCGAGCAGTGGGGTTAGGCAGAGTTGCCCAATCTCACCATTCCACTTCAACTTTGCCATCGACGACATTCTGGAAACAGCTCTGATGGATGTAAGTAATGGCAAAGGTGGGTCTGTTGCCTGGAGAAAGACTTCTAAACCTTGAGTATGTGGATGATATTGTCTTACTGTGCGATAATGCCCAAGCCATGCAATCCGCACTTAATCAGTTGGTGATCAATGTCCGTAGGTACGGTATGTGCTTTGCACCCTCCAAGTGCAAAGTACTTCTACAAGACTGGCAGGATTCTAATCCTGCACTCAACCTGGGTAGTGAGTGAATACTAGTATTCGATAAGTTCGTGTATCTGGGTAGCTGTGTTAGTGCTGGTAGTGATGTGAGTGATGAGACCAATTCAGGTATAGTGAGAGCCAATCTGGGTCATCTCTTGCGCCTTCGTGATGTTAATCTGGCTGTAAAAGGTCAGGTCTACAACGCGTCGATGAGAGCAGTTCTGCTCTATGCTTGTGAATCCTGGCCTCTCCGAGTTGAGGATGTTAGACGACTCTGTGTTTCATCATCACTGTCTCCGAAGGATTGCTGACATCAAGTGGCAACACCATGTCAGTAATGCAGAGGTTCAGCATCGTGTGTTCGGGCACAGATATGATAATGCAATTAGTGTCACCATCTTGAAACATCGACTTCGGTGGATTGGACATGTTCTACAAATGTCGTCCCAGAGAATTCCACGTCGTGCATTATTTGCCGACGCTGGGACTGGTTGAAAAAAGCGGAGAGGTGGTCATTGTATAACATGGTGTCGTGGCATGAAAGAAAGCTACAAAGGGCTGGCTTCCATTGATCCTTAACGACTCCCTGGCTGGGGTCCGAGAGATGGTGCAACACAGTGGCTAGAGACTTTATCAGATATGGCTCAGAATAGAAGCCAGTGGCGATCCTGCTGTAGCCTTCTTTTACTTTCTTCATAAAAAAGTGGCTGTATCTTCGTTAACTGAAGGATTTCTTCTGATTGTACCTTTCCGTTTCCCCCCATTATTATTATTATTACACTACGTTACATTAATCTGGTCGTTGTTTTTTTACTCTCGTTACCTTCCTTTTTTTCTCCTCCAATTCTCATTGTTTTGTGTGGCGCATATATATTTGATGCCCCCTTGTACCGATATTTATGTGTTCAAATAAATAATTGGTGTCCCCCCCCATCTATTGTGCTTCGAGCATGTACATTACGGAAGATCAATAAATACGGACACTCAAAGGGTGGTCATAGAGAATGTGTGGAACTCTCTTTTTAATTAAATAACCACAAAGAAAGAAATACTAACTTTATGTACAACATTGATAATATCACAGCATTAAAATGCCTTCATCTTCACAATTATTTAAAATATTGCCCTTAAACTATATAAAATTAAACAAATCTATTAATAATTGTGAATTCTCATTTCACTAGATTAAGCTTAACTGTACAACATTTACTAGAAAATGTGATCAGTAAAAGTAAGAACAACTGAAAGGAATAGTTCGTTCTAATGTATAACAGTCACAGCTTGTTGTATATATAGAGACTTCTACCTATTTCTCATAATATTACTAATTAAATGAACAATGAAGCTTTAATGGTTATACTAAAAACAGTATTTACCATTATAAACTTCTTTTTCCATAACTTCAAATAGAGAAAATGGAACTTTTAACTAGTAAACTATCTTATCGAAAGAATTAAATGCTAAAACAACTTTTTTAATCTTTATTAGGTCTACATAAACACATAACAGTTGGTTGTAAACCTGATTAAGCATCCTCGAAATGGAAAAATATTAACAATTTACATGAGGTAAAATTTAAAAAAGAACAACTTTTGTCGATGAGGAATTTAAAATAATAGTTGGATTTACGCGAATAGTATTGAATTTTATGCTTGATTTGCTTGCATTTCAATTAAAAGATCCATTTAAAGTATACGAAGTACATAAATATACAAAAGCTATTGTTTAATGATAATAATCCAATAATGAGGAAAAGATTCTTTTTGATGTTACTTGGTGTTAAAAGGACAGAAAGGCTCTTCCACACAAAATTCTCAAAACACAGAATAACTCACGTGAATTTTACAAGAAAAAATTTCATGAAATGAAATTGGATTCAATTGAGCAAATGTTAGGGCAAATGTCTCAATAAGTAGGCGTTCATCAGGAGATTTGGTACTTGGCTGGCTGTATCATAGAAATGGAAATATAACGAGATAGAATGAATGTAGTTAAGTAAGTAAGTAAGGATGAGTTGTGTTATCATTATTTCCTGATTTTCAATGTAAACTAATTAAACTGTTCTTACCTTCTTAAATATAGTCGACCATCTCGGCTAACAAACTGTACAATGTCGATCATACGCATTCCATACGAGAAATATTCTGTTAAGACTACTAACTCATCTGGGCTAAGAATTCTATTGGAAATCGATTGCTTTGGTGATGTTGAAGAAACTGGTGCGACATTATTTGTCTGAAGTGTATTATCATGTGGACATTGGATCATGCTTGTCATTACAGTACGAATGCCAGTGATAAGTGCTTTTACAAGAGTCCGGACATCCGTGTAGCTAAGTTGCAATTTAGCCAACGGTTCAACGATCCGGGGCTTTAAATAGAATGCAAAACAGATTTTAATATAGTTGAGTACAAAGATTTTCATAGACAGTAAACTAAACACAAAACTTTACATCATTTACACTCGAAATCTTGTAACAGAATCTCAGGAAAGTGGGTGTAAACTTTGGTATGTATTTTTGGATTACGTGAATTATGTATGCATTTTCAAAATATTTAAACCAAAAAAAATATCTTAAAGTAGAACATATTTAAATCTTTTCTTGTCTTACTGAATCGACTACTAGGAGATCTATGACTACTGATGTCAGTATGCCAGTAATTACAAGTGTTTATTGACTTTAAATACTTAAAAGTGTCACGTAACAATTGTATTTTAGTGTAACGACAAGAGGGCTAGATAAACAGGTACCGAGGAAACATAAAACTGAAATCACTTTGCACCAATATAATACAATCAACAATTCAGTAGTTAGTAACTGTCATTAACAGTAAGGACATTCGTAAAGTGGTCCAAAAATAAATCTAACGGATTTTATGGCTAAGTTTTACAACTAACATACAGATAAAAAAAATTTGCATAACTTTTGATTTAGAGTGGAGAGCTTTAGCATTTTAACAGAAATACATCGATATATTGAATCTTTTACTTTATTGTAGCTCAACAAACATATTCTTCTAAAAAGATAACATATATCGAGAAAAACACTAACTTCATGCACTTTTGATGCATCAGTTCCCGAATTTAGAATGTTTGAAAAATCTGAAGCAGGGACACTTTTATCAGTAAATGAGCCAACTTCGTTTAATTCACTCGAAAAAGAGGAAATATTGGCAAAAAGGTAAGCATGTATGGACCTTGGACGCTGTTTTGCTGAATTGGACGTTACTTCTTCACCAGTTTCCAATACACTAAAACAGAAGAATGGGTAACGGTTAGTTTATCTGAATGTGGATTTCGAGGCGTCAAGTCGATATTTCATGTTTAGTGTTCATGAAAGTTAAATTCTATAGTGAGATCCAAATAACCATTGTACTTAGTGCAAAATTATATCAATACTGGTTTGTATACATACATAGGCATATATACCATTTGTTGTTTATTTAATAGTCCTTATTTCTAATGCTTTTCTCTTCATCCTGATGAAAGCCGAGGTAATTCTATTCAATGTACATATGACTACCTAACTATGTATCACTGCGATTTCATCTTACATGACTCAAATGGTTAGAACTAGTTCAGTTCAATTTATGGAATACGGAGATTATATTAATGCGAAACCTGAATGTAAAAAAGAAACTTAAGTATTCGACGGTGATCCGTTGTTAATTCATTGGAGGTATATTTTAATTATTCGAGAGTAGTTTCGCTATCATAATATTGTTTATATCAGCAAAATGAGAGGAAATCACATTTGAAAGTTGATAGAATTAAAAATTTTTCTGAAAATATTTCGTTATGATAAAATTAGCACCGACAAAATTACTCGAAATGTTTCAGTAACGTAGAATTTTATTTTTATGGAAATTTTAGAGAATAAGACTCACCATGTAGACTCTAATGCAGGTATGTAGTGATCTGCCACCACCTTAGCTTTTAACACACACAAATTTAATGTCTGCAAAAGCAGACGTCTTGCAGTTCCGGAAAAAACCTCATTATTCTGGTCCTCAGCATTTGTGGCTGATGCCCCTTGATTAGCGGATGTGGCTGAAACTGCTCGTTGTCTAATACACTCAACCAGATTTAGTATCAAACGTAAGCTCATCTGCTGGATTGAAAACGGGAGTGTATGGTCATGCATATTGCGACCATAAACATCAATGGCACGAGCGATTTTAGAAAGGCTAAGAGAACTACGAATATGATGAGTGAGATCAGCTAATGTGCTGTAAGCCAATGGCCTAGAACGAAAATTTACATGAATACATTAAGTGATATGATTAAGTTAATGAGACATTATTAAGTGAACTACTTATTTGACAATTATTAAATAGTTTAACTTAAGACTTGGTTAGTTTAAGTAAATATTATGACGTCAAAGTGACAAATATTGCTATTCGTGACAAAAGAAAACGAAGTCAATTCAGTTTTAGCCTCTAATCTGAACAAATATCTTATAATTTAACAGTTTAATCCATGAGCTAATTGAAGATAGACCACCATGGAAAACCTGGAAGCACTGGACGGTCGTTTCGTCCTAGTACGAGACGCCTTAGCAGTGCGCATCCACGGTCCCGCCTCGCGAGATTCAAACCCAGAACCTATTAGTCTCGCAGGCGAATAGCTTATAAATAAATGTTGTTATGTTTGAGGTTAGCTAAACTGCAGATTTAGTCTGAAACAGTTATCCAGTGGTACGTATACGCCTTATCAAAAACCAAAATACGCTACTGGTATCAGTTACAGTATGATGACACTTTCTAATCCCCGGTTTATAAGACACTAAGCAGTGAGATGCAGTTTATATAAATTATGTTGAATATAGCAAGTGTTGTGTTCTAATAGCGTGACTCCACCCTAACAGTTCTTTAGATACTAATCCTATCGAAATAATCGAAACCCCTTCCATAAGCCATGATGTAGTTAGTAGTATAACATTTATTTGACGTTTAATTACACAATAACCACCAACGTTAATGTGTTACTTGAAAACGAATAGTGACTTATTGCTGAACAAAGATAGACAGACCTTCTGTAGTCTTTGATATAACTACTATCCTGTAACTCGAATTCCTACTTTGGGTTTCACTATGTGAACTACTCGCATTCTTAGTAATAAGGCTATTGCCTGGTTCACAGTGTGGTTATCAACCGTTAGTTGGAATTTTCAACGTATATCAAGTGATATAATATCATAATCTAGTGTGTTCAGTCTATTACCCACCTAGATTTAACTTATCAAGCCGTATTGTCTATTATCAAGTGCGTGATTACAAAACAGGCTCTTTTAGAGTTATAAAAAATGTATTACCTCAATGCATCGCGAATGGTATATCCATGTCCAATTAAAATTTCTTCATTCATAAGTTCATCCAAAACTTGAAGAAATTCTAAACAGATATGAGAGTTTTAGACGGATCTGTAAAGAACTTGGTCTTCATAGCAAGAAACAAACTAGCAAAATAACTGAAATATGTATAGTTACTACAATGAATCTATATTAGACATAAAACTAAAACTGAACACATCCAATGATCATTATTTTTTAATGGCTTTCCCCATATGACGTCAGTTTATTGTGAAAATCATTTGAGTGTTTAGTTTACAATCATTTTGAAAAGGGTGTTCACTAACATCAATGTACTAATTCAGACCAATCGATGTTAGGAAGGAGTAATTAAGAACGATCCAGGTGGTCACTAGTAATCGTTTTAATTATAGACAGTCAGCTCGAAATATGAATGCCAATACCGTTGCTGAAACATAAATAAATGCGACTCACTCATCATGATAGGATTTACGTGCCACTTTATGGGTCACGCTCATGATAAGTACCATAAAAATATTAAAAGACTAGATTGAAGCAGATGGCGGAGATTTTAAATAAATAACCTATCACCAAACGCTTATTGATCCATCCCTTCGGTCAACCATAAGCACTTATATGCATCGAACCGAGTTATCATAATTTATACTGACACAGAGAGAAAAGACCAACAACATACATATCATAAGAATTGTAGAAAATGGTACTTTAGTAAGCAGAATAATAGATTAGTAAGCCAAGAATGCCTTATTTATGTTGTGGGACGGGAAATATTTTTTATACAGTAGTTATTTGCATGTGACATTCGATCTACTAATTACGATTATCTGAATCTGACTAATAAAGATAACATTCATGGAAACAACTTACTAGGACGAATTTCCTGTGCACTGAGAATATGACGAGCAGCAATAAAAAACTCCTTACGCATATTCGTTACTGAAGGAGGACAATTGACCAACAAATTCATCATGCCTTGAACAAGGCTGACCGAATGTAGCTCAACCAAATCCTAAAATGAGTATTAAGTGAACAATACGTCGTAAGTCCTCAGCAGTTATTCCCATACGGATGAAGTAGATACGGCGACAGAAATAAAAGTAAAGATATGGTTAAAGTGGACGATTAACTAATAAAAATCCTGACCAGAGTATGAGTAATTTTACTGAAAACAAAACTAACATATGTGTTTTCTGTTTAGACCGGTTAGAACACAGTGATAAACATACTTGGTATATTTTAATTACGTAGGCGAGGAACGATAAAGTTTTCACCTGAGCAGCCATAAAATCAATGAACACTTCCTGACAAAAGTTAGCATTTTTCCTGGAAAGCACAACAGAAACAAAGATAATCGGCAAAATAGTGTGATCGGGAGTATATCTATAGAGAGAAAACCTGTTTGAATAGCGCTTAATCACTTGTGACATTGTATGGACAGATAAATTTGGTCAGTACCTCTAGCATGACGTGGTTAATACATACAACCACTGGACAAACAAACCAAGTAATGGACTTTATGTCTTAAATATGTCCATTATTCTCAGCTTATTCATTTCTCAACCTATTACTGATTTACTTTACTCTTCCAATTTTCCGTGATTTATTTTATGTTATTGTGAAGTATACTGACTTAAACTGATAACCATTACAAGGCTCCACGCTCATACCTATTTCTAGGTTATGAATAAACTAACTGTTGTGAGTCATCGTCTACACATGCACTGGCTTGCATAAATTGAGAAAAAAGTGGGGGAAGTCAGTCCGCCAGTCAGCTACAATGTAAGACTAGGTACATAAATGCATCGGTTCAAGTTGCCATACCTCCTTAGCACAACAAGACCAACACCAAATTCGTAGAAGCAGTTACTTCAATGATAGTAAAAAAGATTTTATATAATGATGTGATACAGGGAAAAACGTAGAAAATTTTGATCGCACGGTTTGAGCGAAGACAAAGAGTGTATACAGCTACGCCACTGTGGTCGGTTCTGATCGAAGCTGCTACCTTGACGCGGTGATCGGGCTTGCCTATCGTGATGACCCAACCGAGCTATATTGGCTGGAACATATGTTCCTGCAGGTTCTACCATGCCAGGCAGGTCGATTGGCGAACGGTAAGACTAAAAGCAGCAACTCAAGGTCTGAGGGCGAAGTCGTACTGCTGACTGTAGAGAGGTGTGACAGCAGTAAGGTGTTTCCCTCGGACAACCAGCATGACAGCGATGCTGCCTTCCCACAAGGAGGGGTGGGGTTAGAAAAGGTCGACCCTAAAAATGCACACCTCACCTTACCTCACGGATTTCCGTCTCCGGCGGTAAGGCCCTTTGAAGAACGGAGCTAACACGTCAAAAACCTTCCACAAAAAGGCCGTGCGCGACCGGCCTCAAGCAGTTGTCCCTTGGGCTCTGCGGTCACGCTCCCAGGTCGTCAAGACCAACACTAATCCAATTTCCTTTTCAGGTTCCTCAAGAAATACCCTTCCACGGTGTGGGCAGCCGGGAAGTGACATCAGCCCTCATACCCGTAACAGCACAAGAGACCAAGGTGGTCACATTCAAATCCTTCCTACACCTCCTAATACTTCTCTTATCCTCCCGACTAACCCTCCTCACGTCTTTTTATCACCTCGCACCGCTAGGGCAAACGATTCGAGTACGTGGAACGCCATTCCTGGTCTCCTGAAACCACGCTCTAAACTACACGTAGGAGCTTTTAACGTACGAACACTTTGCCAAATAGGACAGCAGGCTTCCTTAGCTAAAACTTTAGAATCTCGCGCCATCGATGTGTGCTGCGTCTCCGAAACGCGCATACAGGATCCAAGTAGCGTCATTCATTTGACCTCACCATGCCAAAATAAAGAACCGACTCGATTTACGCTTCGTGTATCTGGAAGCCCTGATTCTGCTTCCCGTGGCCTCGCCGGCGTAGGTATAGCATTGAGTCCTAGGGCAGAACTAGCTCTCTTAGAGTGGATCCCAGTAGACAGTCGTTTGTGCGCTGTCCGACTGAACGGAACAGTAAGAATCCGGAAAGATAGGGACACTCGTCGTTGCCTCTTCGTCGTCTCTGCCTATTCTCCCACTGACTGCAGCTCAGATGATGTAAAAGATGAGTTTTACAGAAAGCTTTCGGACCTTCTCCGAAAAGCTAGGCGCTCGGATGTAGTAATAGTGGCCGGTGACTTTAATGCTCAAGTAGGTAAACTAAGCGATAGGGAAAGACACCTAGGTGGATCTTATGGTGTCGTGGCTCAAAGAACAGATAATGGCGACCGTCTGTTGCAGCTATGCTCAGATAACCGCCTGTTCCTTGCAAATACTAACTTTAAGCATAAGGAAAAACATCTTTTAACATGGCGACCCCCTAATTCGTCCCAACGTTGGACCCAAATAGATCACATCGCTATCAGCCACCGATGGAGGGGCTCGATAGAAGACTGTCGCTCATTCTGGAGCACATGCCTAGATTCAGATCATGCTCTAGTGCGAGCGCGTATTTGCTTGCGTCTTACTGGACGTAGGAAAGACGCTGCAAGGAAACCTCTTAGGGCCCTACTTAATGATAGTCAAGCTAAGAGTATATTTCAGGAACAACTAGGAAAACAGTTAGGCAGCCATGTATGTGATGCCCACCCCGATGCAGCATGGAATGATATCCGAAAAGCTGTGGAAACAGCAGTGATATCTGCTAGTAAGGTAAACCAGAAGGTTAGGGAGCAACACTGGATCTCAGCAGCATCTATCTCACTGATAGATGCTCGGAAACTCATTCCACCTGGCTCTGAACATAATGAAGAGCGGAGTCAGCTTAAGCGCAAGCTGACAAGAAGTCTACGCAATGATCGCGAACAGTGGTGGGTAGCGAAAGCAAGAGAGATGGAAAAGGCAGCGGCAATAGGTAATAGCAGACAATTGTTCAGACTCGTTAAGGAAACCGGAATTAGGAACCCGACCGTTAGCGAAACAATCTCAGAGAAAGATGGACATATTATTCATTCTCAATCCAGGAGATTGGATCGATGGGCAGAACACTTTAGGGATCAGTTCAACTGGCCTTCAGCCACACTTCGGTTTCCCACGATCTCCAGTCAACCTGAATGGCAAGTTAATGTAGGTCCTCCGTCCCTTTACGAAGTTGAAAAAGCCATAGGAAATCTGAAACGAGGGAGAGCAGCAGGCCCTGACAGGTTTACTCCTGAGATTTTTAAGGATGGTGGTCCAGTATTAGCAATGAGATTAACTGAGGTCTTAGGTAGAATTTGGGAACTGGACGTAATCCCATCTGACTGGTCTCAATCACTGATTGTGCCAGTTTTTAAGAAAGGACAAAAGTCCTCTTGTGACAATCACAGAGGAATCAGTTTGACTAATATAGTGTCTAAAATATTAGCTTCAATAATACTTCGACGCCTAACTAAAGCTCGTGAAGAGCAGACTAGAGAAAACCAGGCTGGTTTTCGACCTGGACGTGGTTGTATAGATCAGATATTCACACTACGTCAGGTTCTAGAACACAGACACACATTCAGACGCCCCACAATGGTAGTATTTCTCGACCTTAAGGCGGCATTCGACTCTGTTGATCGTGAGGTTCTATGGCAGTGTTTGTCACTGAAAGGAGTACCAAAGAAGTACATTAACCTTATAAAGGCTCTCTACTCGAACACAACTGGTCGAGTGAGAGCTTATGGCGAACTGTCATCAGAATTGATCACCTCAAGTGGTGTTCGTCAGGGCTGTCCACTCTCCCCATTCTTGTTCAACTTTGTGGTCGACGTACTTTTAGAGATAACACTCTCCTCATCTAAATTTACAGGGGTTGAACTTCTACCAGGAGGTTCACTTGTTGACTTAGAATATGCTGATGACATAGTTTTATTTGGTGAAGACACTGACAAAATGCAGAGTCTTCTGACCACTCTAAGCAACAATGCAAGCATGTTCGGGATGCGATTCTCTCCCTCGAAATGCAAAATGTTGCTTCAGGATTGGGTTACATCGACACCCGAACTAGTGATAGGGAGTGAAGTAGTTGAGTGTGTCGACCGCTTCACTTATCTTGGAAGTCTCATCAGCCCTTGTGGTTTAGTGTGTGACGAAATCTCAGCACGGATACAGAAGGCTCGACTAGCTTTTGCCAACTTGCGTCATTTATGGCGTAGGCGAGATATCCGTCTATCAACCAAAGGACGTGTTTACTGCGCAGCAGTTCGTTCCGTCCTACTTTATGGCAGTGAAACATGGCCGGTAAGAGTAGAGGATATCCGTAGGTTACTAGTATTTGATCATAGGTGTCTTCGAAACATTGCTCATATATCATGGGACCATCGAGTAAGTAACACAGTTGTTAGGAAACGGGTACTAGGTAAGGATGGCAAATCAATTGATGACGTAGTGAAACTTCATCAGTTGAGATGGCTGGGACACGTGTTACGTATGCCCAACGACCGACTGCCTCGACGTGCTATGTTCAGTGGTATAGGAGTAGGTTGGAAGAAAGCTAGGGGCGGCCAAACCAAAACATGGCACAAGTCCATGAAGTCACTGACAAGTGAACTGAGTCATGTTGGTAGGTGTAGACTACCTGGTTGGGGACCGCGAGATGACAGCAACCGATGGTTAGAGACCCTGAATGACATGGCTCAAAATCGTTTGCAATGGCGCAGGTGCATCCACTCTCTGTGTTCTCCCAAATTCTAATCTTCTGAATTCTTCATGTCCCTTTTTTTCCTCTTTCCAAATTTCTTTCACTGGATTATACTCTTTAAATAACATCTCCAAACCCTAATCTTCCCGATTACTGCTTATACTCTTATTACCTCTACCACTACGGGATTTGAATCGACAAGTGCATCTCTGTGCTAATGTGGTGTGGCAACTCGAACTGATGTACGTACGTACGAAGTTCTACGTTGTTACTGACTGACTGACTGACTGGTCGGTTCTGAGCCATATCACTCAGTCTCCAACCATTTATTACGACAGAGGAAAAGATAATCAAGAAATGGTGTGAAAATTATTGCTGAAGCTTCTCTGGCTAATACCTTAGAAAAGGTTTTTTGTAATTGGCGCATGCTTATTTCGCCCTAACGTTGGTGTTACACACACAGTGACTACACGAAACAGCCTATAGCTCTTGAGATGAAAATAGATTTGTTGAAATAATTAACACTATTACACTTACTAGAACATAAAACGCCAGAAAATGAGTGTTGTAACAGATTTCAGGAGTTATTGTAAAACTAAAGCCCAATTAGAAAAGTGTACGGTAATAAGAAAATAGGTATAATTACAGTGACATACTTTTGTTCTTCTGTTGGTTTGAGGTTGATGAAATCCATTATTAATGGAATGAAATCAGAAACATCTTGGTGTATATGTTGCTTGAATAGCTGGTACATTAGGACCACTAAAATAGGAATCTCTTGCATGACTTTTAAAGAAAACCCAGATTTAGGGAGAATGTGGTACTGAAATCCAACAACAGTTAATTGGATTTGAATACTTACAACCATGAAAGAACCATCAGTTTTAAGCTCCTGTGTGTAAACACTTGTGACTGTGTATGCATTTAGAACTTCTGCATCAAGATCAACATCGGAAATGGCAGGAACTTCCAACTTTAACCTTGGCTCAAAAATCTTGTTGGCTCGAAACCTTAGGTCACTGTACACCTCCTTCACAAAGTCCAAAAACCGTGAGACCTGATAATTAATATAAACTCTAATCAAAACCCACATCATTTGAGAACGATGGTCGATAAAATTTATGGATGTCTATAATCAGCTTAACACAAACAAGGACGTTATCTTCATTTTCAACCTACAGGGTGAAATAGTGAGTAGAAAAATTCATACTTCCACTAGTTTAAACAACATTTCAAGAAGAGATCGAGCAAAAGGTCTTAAATGATCACCATTTGGGATTTTCTGGATGATTTCAAGACATAAACGACGAAGCTGTTGAGTGTCAGACTCTTGTAAGTTATCTGGCCTTGTTGACATCAGATAATACTGTATCTTATCGTGGATTACGAATGTCAGATCCTGAATTTCTCTCTCCGCGGCCGCATTCTAAACTTTTATCAACATTGAAAAAAGCTTACCTCTAAACAATCACAGATTTCGTGACCAGTTCTTAACTGTTCATCCAAGTCTAGATATAATAACGTTAGGCTGGAAGACGACTAACCTGTAGTTTCACAAAATAGCTTATTGATCTTCGCCGATATTTTGCCACAAAGACTGTCAGGTCTCATTTCAAAATGCGTTTATTATGATCAGGAATGAAAAGTAGCTCACTATCCGAATTGCCCTCGCTACAAAGCTAACAAGGATAACGTTGTGTAGAAGTCACTTCAAACTTTGTATTTCAGAAATCCAAATTTCAGGTTTGTGTCTTAAGAACCTAAGACTGATTTTCTGAGTCATCTCTCTTTTAGTAAGTTTTTGTGAGTATCCGATATTCTAATAAAAGGGTTAATCGCTGGACCTTTATCGATACTGTTTGACATGTCTCTGAGGCAGTCCAAACTGCCCAGAGACTAGAAAGACGCAATAATAAGTCCGGTGTATAAGGCTAGGAATAAGGATTTAGTTAGCAACTATGGACCCGTTAGCTTAACTAGTGCGGTTGTAAAACTGATGGAAAAAATCATTCGGATATCTGTCATAAACAATGTTGAAGGGCGTAATCTTTTCTTCAGGGAACAAAATGGTTTTCAGAGTAGCCTATCATGCTTGATAAATCTTCTCATCCCAAGGGAAGATTGAGCTGCAACAGAAGATCGGAATATTCCTATTGATGTGATCTTCATAGATCTAAGTAAGGCCTTCGCTAAGGTCTCCCATTTTGGTCTTAAATTCAAACTGGAGCGTTTTGGAATCCGTTATACAGTAGTAGATTGGATAAGTAGCCTTCTCCATGACAGGAGACAAAGTGTAAGGGTTAATGTAGCTCTCACCTCATGAGTACCTGTAAAAAGTAGAATTCCGAAAGGTACAATGAAACGAGCTACTCCGTTCATCCGGAAGCAGACGAGCTTTTACCAGTTGTCTCTATTCCAGAGGTGTTGGAGACTCTGTTGGTAAACAATGATGGTAATCGCAACTGCAACCATATGGATTATATAATAAAGTTGCAAGTTGACATGAACATTCTCAATCCGTTTAAGTATCTCATCAGCCCCAACATCACAGAGACTCCGGGTCAAGTATATGACATAGATAATTCCCTAGGTCGCGTTGTATCAGAGGTATTTGAAAGAATACGACGATCTAGCAATACAATTGTGTTTAATATACCGGACACATATGCCCTTAAAAATATCAAATCTAGTCTGCTTAGAGCCAGCAATATGACACAGGTACCATGTGTATGCACAAGATTAAAAAGAAGTCATCCTGGTATGCGCTCACCGATCTTTTTCAAATTCAACTCATCTGTAGACGCCAGTGAATTTCTAACTTTCGCAACTCTTACCAATTCTAAGAGTATTCATGAAACTACCAATTGCAGTTTTTACTCTAACCTGCTTCACCATGATAACGCTCAGTTGCTTATTCTTTTGTTCAAAGCCCGCTCTCTGTCCTATAAAATTACTCACCTTAAAACCCTTTCATTCCTTGTAGATCCAACCATTGTACTTATTACGGAAACGGTGCAATTCATCTATGTCGGATCACTCATTGAATGTAGATAACTATGTTTTCTTTAGAACCGATAGGTGTTATGGATCAGGAGTATCGGTACAATTATCTATGTCCGTTCAGACATTCAGACGTGCGAATTCGAGGACTAATCTCTTGATACTATAGACGAATCCACTTTGGTTACTGTGAACTGTAGATCTCAAAATTATCTACTGGTGGGATGCATACAAAGACCACCACATGCGGATACTAAGTTTGACAGATTACTAACAAACATCTCCATTGCTTCGCACCAACCACATACTTTTAAAATCATCAGAGGGTTCGACTCCGGTACCAGGTCGATATAACAAGCTAGTTTAAACAATAGAAATTTTGGGATGGGTTCAACAGGTCCGAAAACCTACTTGTGGGAATAATATACTTCACTTATTGTTTACAATCAACATACACTCTATCTCAGCGCATGTCAGTCATGAGATTGTAGTGCAGCATCGAGTCGACTATGATCACCGCTACAGGAAGACTACGCGCCAGTTAACCGATAAGATCCCCTGTAGGCCAAATATCAGAAGGCAGTTGATGGCTGTAGTCGAGATGTATTTGTTGGCGATCTCGTGGTATCGAAAGAATACCGGGATCGTGCCAAAAGAGTACAAGCGGAACTACTGAGCAAACGTAAGCTCGTGCAAGGTCACAATCCATAGAGAAGGTATGTATTTTGGTACAGTTAAACAAACAAGTACGGTAAAACAATCCCTGGTGCCATTGGTTATGATAATTGTTTTCATTACATTAATCGTGTTCTCTTGATAAAAGTAGGTCACTACAGGAGCCCCTCGCTAGAAAGGGTTTACACTTTCGATAAGTAGCGGTTTCGTCCATGGACTGAAGTTTCAGCTCCATACAGTAGAACTGCCTTGACGTTCGTATTGAAGATTCTCACTTTGATATTGGTTGAAAGTTGTTTTGAGTTCCATATGTTCTTCAATTGTAGGAATGCGACCCTTGCTTTGCCGATCCTCGCCTTTACGTCTGCATCTGAACCTCCTTGTTCATCGATGATGCTTCCTAGGTATGTGAAGGACTCTACATCTTCCAGAGTTTCGCCATCAAGAGTGATTGGATTGCTGTTTTCCGCTTTGAATTTGAGGACCTTGGTTTTCCCTTTGTGTATGCTGAGGCCTACTGATGCAGAGACTGCTGCTACACTGGCTGTCTTCATCTGCATCTGTTCGTGTGTACGTGATAGGAGGGCTAGGTCGTCTGCGAAGTCCAAATCGTCTAATTGATTCTGAGCTGTCCATTGTATTCCGTGTTTTCCTTCAGATTTCGAGGTCTTCATAATCCAGTCGACCACCAGAAGAAAGAGGAAGGGAGAGAGTAAACAGCCTTGTCTGACTCCAGTCCTTACTTGGAATGCATCTGTCAGCTGTCCTCCATGCACTACTTTGCACTGTAGTCCGTCGTATGAGTTCCGGATAATGTTGACAATCTTCTCAGGAACTCCGTAGTGTCGAAGAAGTTTCCATAATGTCCTCCTATCTACACTGTCGAATGCCTTTTCATAATCAATGAAGTTGATGTATAGTGATGAGTTCCACTCTACTGATTGTTCGACGATGATCCGTAGTGTTGCAATTTGGTCTGTGCACGACCGATCCTTACGGAATCCAGCTTGTTGATCTCGAAGTTGGGCGTCTACTGCATCCTTCATCCGGTTCAGCAACACTCTGTTGAAGACTTTCCCTGGTATTGACAGTAGTGTAATGCCTCTGTAGTTTTCACATTTGCTCAGATCTCCTTTCTTTGGAATCTTGACGAGGTGTCCTTCTTTCCAGTCCATCGGCACTTGTTCCTCCTCCCAAATCTTTTTGAATAGAAGGTAAGCATGCTTGTGGTTGCTTCGATGTCTGATTTCAGTGCTTCAGCTGGTATGTTGTCGGGTCCTGCTGCTTTCCCGTTCTTGATTTGTCTGACGGCCATTCTAATTTCTTCCGTCGTTGGTGGGTTGACATCTATAGGAAGATCTATGTGTGCTGCTTCGATGTCCGGTGGATTCATTGGAGCCGGCCTATTCAGGAGTTCCTCGAAGTATTCCACCCATCTGTTACGCTGTTGTTGAATTTCGGTGATTGGCTTGCCTTCTTTGTCTTTGACCGGCCTCTCTGGTTTACTGTATTTCCCTGCTAGTTTCTTCGTTGTATCGTGAAGCTGTTTCATATTTCCTTCTCTAGCAGCTTTTTCTGCCGTCGTTGCTAGTTCTTCCACGTATTTCTTCTTGTCGGCTCTAATGCTCCTCTTCACTTGTTTGTTTGCTTCTATGTATTCAGCTTGTGCTTGGACTTTCTCTGCTCGTGTTCGGCTGTTGTTAATTGCTGCCTTCTTGTTCTTCCTTTCTTTGATCTTGTCCAGTGTTTCTATAGAGATCCATTCCTTATGATGGTGTTTCTTTAGGCCCAGAACCTCTTGACACGTTGAAGTTAATGCTTCCTTGATGCCTTTCCAGTTGTCCTCCATACTAGTTTCTTCTTCTTTCAGTAGATCTTGTAAGGCTTGGAACCTGTTGTTGAGAGCTATCTTGAATTCATTGAGTTTGTCAGTATCTCGAAGGAAGGCTGTATTGAACCTTTGTAGTGCTGTTTGTCCACTTGTCCAGTTCTTTTTAGCTTCAGTTTTAAATTGGCTACAACTAGGTGGTGATCTGAAGCTACGTCAGCACCTCTCCTGGTTCTCACATCTTCCATTGTCCTTCGGAATTTTTTGTTGATGCAAATATGATCTATTTGGTTCTCTGTAGTGTGGTCCGGTGAGATCCATGTAGCCTTGTGTATACGCTTGTGTGGAAATATTGTGCCTCCTATGACCAATTTGTTGAATGCACATAGATTTGCAAATCTTTCTCCATTTTCGTTTCTCTGTCCCAGTCCATGTCGTCCCATGATATCTTCATATCCGGTGTTGTCTATTCCGACTTTGGCATTTAGATCTCCCATCAGAATAGTTAGGTCCTTTCTTGGCATTTCTCAATGATTGACTGTAGCCGCTCGTAGAACTGATCTTTAATGTCGTCGTTGCTATCATTGGTGGGTGCATAACATTGGATAATATTCATTAAGATCCCCTCCTTCTTTGTTTTGAATGATGCTTTGATGATTCTGGATCCGTGAGACTCCCATCCTACAAGTGCATTTCGTGCTACTTTGGACAGCATAAGAGCGACTCCCTGAGTGTGTGGAGCATTGTCCTCTTCGTGACCGGAGTATAGCAGCATCTCTCCCGTAGCTAGCCTTTTCTGTCCAGCTTGGGTCCAGTGGGTTTCGCTGATTCCCAGTACTGCTAAGTTGTATCTCCTCATTTCCATTGCTATTTGACTGGTCTTCCCGGTTTCCCACATTGTTCGAACGTTCCATGTACCTATAAAAATTTTTGCTCTGGTTGTTAGAAGGGGCATCGGCCTCGTGGCTTCCGAAGGAACTCGGCTTTCACCATGAAGCGTCATAATTCTTCTAACTGAAGACCTTCTAACTCCCAGGGCAGAGTTTAAATGGTTTGGATATTTTTTCTGGTAAGCGTTTTTTTAGCGAGTTAGTTTTCTACGGGATGGGGACGCTAACCCCATGCCCAACCCTCCTCCTTTACCCGGGCTTGGGACCGGCAGTAACCCTATAAGAGCTACAGGCGTAGTTATAGCCTTGACTGCACTGCTCCAATTAATAACCATGTGGCTTATAATGCTAATAGGGGCCAGCATACTTTTAAAACTTTTAAAAGAAAGATGAGGCAATTAAAACACCGCTACTACAGGCATAATGACGTGTATGCACTTCAGAGCATACTTAACATACTCGACAGAAATGCTTCATCTAAACGCAAGCACTTTGTGAATATAGAAAATAAAGCTCTAGGTAGTAAGAGCCCAGAATTGTCAATACTCCGGCTTTTTAAATCACATGTGAAGTCAAACATTGTTGATGACCCTCATATTATTTGTGGATAGTTCAATCAGCATTTCTCACAATGCTAAAAAATTGGAACTGAAAGCTCTGTCGATACATTTCCAATGCTGACATCCAGACACCTATCGAAAATTGATTTTATACTCTCCAACATCAGGCAGGCCCTAGATACCCTGAAAAAGTCTTATCGTGGTGGACCTGATGGGATCCCTTCATCATTTGTGAAATATGGTGGTAGAGAATTCCCACTATTTTGTTTGAAACTCACCAACCTATCTATGGAATATGGAACCTATCCATCTGTATGGAAAACATCTTTTATAACCCCTAGGTTCAAAACAGGATCACGTAGTGATATTGTTAACTATGGGTCAGTTAATTTGACAACCGTGCTATCAAGAACCATGAAAAAATCATCCACAAACAGCTATTGACATTTTTACTTTCGGCTAGTTTGATCAGCCCATCCCAACACGGGTTTATGACTAATTGCTCATGCTTCACATCGCACCTGCAGTTTTTTGATCAAATTACCCAAATAAGAGATGTTGATCAGTCAGTGATAATTCTTTACTTCGATTTGAGTAAAGCTTGCGACAGTGTCTCACACAAACTTCTTCTAAAACTTTCTTCATTTGGCATACAGAATCCCCTTTCATCTTGGCTCAATACTTTTTTGGAAAAACTTAGCCAAATCGATCGCTTTGGATCTTGCTACTCTAAACCTGTGAATGTAACCAGTGGGGTTATACAAGGAATTGTGGTTGGTCCATTACTCTTTCTCCTTTTTATCAATGATATGTGTTCCCTCATTCAGTATGGTAAACCTTTCCTTTTCCTAAAAGTGGTATGTTTATTCTCTTCTCCCACCAAAGAAAGCTATTTTTGAGCGTGAATCCAAGAAGAAATAAACAAGTTATACAAATGGACTGTTTGGTTGTATTTGTCACCTAATGTTGACGAAAGAGGATTTATTCATATTGGCCGCTGCCTCAGCCTAAATCTGGCTATACACCAACATACTATGAAACCTCTCAACACTGTTCGTTACTTGAGTTTAAGATATGGCGACAGTTTGACCTTTTCCGAGCACATTGAATTTCAAGTATCCAAAGCTATAGGGTTCATCGGAACCATAATGATAAACTTCAATAATATCGAATTGAGATTATTATTACTATACAGAAAATGTATCTTACCCATTCTTGAATATGGTATTTTAGTTTACAGTAATTACAGGCATAATGACCTGATTAAAATTGAAGGTGTTCAAAGAAGGTTCAGCAAAGCTGTTTTGGGGTATTCCAACAACAAAGACTATCACCAACGATGTCAACAACACAAATTAAAACCTCTCTGAATCAGGCGAATCAAATTAAACCTTGTATTTGTCTACCGGATTATTAACAAAATTTCTTACTCTTTGGTATCCACCCCCTCATACTCCATGATATCTTCCCACAATCTACGCAAAAGTGAGAATATTCTAGTGATTCCAAGAACCTATACAAACTTATGCCAGAATTTTTTCGCTATTCGCTACTCAACCATGTGGAACAGACTGCCAGTGAAACTGCAACGTGGTTCAGAAGTCCCCTTGGTGATTTTCTTTCCGAAAGTAAATTGTGTCGCCTACTGAATGTGTTTAACAAGGATTTATACAAACAAGGTTCGTCATCCATTTAATTGCCTGAAAAGCAAAATGAAACCTTAGAAACTTTTCACGTCTATTTTCTTTTCTTTCAATTGATCTTAATATATGAAGTCTGCTTATGTTCCTATTTATCATTATTACCGTCATTAATATCATTATTAGTTCCCCAACACATTAGATATTCTTTTTATCTCTTCTTATCCTTCTAAGCATATTTAATTCCAGATTGTCCTTTGAAATCAATTGTGACTTTCATAGCATCATTCTTAATTATTATTGCACAAATATTTATACTAATATCCGGTTTCACTCTGTATACTATTACATAAATCTATATGTATTTATCCGAGTGCGCTAAAGGAATATTTTTTATCTTACCCTTTCACTAGGTGTTCATTTCTTTTCTCTCTTCCATCTGAATAAATATTATTCTTAATTTGCGAAGTTTGTAATTAGGACAATAACTTGTGTTGCACTTAAATTAACTTCTCAGACTCGTTTTGTCGACACTATGCGTATATGACTCATACATATTGATATTTGGTTGTTATTTTCACTTAATTGAGACTTTCATAGTATCACTCCAAACTATGACTGCACAAACATTTATTCCAGCATCATATCTTATTGCAATAATAAGTTGCTTTTTTCTTAATTATTTTCTATTTTATTGTTGTTTCTAATTTGACGATACATACAAATAAGTTCATTCTTGTTCTATGTTCATAAACACGCCTATTAAACTATTTGCGTAGTTCACGTCTCCTTTGTTTCTATTGCCTTACTTTCTCCCTTCCTTCTTTAAAGTTAATCCAATATTCTTTTCAATTACACAGAACCTGATTTATTATTAATATCCTAGTATTATTACTCTCTTTTTCAAATATGGCAAATATAATGCTGACATCATTGAAACTTGTTTATTATTACATTTTCGAAGATACCCGAAATGGTTTCTTCACAACACTTATGTACCCATAAGTTGTTGTGAATAATATAATATGTAATATAATATAAGAGTTACTGAATAGAAAGATTCACAGTTTTAGGTTTAATTCTGATCGTCAGAAGATTTTGAAGTTCCGGTAATACCGCCTGTTTAGCTTACAACTTCTGGGTTTCCTGGTCAGACAGAATAAGTGTGAACAAGGAAACTATTCTCAGAATGTGTTTACATAGTCAGTTCAATCATATAAATTCAAAGATTATTTCAGTCGCAGAACACATATACCTTTATTAATGCGTATGAACGACTGAAAGTATGCACAAGCCTACATATTTACTCCTTTTAAATCAGTGTAGCTGAAGCGTTCTTAACAACGGTCTTGTTTGGTCATCGCCAAAATAAGTCGAAATGTTAAACCAACTTAAGAAACATTAATATTTATCTATTATGTACTGTGAATGTTGATTACACTAGTGATACCACAGCAATAGGTTGTAATTGTTTTCGTTTATGTTTTGTTTCAGAATGACTATGATGATTGTGTTCTTAAAACATCCACATATATGTATAAGCTGATCTTAATTAAACGACTAACAACCTGATCAATTAGTTTGGTAGTTTGGTAATTAAATCTTTGAAGTGGATCATCAATTTACATAGTATTACTATTAACTGTGAACTGAAGAAAACACTGTCACACAAACTGCGACAACGACAACCGGTCTCACTTATACAATTAAAAGTAATTCCGAGTGACAACACTTGATTACATGTGATGATTAGAAGTATTTGAATTAATGTACGATTTAAGAAACTTATCAATAAAGTAATCTAGACCAACGAAAACTGGATGAGAACAAAATCAGGCAGCCATCAGGGACAAAAGAATCACTGGTTCATACAAACACCACAACCGCCACAGCTTTAATGAGACTCCAGATTTCGACAATTAATTGTACTACTTCTCCTTAGGTTAACCAAGTGTCTGTCTGTGTACTGAAAGTAAACTCTGTATGATCTAGAACGTACTCATTAGTATTAGAATTGACAACTGAAATTGGAAAACACATTTGGGTCCTGGAATTGTATACAATCGCCATATCTGTCGTGTACTGAAACTACTAATATCTAGAATCTGAACCATAGAATTTCCAACACCACCCTTCACCTATAAAATAATGTTGGGTCCTGATGTCGCGATATCATGACGAATTTTACGTTCCCAATTCGCAGTATTTTCTCATATCTCACACTTCGATTATTATATGTCAGTATTTGGGAATACACACTTACATATAATTTGAGGCATTCCATCGTGTGACTTTGACTTGCACAAAATATCTGATACATATTCCTCTCGCTTTTCATATTTTAATACATCAAGCTATTGTTTGAGTTATCAGATAAATATGTATTGATATGTGTAATTAGCACATGTGATTCATCTAGACTAGATTCACCTGCGAAAAAACAAAATGGAAAATATGCATCTGCCTCATACCCATTAGGATAATCTTAGACTCGATTTGAACTTTTTGTCCAAGCAAACTTCATTTATGGATAAACTGGTTCTCTAACTGCTTCAAGAAGACTTGTTATTTGATCTGATTCACCATACCACTGACTGAGGATTCTACTCAACACAAAAACTTGAGAAATGAGGCTATAATTCGACTCATTCGGAAAACATTTGTCACTTTCGTTAAAAATATCACCACAGATAAATCCATTGTGAGGAAAAATAACATCTGATGCGACACCATAAGGACTGTAATAACATGTTAACTCACTTAGAACCTGTTCCTCACATTTAATTAAAATATCACCAGAAATAAATAGATCATTAGGACAAACCACATATGATAAAATAAAATCACAGTTCTGATCAGGATTTGGTGCATTCGACATGCTTGTGAATAATTTCATCAGGTATACATGAATCATAAGAACAACACATGTCTGGTCAAACAGTATCATGAATCTGATCAGAGTATGTTTCATTCGAAACATCCAATTAATTGGGATCGGAATTACAAAGTCTAGCACAACTTGCAGCGAAATAAACAGTCGTATTATAAGCAGCTTGTATGTGTCCAATTTAAAGCATTTAGCACTATAAAATCCACGTGAATTGAATGAGTAAAATTTGCCATAGAACAAACATTGGCTCAACTTGTGCTCATCATTTTGACCTGCTTTCCAACTCCTTAATTAATTGTTACCTGCACAACCTTGAGTACGCATTGGATTGAGATGATGTGGTAATGTACTCAAATTTTTGATGTCCTGATGAATCATTTTACGAAAATTTCTTCGTTCACGGTATTAAAAATTTGTACACTTTACATGGTCTAGTAGTAATGCCTTAAGAGTTGATTAAGGAAGTGAAATAGGATTTTCTGAAAATGAGTAAGTTCTCATAAGCCATAGGCTTCTTTTCCGATGAATGTGTAGTGACCTACTTTTACAAAGAGAACGCGATTGGTTTAATGGAAACAATCATTATTATAACCAATTGTACCGGTGATTGTTTTACTGTGCTCGTTTGTTTAGCTGTGCTAAAGACAGCCATATTACGGCCCCATTATCCTTCGATTGATTGTGACGCTCGGTAACCACTCTTGTACTCCTTTGGCACGATCTTGGTATCCTTTCGATACCACGAGATCGCCAACAAATACATCTCGACTACAGCCATCAACTGCCTTCTGATATTTGGCTTATGGGGGATTTTATCGGTTAACTGGCTCGTAGTCTTCTTGTAGTGGTGTTAATAGTCAATCGCGACTCGACTCTACGCTACAAATGAAAGGAAATGAGCCAAAATATTAACATGTTCATAGTCCAGATTTATAACCTTTCCATAAAATTCTCAAAAGAATAAAATTTTGAATGTATAACCAATTGTTCCATAACAGGCACCATGGCGACGTCAATGTGATGGTTGGGAGTATTTGAATTATCGTACTAACTAGAAATACCTAAAATAGGGCAATTTAGGCCAGAGAGAACTAGATGAGCACAAACGAACGTGTTCTATCTAGAACTCGAAAGCAGGCAGCTTTCAAGTACAAAGGAGTCATTAGTTCATACAAAAATCACATTACAGCTAATGTTCTAACCGGCATATTCTAGTTTGATCATTGAAGTAATAGGCAACGCACGCTGTTTACTATCCTGTAAAGCTAAACTTCCAGTCGCAGACAAAATACACCAGCCTGATGTATTGCTGTTGTTCGTTTCTTTACGAAACAGGCTGTAACTCACTGAAAGCATAGTGACAATAAATCCGAAATTCTTGCTCTCTATTTTTGATTGATCTTACAATTTTTCTTCTTAATGGATGAGTTGGCTGGAGCTAAGCGACATTTTAATTAGCCTATGTGGACACAGTCATCACTGTTCAGTTCTACTTACTAACTGGCTTCATTAATACAAATTTATCTATTCTTCTGATAACTTGGTTGACAGGTTGGAGTGAGCCAGGCTAGCGAATTCTTTTCATGACTATGTCGATGAATCAGTCACACTATTTTCTTATCAACTCAACTAAATGGAAACTGTTCACAGAACAAGGTAATTGATGGAATGTCTGATCTTTTTCGTCTATATGTGCATATCCGCATGTAAAGCACTTCATTTAAGAATTTTATGTGACATTAGTTTTTAAAGTCTGCCAATACATAACGCAACCTGCACAACTATGCTCACTAGCGTGTATCATGTTTTATTTAAAGTTCATTTATGCTTATGTCAGCTAGTTTACTTGCTGATTTCGCCCTATTGTTATCTCCTTAATGTTGCTTGGTTTTTTACTAACTGTAATAACTTTATTCTATTTTACGTTTTTACTTGATGTTTACCATTTCGATCCTTTGTGTTTTAGAGGTCACCATTGAGTTTTTGAACATAACTTATCTGTTGTAGATGAAATCGCATCTTTTGCATGACAAAAACATTCTATATTTGTTCCGAAGGAGAACTCACTTAAGATACGACTTTATACAAAACAAAAAATAATACTAAAAATCAGTGTGAAAATAGAAGGGCGTTCAAAAATAACACTTGAAATAAAGCTGTGTTTATTGGATGATAAATTTATGATAACTATTGTACACTATATCTTATTTGAGCTTTCATTTTTAAGTAATCACACCAAATGGGATTTACTCGGTCATTAGATATCCCCTTGCTCATTTTCAACCAAAAAGCCTGAAGAGAAATATAAATCCGATAGCGTTATTGAGAAGTCAAGCAGACTAATAGTCTCATGTAGTGTTCAGTGGCACAAAAAATATTACAATTTGATCATACTCTTTAACCAAAAACGGTGGAAAACTAAGCAGAAAACATAAAGACGTAGGTAATATCTGTTTTCATGTCAAAGCTAGCAAGAGTTTCGTACTTTAACAAACAAAGTCTATTCGAAGTTTATTCAAGTGAACGAAGGATATTGAATATAAATGTAATGGCATATACTATGTCATTCAAAGGAGAAGATATAGTATTTCGTCGTGGTTATAAAACTTATTAAATCTAGGTATCGTTTTAGCTTCGCTCCCTTTGAACAGCAATCAGTATTGTCAAACATACTGGTCAGATAATCCATGTATGAAGTATGAGGTAAGGTTAATCAGTATCCACACGCAATACGTTGAACACTTGAATTCATTTCCCCAGTAAATAGCGAAGTTACAATGCTATATCCGAGATCTTTATGGCAATTATCCAAAATCATAATCTACAGAGAGTGACATCAATAAAATTCAGAGGGTTTTAAGCTGTTATAGAATGATATATACAAAAACAAAACTCTTATCATAATCACGGATAAAATAACATTTTTTCGTACTTAAAACAACGATAGTAAAATTTCGTGTTTCCAGTTATTTATAATAGCATTACGTTATGAGATCAACAGATTTAATTTCAATATGACAGTGAATACTGTGGGATATCATGCTGTCCACTTAAGAATGACACATCTCAACTGCCACGTATACTCAAGCCCATTGTTACTTTACAGTGGATACACAAGAAATTAGAAAAATATAGAATTGTACTAGGAAAAATCCAGAAAATTATGTTGTATTTTTTACATAGTGGTTTTCAGCGATGTAGTTAAATAATGAATACTTCGATAATTTCCATAGAATGAATAGAATACTCATACGAAGTCCGGTAATTTCTAGCGAAAGTCACGGAGTAAAAAAGTAGATCTCTGTGTCAATAAACTTTAGTTAATTCAGAGATAACCTTTGCTTCCAATCATACCTTTCACAATTTCACTCCATTTGCACAATTCTTACTACCTATTGAAAGATGTTATTTTAAATTGATGTATTGATATTCTTTTGAAAATATCTATGTTAACATAATATGCAATGCAAAGTATAGTACGCAAAAAAATAATTAGCAGTATGCAAATAGAAAAACTATGAGGGTAACGCTTAAAATAAAATTATATAGACGTAAAGGTGAAAATAATGACATAATACCACATAAAGAATATTACTTGAAAATTCCTTTTGAATAATCACCATAAGTTGAGAATCAATCATAATGTTGAAGTACATTTATTATTTCTGACCCAACAGTCTGGTCTCCTAATTCTGGGATTGTTTTAGACATATGGAACACAAAGTCGATTAATATATACAATATATGTACATATGCACAAACTTATTTCATCGTACGTTCTGGAATGGTAAAGAAGATTTGTAGCTCAGGAAGATGATTTGTGTGGAGCTTCATCCTCTGAGCTGAATGGATGATCATGAGATTTTGATGTTTTGAATTATTTGAATTAGAGTACGAACTAAGAATCCCCGAAATAACGCAATTGAATCAAGAAGTACTAGATGAACACAAACGAATGTATTTTATTTAGAATTCAAAATCGAGCATTCAACAAGTACAATGGTATCATTACTTCATTCAAACACCACAGAGATCCTGACAGTTCTTCTGAACAATATCATTTGCACAAAATTCGGGTAGAACTGAGGTGTTCGAAGTTTTTCCCACGTGAATAACAGCTTTTCCTGCTGACAATAATCTTGACTGGTCATTTTTGAACAGGAATTTGATAATACGGTGGGATATGCACTGGAAACCTTTAACTAGCATCACAACGTACACTTTGTAATAAACTTGGATCTGTAAAAGGACATAGAACTAAATTTCTCCCCGAGCCTAAACCTTCCAAATAATTTAAACAGTGGATATTGTTAGGTTTGATTCAACGAAGTTTCTTTCAAAATGAGTATAGAATCTCTCTGTTGAAGGTTTGTGTTAGACCAATCTTTAAATACTGGTCTTTCGCATTTAACAATCCACATCTATCTAATAAGCTAAAAGTGGAAGGAACATACTTAAAAAGGACACAGTAGCTAACTATATATCTGGGTGTGATACTCTAGGATTCAAATCCCTATTGGAAGAAGTCTTACGATAAACTTCATTCTTTTCTAAAAACTTACCCACTTGCTGTATAACCCTGCCTATAAATACACCTGACTGTAGCTTTTAAAAAGATAAACTTATTTACCAATGACATACTAAAAATATTAACACTACAAACCTAAATGTCTGTTTACGTGTAAAGCAGAATAGTAACAAATAGAACCTACAACAAAATAGTACATAAAATAACAAAACTGTAACAACTGTTATGGAGCGTATGCTACTTACAATGTCATTTTGAGATAACCATAAATGAGTTCACTTGATTAACGAAGGTACCTCTGAATGTGGTGGCACCAACAGCGTGATGAAAAAGATAAATTTGATAGTATTATTCAATAACAATCCGGGCCGAAACACCAACGTAGTGTAGAATGAACTAAAAGGATATTATAACACTACTATAACCTTCAGTCATAGGGTGTGGTCAATAAAGTAGAAGAATAAACGACAGAAATAATACTTATTTGGATAATAGCGGTAGTGTCTATGCTAAAACAGTCAAAAAATGATGTCCGTTTTTATAAATAATACCGAGAAACAATGGATATTGAATGTAAATGTGATTACACATAAAGTGTAGAAAATAAAGAAAAATTGTGGTCTTTATTTTGTTGTTACAAAAATCATTGAATATACATGTCACTATAAGTACCAGTATAGTAATGGTCCAATACAGTCAGTACTCCTAAATCATCTAGTAAAAACAAAATTTTTCTTAACATCTGGAGACCAAGGGCCAGCTTAGATAATCATCTCTCGCTTTATTGCTTTGTTATGCACGGCTCAAACTTCTAGTCTATAAAACTTCTGAAAATTCATGTAAACAATCTCTCAATATCAATATTTTATTATTGAGGTTCTATCGATTGCAGATATTCTACTGTCTTCAATATATTATTGTAGAGAACAAAGCATCAATCAAAATGTGATGGACCAAGAATATATCAATTCCAAAAAAATGATGATGAGGTCATTACATTCAAAAAATCCATGTATTATTATAATCTCTACTGGATGTTACTTAAACTGGGAGGAATTGGCGTGTTCGAGTTTCTTTTGGTCTAGTAATTCACAATTATAATTAGTTAATAATTCCAATCACGATTTTTATAGTTCGAGATGTATATCCAAATGAAGCAAATAGTGAGAATGGCACTGTGGTTTGTAAACGTACACAGTAAAAACATTAGATTTCTGTTATCATAACAACAGGTTATCGAGAACAAGAGACATATGTGTGCAGCAGTGTATCTGTGACCGGTAATCAGTGTGTCATGCCATGGGGGATTCAAAACGAAAACGGAAAGTCCAAGATCATTCGTTTTTAGACAACTATTATACAATCACTCATAGTAAATGTACCAATTATGAGAATTAATGAAAGAAATGCCAATAGTGACAAAAACTAGTTACAAAATAAGTCTGTTCTAACTATCTCCACCAAAATCATAAAGAGAACCATCTACGAGGGGAACCTGTAATCCCACCAGCTTTTACACGCATATCAAACTGAATTTCGTATCTTGATTGAATTGTAAACATTTTGTGTTCAGAAAAGCCTGTTCGTACTAAACTCTAATAGACTGATTCTGGAGCGTAACGATGGCACTGGGAAAAGCACATTCATCTAATAGTATTTGCCAAATCATTAACGTCCGTGTTAATGTCAAATTGTTATAAAGTTTTTTTTTATTTTACAGATGACTATGGTATTTAATACAGGCATGTTAAAGGAACATAATTGTCTATTAATTTTGGAATACGATGTCTGAGTGTGTGACCGTCAAATTCATTGGTTCAATTCTATTGGTTAACTTGGTCTCAGTTTTAGGATTAATTCAAATGCCTTATACGTAAATCTTCCCAATATTTTTTTGTCTGATTGTCTACCTATCTATTTGTTAATTATATTCCATTACTACACTGATGTATAAACAACTGAGAGATGTTGACTAATTTACATACTGGATGGTTTGTAGTCATACCAATACAATTCAGATTAGACTAGTTTAATTCAGTCCTGTACTTATTTCATTATGTAGCGGTAACTAAATCCCTAAAATAGATAGCTCTGTAAGTCTTCGACATTGGATGCTGACCACATTAGTTTTAACGAACTCACCTAGCTGAAGGCGCTCGGTCATGCATCCGCACCAGATCACGAGTTGGAACGCCATGCTCAACACCCCCTGCAATCGCTAGCCAGATTAGATAAGTCTATCCACAGTATATTGACAACCTATCAGATATATCTTCGAACCTCCTCGCTTCTGTCTTTTGATTTCACTTGGTGGGTACGGTTCATATTAGTTATTCCTCGTTAAAGAGTTGTCAAACTGTTCATTGGTGAGCCCAACGTGATCTGGTACACCAAATTTCAAACTGTGAGTCTGTTCCCTTTTGGAGTTCTGTATATCACTGCTTTTTTTAATTTTTATACATTGTGATATTTTATTTTCGTGTTTTTGCATGTTTATATATTTTTCACTCGTTCATTGTCGTACTTGATATTTCATCATGAAGAAACAGACAACCAAGGTACTTAAGTTAAAGACTATGCCTCCACTTTCGTTTCAACTAATGCCCTTCTGGCCAGACAACATCGAAGCATGGTTCTGCCACGTAGTAGGCGAATTCTACGAGGACGGCGTGAATGGCACACGTGCACAATTCCTCACAGTGGTCAAGTCACTACCGCACGAATTCAACAGGTACGTAACACCTAATATGTTTACAATTGCTGGATATTCTATTGTCACTGTTATTTGTATTCAAATACAATTACTAGTGATTCTATATGACAGTGTGAACATAAATCCAATTAAATTACTAAGAAGTTTAAATCTGATGTTAATCTAATACTACTATTATTCCAGTGCAGTTGTATACAATTAGTCCAGTTATACTTTAATTGTTTATTATTGCTGTATGTATTGGTGAATTCAATTAACGAAATATATATTCAAGAACACGTGTATTCTATTTCTGAATTCATTTGTCTTCGGCTATCATTTATAATGATAACAAACATAAAAATTAATTACGGAGATATTATTTAGCAGACAACTCTTTAACATTCAGAACACAAATTCTATTTATCATTCATTATTGAGTAAACTGAACTAAATCATAATTCATACATATTACATAATTGGCTCTTCCAGTTGGTGTTTTAATGCTGTAATCGATCACTCGCTTAGCATATGTTCATTCTGTGCAAATCGTGCTGAATTTCACTGCTAGTCACTATGTATTTCTGCTTAATGAATTAACTTTTTTTATGTTATGTCCTTATGGCCTGTTAATATATCACGTGACTAAATCGCCAATCAAAACATCGACTTATTGATCAGACCAATGATGTGTAAACCAGTACGAGCAGCCTAGAGTCAACTCCGAGTTTTTATTGGTCCTCTGAGATTGTAGCTCCTCTCCTAACCCAGCTGGTTCAATTCAGAACTCCAATATCAGCCTCCGTTATATGAATGATGTATTTCAGACATACTTATTTTCTATGCATGCGAATCAGACCGCATCATACCATAAAATAGAAAAGAACAATTACACAAGATCAGGTCATTATTCTTCTTCCGGATATAACATTTTACTTTACTATGCCGATAAGACTACAAAAAATCTTTCGCCGTACAAAAATCATCAAAATAAATAATTATGTAATTCATCGACACTGACGCTGACCTTATTGGTTTTACTGGACAAACTCTAGCTGAAGTGGCTTTATCAAGCATCCTCACCAGTTCAAGATTGGGTACATTTTGTTGTGTATCTCTTACAACAATTGGTCAACTTAGATTACATATTTCTCAACGCATCAACGATTTTTTTAAACACATATTTTAACCCCTTCGTTCCGTACTTCTGATGTGACTGACTTTGGGAATAAAAAGGTAATATGGAAAACAACGTTATCAAGCACTGAATATCCGCGACATCTTAAGATCCAACTATTCAAGTAAACTACATGACATTATATTGTTATGACTATTTAGTTATCGATGAACCTGAAGAATATTTTATTAGGATAGTAACTCTAACCAGTTCGTTAACCAATGTACATATACCGATGGAATAAACCTGACCAGATTAACACGTTTCAACGATATGAGTAAACAAGCATGTTTGAGAAAAATCGATTTAATAATTATTAATTAAATAACCAAGGTAGTTTAGATGAACAAAATCTGAAATTACTCAGGTGAATGATAAAGGTAATAATGATGACCGTTCAAGTTGATGAGAGACCAGAATGTTATGAAGGAAACTATATCAGCATCAATTCTATCACAATGATTTATCAATTTAGTTTAATTGCTGAAATCATAATATCAGAATACTAATCAGAAATAATTATTGTAAAAACAGTTGGTAATAAGATCCTCACGTGGAGCGAATTGTTTATCTATTCCAGACAAGCATATGATTGATTGACTTCCTATATCATCTGACGTGAGGGAACAATAAAATCATGATACATGAAAAAATACAATTTGGAAAACTATTTTCAAATCAATAAGTAAATAAATTTACTTCACTTTTGTACAGCATAATATCACTTACTGATTCCTATATTAGCTCAAAGTCATTAAACTACTTTACACTCAAGCTTTTTTCATTCACCTAATCCCTTAGTTATTACATTCTAAAAGTTAAAAGTAAAGAATGAAATCATTCCTAATGCGCTCAAATATTCTCAGGGCATAAGTTGCCTGAAATTTCACCTTATTAAACTGGTGGATATAATTGATTACGCTCACACCATCCCCCACCTACTTGAAGATGCAATTGAATTCTGAACATCCCCTTTATTACAGTCTTTCCCATAAAAAGTATATAGTTTAATAATTTGTTGAAACTCTAACTGGTGACTTGACAATAAAAACTACTATTCTCTAATCTACACTATTGACTGCGATCTTTATATTAAAATATTTTTAGGTGACCTATGAATTAATACATCATTGTGCATTGTCATACTATTTTTCAAAAGCTTGAAGCAGTTTGAATGTTCTTATTACTGGTTATTCATCATTAGTACAGTAATAAGTCCAAGTCAAGTATATGAATAATCAAACTTTAATATTTTCATACTTAGAGAATAATTCATATAGGGAAAAAGTTATCCGATGTTTTGTAGTTGACAATTTTAATTAGATGTTTGTAAATTTCTAGAATTCACTGTTACCACTTGTAGCATCATTTTTATTTCGATTTATTTAGAAAACCACGAGTGATACTCGTTAATACCAAACCTATGGACAAATATTTGCATCTTCCAAGTTGATGCAAACATTGATTTGTTTAAGTTTCACTTGAGGAAAATTTTCAATGACAAAACATATAACTCGGTATATACAGGTACGAAAATGAAAAAGTTACATGTTCACAAGTTCTATGGATGAGATTGATCAATCTAGACTGATGAAGAAGACAAAATTTGCCCGTTGGTCTATTTTTTTCTTTTGTGAATCCCCTTTTACCTCATAAATGTACGTAGTGTGGATCATTTATACCGTTCTATATCTTAAATCAAGTTAGATAACACAACTCTATAAACAACTACAAATAAACTTAGTAGTCTGTTTTATATTAATGCCCCCGATTTTACGCAGTAAGAGAATATAGATTGTGAAACAAAATCGACCGGATGATTTTTGACATAAAACTTAAAGCATTAAACTTAGATTTTAGGTAACTTAAATGATTGATATTTTCCTTTGGGACTTTCGAAATAGAATATTTTAGTAAAAATTCAAAGTTATCCTTAACTGAATCAAATAAATGCACACAACCTACCACAAATTATAGAAATGAATCTGAATGCCAACATTGAAATCGCTTCACATAACTGCACTGATTCTGAAAGTAAGAGAACTGTATAAACACTGACACTTATGTGACTGGCACACAGAAAAAAACTGTAGGTGGAAGATGAACAGAAGTCAAGAAAATATTTATTAGAACGTTTCCGGTTCGGAGTTCAATCAGTTGAGACACGTATTACACAGGCACAACTAATCCCTACTCCTGAGAGAACGTTAGAGGCGGCAAAATATGACAGTATAAATCCATGGAGCCACTAAATGTTGGATTGAGCTGTGTTACATGATACACACTATCTAGTTGAGGTTTACGTGGTAATCGAAATCTATGGTTGTATACTTTAAGTGAAGTGGATGGAGTTTCCAGTGAATAATATATACTCGGTCTTTATACCCCACTAAATACTGAGTTTCTGTATTATCTCACACAACTATCTGCGTGATTACATTAGCCGTATCTTCGATATATACTTATTTATTTCGGATCCTGTGTTGTTAATGTGTGATTGATACAACGAATTGTTAAATGAACTATAGAAGCAACGGTTCATCTAACAAATAATAGTAATACACTCAAACTTTCATATACATATATCCTCCGGAATAAATCGATTCAGATAATTACGTCTACACAGAAACTCAATATCAAAGAAATAACACCGTTAATCGATCTTGATAAATACCCGTGTGGTGAATTTCCATGTGAATGGGTGACCTAGAGATTAAGATATTGAGGTTTCAACCAATTCCTCAGTACTGGGTTGTGGAGATGGTTCAATTTAATTGGAATCATGGACCTGTTTCATGTCTAAACCTCCAAAAAATACTTAACTCGATAATTTGGTTACATTTATAGGTTAAAACAGTTAAACTATTGATTTTGCAAATTATATGCATACAAAGAACGATTGATTAACTAGAGTTGGTTCAATACATTCACCTTGAAATTTTGACCGAACGTTTGAAGTGACATAAGTTACACTGAAAATTTTGTTGTGATCTTGATCATTTGTGAATCAGAGGTTAGTGTATGAATAACTTTTCACCTACGGTCTTGTGTTTTTCTTCGCATCGAGCTGTCATTTATGTGCCGTTGAAAAAGTAGTAAATGTAAGCTTATTGCGCAGTCATAACAAACATAAATACGATTAACAGTGTCACAATTTTATTTAAATTATTACCATATCGCTTCACCTACCTTGGTAAAGAGGGCTGGGTGGTATCACCAGCAGTCACATAGGCAGTATGTTTGAAAACCAAATACACAATCATCTACTTGTGAATGAATTCTGATAATGCCAGATCTGTAATATTTAAGAAATTAGTGTGTATGTGTTATGTTCCCATTGAAGATGTTTACTTTTATGAAATCATGGACAAACTAATCTGTATGAGTTAGTTTAATTTAGTCATCACTTTCAGTCCATTGTCTCATTTATGCTATTAAGTAATGTGGATTGAATCAAGTCGGAAGGCTGCTGTATTCGTCTGATGTACTATGAGAAAAAGTCTCATGAACATTTTAGTTTCAAACTAATTTGGCCTTATCTTCCAACAAAGGGTATGGTGAAATCAGATGTTGTAGTGAACGCGAACACCAATGGGAACAATCGAATGTATTTAACACAAAATTACAGGATTTGTTAGTAAAATCTAACGATCAGATAGTAAATACTTAATTTGCAAAATGTCCATCAATTCTCTGATAACGACTCGGACTTCATTTTCATACAAATTGCATTCTGTTTCCATTCTTTACTGTTCGATCCTCTTGTCTCTCTGCTGCCAGACATTCTGCTCACGAGTAACGTCATGTACTACTTATGTCGATATAAGTACCACACACCACAATGTAATTTTCAGAAAGAAAAAAAAACAATACTTTGTATTGAGCATTAAAATGAATTGCTTGCTAGTTTTCGTAGGCCAGTTAAAACTTCGATATCACATAAATTCAATGTATACAGGTTGTAGAAAGTATGACAAACGTTACATTTCCCCATTTCAGGCATTTCCTATAATGTTCGGTATTGAAATGCCCATTATAATTACTGGCTAGTAGGTCAAAGTTTTCATCAGAAATTACAATTCCTAGTCATCCATTACACAACAGAACCCTAGGACTGAATTTACCACCAACAGCGCAGACAATGGACGTTCAATACGACTAGCTACTTAATTCTTATTCATTATTTGCTCCATCAACAACGGTGACGGATTTTGAGATGGTGGAGATTTGTAGCTCAGGTGGATGATTTTGGTGGAGTTTTGTTCCAGCTCAGGTGACGGATTTCTTTTAGAGTTCAGATAATTTATTGATCAGCGCAAACAGAAAATGACTGACGTCACGTATGGCTTTCCGATTTAGCAACAGTCGAAACTTATTGTATATTACAGATGCTTTATTTCATGTTGTGCACAACTCAAAACCTATTTCACTAAATTGTTACTCCCGATCGAAGCTGCTACCTTGACGCGGTGGTCGGGCTTGCCTATCGTGATGACCCAACCGAGCTATATTGGCTGGAACGTATGTTCCTGTAGGTTCTACCATGCCAGGCAGGTCGATTGGTGAACGGTAAGACTAAAAGCAGCAACTCAAGGTCTGAGGGCAAAGTCGTACTGCTGACTGTACAGTGGTGTGACAGCAGTAAGGTGTTTCCTTCGGACAACCGGCATGACAGCGATGCTGCCTTCCCACAATGAGAGGTGGGGTTAGAAAAGGTCGACCATAAAAATGTCACACCTCACCTTACCTCACGGATTTCCGTCTCCGGCGGTAAAGCCCTTTGAAGAACGGAGCTAACACGTCAAAAACCTTCCACAAAAAGGCCGTGCGCGACCGGCCACGAGCAGTTGTACCCTGGGCTCTGCGGTCACGCTCCCAGGTCGTCAAGACCAACACTAATCCAATTTCCTTTTCAGGTTCCTCAAGAAATACCCTTCCACGGTGTGGGCAGCCGGGAAGTGACATCAGCCCTCATACACCTCCTAATACCTCTCTTATCTCCATGACTAACCCTCCTCACGTCTCTTTATCACCTCGCACCGCTAGGGCAAACGATTCGAGTACGTGGAACGCCATTCCTGGTCTCCTGAAACCACGCTCTAAACTACACGTAGGAGCTTTTAACGTACGAACACTTTGCCAAATAGGACAGCAGGCTTCCTTAGCTAAAACTTTAGAATCTCGCGCCATCGATGTGTGCTGCGTCTCCGAAACGCGCATACAGGATCCAAGTAGCGTCATTCATTTGACCTCACCATGCCAAAATAAAGAACCGACTCGATTTACGCTTCGTGTATCTGGAAGCCCTGATTCTGCTTCCCGTGGCCTCGCCGGCGTAGGTATAGCATTGAGTCCTAGGGCAGAACTAGCTCTCTTAGAGTGGATCCCAGTAGACAGTCGTTTGTGCGCTGTCCGACTGAACGGAACAGTAAGAATCCGGAAAGATAGGGACACTCGTCGTTGCCTCTTCGTCGTCTCTGCCTATTCTCCCACTGACTGCAGCTCAGATGATGTAAAAGATGAGTTTTACAGAAAGCTTTCGGACCTTCTCCGAAAAGCTAGGCGCTCGGATGTAGTAATAGTGGCCGGTGACTTTAATGCTCAAGTAGGTAAACTAAGCGATAGGGAAAGACACCTAGGTGGATCTTATGGTGTCGTGGCTCAAAGAACAGATAATGGCGACCGTCTGTTGCAGCTATGCTCAGATAACCGCCTGTTCCTTGCAAATACTAACTTTAAGCATAAGGAAAAACATCTTTTAACATGGCGACCCCCTAATTCGTCCCAACGTTGGACCCAAATAGATCACATCGCTATCAGCCACCGATGGAGGGGCTCGATAGAAGACTGTCGCTCATTCTGGAGCACATGCCTAGATTCAGATCATGCTCTAGTGCGAGCGCGTATTTGCTTGCGTCTTACTGGACGTAGGAAAGACGCTGCAAGGAAACCTCTTAGGGCCTACTTAATGATAGTCAAGCTAAGAGTATATTTCAGGAACAACTAGGAAAACAGTTAGGCAGCCATGTATGTGATGCCCACCCCGATGCAGCATGGAATGATATCCGAAAAGCTGTGGAAACAGCAGTGATATCTGCTAGTAAGGTAAACCAGAAGGTTAGGGAGCAACACTGGATCTCAGCAGCATCTATCGCACTGATAGATGCTCGGAAACTCATTCCACCTGGCTCTGAACATAATGAAGAGCGGAGTCAGCTTAAGCGCAAGCTGACAAGAAGTCTACGCAATGATCGCGAACAGTGGTGGGTAGCGAAAGCAAGAGAGATGGAAAAGGCAGCGGCAATAGGTAATAGCAGACAATTGTTCAGACTCGTTAAGGAAACCGGAATTAGGAACCCGACCGTTAGCGAAACAATCTCAGAGAAAGATGGACATATTATTCATTCTCAATCCAGGAGATTGGATCGATGGGCAGAACACTTTAGGGATCAGTTCAACTGGCCTTCAGCCACACTTCGGTTTCCCACGATCTCCAGTCAACCTGAATGGCAAGTTAATGTAGGTCCTCCGTCCCTTTACGAAGTTGAAAAAGCCATAGGAAATCTGAAACGAGGGAGAGCAGCAGGCCCTGACAGGTTTACTCCTGAGATTTTTAAGGATGGTGGTCCAGTATTAGCAATGAGATTAACTGAGGTCTTAGGTAGAATTTGGGAACTGGACGTAATCCCATCTGACTGGTCTCAATCACTGATTGTGCCAGTCTATAAGAAAGGACAAAAGTCCTCTTGTGACAATCACAGAGGAATCAGTTTGACTAATATAGTGTCTAAAATATTAGCTTCAATAATACTTCGACGCCTAATCAAAGCTCGTGAAGAGCAGACTAGAGAAAACCAGGCTGGTTTTCGACCTGGACGTGGTTGTATAGATCAGATATTCACACTACGTCAGGTTCTAGAACACAGACACACATTCAGACGCCCCACAATGGTAGTATTTCTCGACCTTAAGGCGGCATTCGACTCTGTTGATCGTGAGGTTCTATGGCAGTGTTTGTCACTGAAAGGAGTACCAAAGAAGTACATTAACCTTATAAAGGCTCTCTACTCGAACACAACTGGTAGAGTGAGAGCTTATGGCGAACTGTCATCAGAATTGATTACCTCAAGTGGTGTTCGTCAGGGCTGTCCACTCTCCCCATTCTTGTTCAACTTTGTGGTCGACGTACTTTTAGAGATAACACTCTCCTCATCTAAATTTCCAGGGGTTGAACTTCTACCGGGAGGTTCACTTGTTGACTTAGAATATGCTGATGACATAGTTTTATTTGGTGAAGACGCTGACAAAATGCAGAGTCTTCTGACCACTCTAAGCAACAATGCAAGCATGTTCGGGATGCGATTCTCTCCCTCGAAATGCAAAATGTTGCTTCAGGATTGGGTTACATCGACACCCGAACTAGTGATAGGGAGTGAAGTAGTTGAGTGTGTCGACCGCTTCACTTATCTTGGAAGTCTCATCAGCCCTTGTGGTTTGGTGTGTGACGAAATCTCAGCACGGATACAGAAGGCTCGACTAGCTTTTGCCAACTTGCGTCATTTATGGCGTAGGCGAGATATCCGTCTATCAACCAAAGGACGTGTTTACTGCGCAGCAGTTCGTTCCGTCCTACTTTATGGCAGTGAAACATGGCCGGTAAGAGTAGAGGATATTCGTAGGTTACTAGTATTTGATCATAGGTGTCTTCGAAATATTGCTCGTATATCATGGGACCATCGAGTAAGTAACACAGTTGTTAGGAAACGGGTACTAGGTAAGGATGGCAAATCAATTGATGAAGTAGTGAAACTTCATCAGTTGAGATGGCTGGGACACGTGTTACGTATGCCCAACGACCGACTGCCTCGACGTGCTATGTTCAGTGGTATAGGAGTAGGTTGGAAGAAAGCTAGGGGCGGCCAAACCAAAACATGGCACAAGTCCATGAAGTCACTGACAAGTGAACTGAGTCATGTTGGTAGGTGTAGACTACCTGGTTGGGGACCGCGAGATGATAGCAACCGATGGTTAGAGACCCTGAATGACATGGCTCAAAATCGTTTGCAATGGCGCAGGTGCATCCACTCTCTGTGTTCTCCCAAATTCTAATCTTCTGAATTCTTCATGTCCCTTTTTTCCTCTTTCCAAATTTATTTCACTGGATTATACTCTTTAAATAACATCTCCAAACCCTAATCTTCCCGATTACTGCTTATACTCTTGCTACCTCTACCACTACGGGATTTGAATCGACAACTGCATCTCTGTGCTAATGTGGTGTGGCAACTCGAACTGATGTACGTACGTACGAAGTTCTACGTTGTTACTGACTGACTGACATTGTTACTAACATCATTCATCAATGAATATTGAAGGACAAGTTACTATAACATGGTGCTTAATAGTGTAGATAAGTAGTTACTGAATTTTTGTAGAACCAAGCTTTTATGTAGTGGAATTAAAATGTAGATAAATAAAGAATCTTTTACATTGATCTGGTAATTAATATTACACCACAGAGAAGGATATGTCTTTTTTATGATCGGATACACTCGTCCACTAAATGTTCGACTTCTTACAATCATTATGCTCAATTTAATCCAACAAATGCTCTAGGTGTGATAATTATCATAGAACGATTTCGTCTTTCATACAGAACATTATAACACACAACTGAATTACGTATGTTAGTAAGTTATATACAGTATTCAGTTTTGGAACAAATAGACTTGATAAAAATGTCAGGATATTGAATTTAACAGTGAACTAATTCATGAATAGTACATATTCAACGTTGTCAAAATACTAAACTATAAATGTAAAGTTTATGTAACAGTTTCATTTTACTAAAAAGAACAAGGAGAATATTGAAGGACTGATTATTGGCTTCCTTATTTAGTTAGTGTTGCATGAAATTCTGTTTCTTTTTCTTTTCAAGATTAATTTTACACTTCTATTTATTTATTTGTGGTGTAACAAATTTTCTAGAGAACTGTCCAACTATTCACTGTTTGAGATAAATACTGTAAAATGAATACTTGGCAAGAATTGAATCAAAAGAATTTAATAAACTAACCTATAGACTTTATTTATTGCTTGTTTTTATTCAATTAATATAATTCTGTAGAAATATACAATTAGAAAATTAAATAGTTGGAATCATGAATCAATTGAAGCTAGACCACCATGGAAAACCCGAAAGCAATGGACGGCCGTTTCGTCCTAGTATGGGACTCCTCGACAGTGCGCATCCACGATCCCACACCCCGCGGGACTCGAACCCAGGACCTACTGGTTTCGCGCGCGAGCACTTAACCACTAGACCACTGAGCCGGCATCCAACGGTGTTAATGTCTAACTTCAACTAATCCATGAAGTCGCGCCACCGTACACCATTGTCTTCAATGAGCTGATATCTCACACAACAGTAAAGTTCAACCAGGTCTGATAGGTTCTGGGTTCGAATCTCGCGGGGGCAGGATCATGGGTGCGCACTGCTGACTAGTCCCATACTAGGACGAAACGGCCATCCAGTGCTTCCAGGTTTTCCATGGTGGTCTAGTTTCAATTAACTCATGATTTCAACAATTAAAATTTGTGAAAATCTCCACAAAACCCCTTCTGATAATTAGAAAATTCCTTTTTATATCTCTTACTCTTCATGGAGCATTGGTTGTTTTAAAATTACATCTAGTCAAATATTTCTAAACTCATACTACAGTTGAGTATTTCAGTAGTTACAATATAATATCATGAGTAATTTTCCTTTTTTTTCTTACTTCTCATCAGACATAATTAGTAAATTTATTCCATAGAATTAGAAAATAATTATATTTTAGTTAGAAGTTAATAAAGAGCAAAAAGCAATTATAAAATGTAAATTACTTTTAATAAAATGAAATAAAATATATTTTGATAAATGATATTCATACATGTGAAAGTGAAATTATTCAAGGAAACATATCATATTTAAATATGTATTATATGTATAGAATTGCATCATAGAAAACGAGCTAAAACTGTAAAAGAAGAATGAAAGAAAGAAGTAAACAGAAACATGAATTCTTACTCATGCTGAAACATTGAACACATTCATATATACCTGTTCAATGCGATGTATTACATCGATGAAAATAGATTTGGAGAAAGTAAAATAAGGTCTATCTATGTATGTGTATGTGTGTGTGTGTAAAACAAGTAATAAAACAAAATGAAATAGAAATATTGACATTGTTTAATTTGCTAGAAAGAGAGAGAGAAAGAAAGAATGAAGAAGACAAAAGAATCATATACATTTGAAGAATAACGAAAACAGGACAATGAGATTCTGTGCTGAAACAATACAAGTTCCATAGAGTAAATATGAATAATTCATCATACATATGAAGAAATAAGTTATGATTGATCTTATAATGTACACAGAAATATTAATAATAATAATTAAGAGGTAAGTTTGATTCACATTATGTTGTTGTTAATGAGTAATACTGAACACTTTTATATAAAGACATGATGAAATTTCATTTACCTGGAATTTAAAGAGCAAAAAAAAGCAATTGGAAAACACAAGCATTACATATGAGTAGTTATTAGTGGTTAGATAAAAACTAAAAAAATGCCCATTAACTAACTGCATAGGATAGTGCTGTTAGAGGTATGAGGGCGGTTATCACTTCCCGGTCGCCCACACCGTGGAAGGGTTCTTCTCGAGGTACCTGAAAAGGAAATCGGATTAGAAGTGGTCTTAGTGACCTAAGAGCGTGACCGCAGTGCCCAAGGGACAACTGCTTGAGGTCGATCACACAAAACCTTTTTATGGGCAATTTTTGTGTTAGCTCCGTACTTGTTGAGACCTTACCGCCGGAGACGGATATCCGTGGGATAAGGCGAGGTGTGCACTTTTAGGGTCAACCTTTTCTAACCCCACCCCTCCTTGTGGGAAGGCAGCATCGCCGTCATGCTGGTTGTCTGAAGGAAGCACCTTACTGCTGTCACACCACTGTACAGTCAGTAGTACGACTTCGCCTTCGGACCTTGGGCTTGTTGCTTTTAGTCTTACCGCTCTTCAACCGACCTTTCTGACGTGGTAAAACCTTGAGGAACAGTTGTTCCAGTCAGTATAGGTCGGTTGCTTCATCACGATAGGCAAGCCCGACCACCACGTCAAGGTAGCAATAACGGTCGGGACATAGGATAGAAATAGTGGACACATTAGAATATTTAAATTCTTAATTTTAACACTAGGTGATCACTAAATTATAGATGATTGAGTGGTGACTGGTCACGACGAGACTGAGTTATTGACTTAAACCTCAGAATGATTTGAAATTAAAGATAAGACAGAAAAATAGGTTTTTACAGGTAATAAAATAATCTGCTTTTATAGGAATCACTACCACGAAATAAATACAACAAATTGTCATAGGCAATTAGAGGGAGTCGGGTTATTGGTCACTTACTAAAATCAGTTAATGTTTAGACATTAGGATTAATTATAGACCGTCATATCAGATTGGTAATCAATATCCTACTTTTTTTTTAGTCAATAGAGCTAAACAAATTTTACCTCGATCGAGTTTGAATGTGGTTATTAATCCAAATGACTCGATATTGAGTGTATTGTGTTTTGATGCGTTAGAGTAATTAACTCTCGTCCTGACAGTCGGTGATGTGAGTCTGAATCCAATGAGAAATTAATTTATTCAATATTATAAATACGCCTTGCTGATTAGTACCCACCTACTACTAGGAAACCTCGGCTTAAGTCCATTTACTAATTTATTATTATTTTATGTAATAGTTACTGACTTTAAGACCTAAACACAGGAACTTTAAAAATATCAAGATAAAGTGACTTTATTGAATATTGTATTTATCCATCAAACGGTTAATTTAAGGAGTTTCTATCGAATTTTCAATAATACAACCGATGAGAAATGAAGGATTGAAACAGTGTGATTACGATTATGAAGACACAAGGTTTTTCGTATTAACCACAAGCAAGTATAGTATAGTTATTAAACAGATATATAACCAAGACTATATTCAAAAGCAAAAATAAGGTGAATAAATAATGCAAATAACTGTCTAATTTGATCAGTAGTTTTATTCTTTAAGACAATGTTAATAAGGCGTAACTATTGTCTGTGAAGATTAGTTAAGCACATGAATCTCAACAACTGAGAAGTATTATTAGCTTTTATTCAAGTAACGGTTGTGGTTCAGATCTAACTATATATATATATATATGATTAAGATCAGAGTACTATCAGGGCTATTGGATTAACTGAATATTCCAACAACAGAATATGTCAGAACAACATAACGTGAAAACATTGATTTCCGATAAACAAACAGTTTTTTAACATATAAATTCTAGTCCTACTTACCTATCAATGTTCCATGGAATAAAAAACTTAATCAACTGGCATTCTACATTTTGTTTTGTCAATAATATTTTATAAAAGTCCAATCAGTCAAGTAAATAACGCTAAATTATAAATGACCTGATTGTGTTATGATAGTTCCAATTATCAATGCATTTTTTAAAATACTTAGACAATTTACTTTCCTCTCTCAAAAAGGATAATATACAGGTCTGATGTTTCTTAATCACTTTGTTTATATAATTAACTTTGAATATGTTGTCAACTTGAAGGTCAAAAAACCGCCTTAATGTAGACTTTGCTCATATTGAATTTTATTCAGCGAAGCTTACACTAAAGCTGTTAGAAACCTTAATGTTATACAGTCAATTTTTAAGAACATTGATCATATTTAAGTGTGAAAATAAAAAGTACTAACCACTTGATAAGCATAATAAAGATGATCCAATGTGACGAAACTCGTTATTAAATGAAGGACGATACACTCAATAGACGTATCTTTATTTATTGGAAGAATGAAACATATAACAACGGTAATTATTGAAATAAATAAACTTCTTTGTTGTGCAATGGCGCTGGGACATGACATAATTGCGCGACGATCAAACGACACTAAGAAAAAAACGAAAAAGAAAGTATAAGACACGAAAGTGACATATGTTAAAATATGTATGAATTTATTAATTTAAACACAGAAAAATTGGCACAAGGGGGCACCAAATACATATGAGCCACACAATAAAAAGTAGTAGTTAATATTGATTGATGTGAGGGTTGTGATATTGTCCGGGTGCGCGAACCAAAGCAGGGCTAAAATATGCGAATGAAGATGACATTAAAACTATAATAGGATTAATCAAACTATTAAAACTAGATTCACTTGGTGTTGTTTCACTTGTATCTTCCCATTGTTATTTAGGACTACAATTGATCAGTCTCATGTTGGAAGATACAAGTAAAACAACACCTCATTGCACAAGAAGGTGGCTATCAGGACTCAGTAGCTGAGTGGATAACGCGATGGCGTTTGAAGCGAATGGTACTGGGTTCGAGTCCCGAGGTGAACATCAGCTCTGGGATGCAGGTACATCCAGCTGACGAGTCGCGAATAGGACGAAACGCGCGTCCTATATTCCACTGCTAGCCACTATCCATCTTTGCTTATTAAAACTAGAGTTTAGATTTACCAAATCAATCACAATGACGTTAATAAATAAAGATATATATATCTGCACATCGAAAGCTATTCAACGATATTTCTAAGACACTACTCCTGATAGTGAGCATCATTTGTGAAAAATTACATTTTATTTATTGTGTTAACTTCTGGGGAAACAGGCTTATCATGATACACTACATTGACTGATCACTGAGTAGTATCCAATGTTATGCATGTTTATTACGCAGTGGAGATCAAACTTTACTGATGAAATTGAAATGTGGCCACTTGTTAGCGGGACATAGATTGGATTAAAGTATTTCCCGTGCAGGATTGTGTTGGGGCACGCTGAGTGGCTATTTCTTAACTAATCAGAGCGAGAGGGTACTTGGAGAAGATTCTAAGATTTTTCTTATTGCGATTCCTACCTCTATTCAACCTTGCTATTTAGAGTATAATTACGCCGCTGTTCAACGGTGTTCCGATTTGGGGATTTTTCGGATGAAATAGTGTTCAAGAATACTAAACAATAAGAGTAGATGGGTCGTAATAAGAGAAACCATAACACTACTAGACCAAGTGATTCAAAATGGAGTATTTTAATTCAGTAGGAAACTATGCATCTAGATTTCGTGTCACCTGAAACTCTTCAGTAAAATGTACCTACCATCTTAAGGGAGCTAATGTTCCGAATAGCTCAATGGCGATGCTTCACACTATAAAGCTATGTGAAGACTGTTGGAGTCTTACAGAAAGTAGTAGTTCACCCGATAATGCAGGTGTACCTTTTTGAAAAGGGACGAGAAGAATGAAACATGGGTCGAGTATTCTCGCTGATTACTTTTAGCCACCTAACAAAATCTAGTTATTCTGTTTAGGTCTGAAACTAGGACTATTCCTTCATTTTATCCGGGAGTTGTGTTTGGTATTCAATAAGTAGTGACCTGAAGATTTGAGAAATAATATTCAGGCTTATTTCTAAGCATGTGTTAAAATACCCATATATATGCATAACTATACTCGAAGAACAACATGATTTCTCGTTTAAAGCATTATTCAGATTGATTAGACGTAACACAGGCTTGCCGGCTCGATCACAAATAGGTCTAAAGTGTATTACATTTATTTCGGTTTCGGCAGTTGATTAGTACCATACAGATAGAATTATAAAAAGGAGTTAAGAGCTCTAACAGATAAGTCCCTACATTGGTATGGCATTGCATTATAGCCTGATAAAAAAGCTTAGGTCATCCAAGACAATAGTAACAGTATAGAGATTTTTGAATAAAACAACTGATATAGTTGTGTGGGATAAACGTTGGATTACACGTGCATCAAAACACAATATTGTATGATGAATAAAATAATACCGGGCGTTAATAGGAAAACAGACTTCTAAACACAATTTAAATCCACGAAGTTGCGCCACCGTACACTATTGTCTTCAGTGAGCTGATATCTCACAACAGACCTGGTTGAGCTCCACTGGTAACGGCTTCCCACTAGAACTTCAGGAGTATCTCCTGAAGTCAGTCACTAGTGACTGACCAGGTCTGTTGTGAGATATCAGCTCATTGAAGACAATGGTGTACGGTGGCGCAACTTCGGGGATTGGTTGAAGTTAGACATTAACACCGTTGGATGCCGGCTCAGTGGTCTAGTGGTTAAGTGCACGCGAGCGAAACCAGTGGGTCCTGGGTTCGAGTCCCGCGGGGTGTGGGATCGTGGATGCGCACTGCTGAGGAGTCGCATACTAGGACGAAACGGTCGTCCAGTGCTTCCAGGTTTTCCATGGTGGTCTAGCTTCAATTGGCTCATGATTTCAACCAGTGAAATTTCTAAATTCTCCACAAAACCCATTCTGACAATTTAAATCGTACATAAATCAAAGATGATGTTAGGCATATAAAAAAAATAATCAACAATTATAAACTGATATGTCATGATAAACAACACAACTAAAGATAATGACAACAACTACTAATGTGTAAAATTGAAAAAGAAAGTAGATATTATGCTTTACTTAAGTTAACTAAACGCCCAAAACTCCGACTTATGAGTTTGATCAGTAAAGTTTGTGTATGTACATCTATGAACACAGAGATGTGTATAAATGTTGTCTTATTTTATAAGAATGATATCAGTAGATAAGCAAAATTATAATTCACATTATAAAAAACATTAATTACATAAATGTTAAGTAATCAATCTAACCCCATAGTGATATATATTAAACGTGTGTTGTTGAAAAATCCCATAAAGTCACTAAGTATATAGTCTGAATTTTAATATCATATTTTAAGATCTTTTTTTCATCTACATAACTCAATGATTTTGACAACAATAAAATAAATGATCAACATTATAAAACCACTATACAAAAACAATAATACTTACTGTTACATTTGAAGCAATTGTTCCACAACAAAATAAAAATGTACGTGTATTTTTTTCCAATAAATTTGATGGTGAATAATAAGCCCATATATATGAACTAAATATAAGTAGTCCTGCAGGTATAAGAGGTCTAACTACACCCCATAATCCAAGACCACGATGCCATGGTTGTTTATTTGGACAAGTTCTTATAATATTCCATAATGTAATTGGTATATGAACAAAGTAAAGTGAAGCTATTCAAAATTCATTAATAAAAATAGAAATGAGAGTAAACTAATTTAAGGTTTATTATATTTAAAAATAGAATTACACTTTCTAAAAATATATGAACTTTACAATAGTAAACATTTACCACAATTGAAGAAAACATCGATTTCATTCTTTTTTTTTCAAGTTCATTGATTTTTCGAACTTTTCACAAATATGTTTTTTAATTAGTAGTTTGGGGTTATGGAGTCTGATAAACATCATTGAAATCATGCACAGATAAATGTTAGGCCACCATTAAAAATCAGGAAGCACTGAATGGCTGTTTCATTTTAATATGAGACTCTTCAACAGTGCGCACCCACAATTCAGCACGCGGGATTTGGATGCAGGATAGACAGTTATATACAGAAGACAATCGAAGATTGTCTCAGGGTATAATGGATTTGTCGAAGTTAGACATTAACACTGTTGGATACCGTCTCAGTGATCTAAACGTTAGGCGTTCGCGCGTGAGATAAAAGGTGCTAGATTCGAATCCTGCGTGCAGGACCGTGGATGCGCACTGATGAGAAGCTCCTTATTATGACGGTCATCTATTGCTTCCAGGTTTTCATTGGTGGTCTAACATTGATTGGGTCATGATTTCAATGAAAATCGAAAATCTTTACAACCCCTAACTGAAAATCATCTTATCGATTTTGGATTCTAGAGAAGTTACCAACTCACTGCTCTATGCCTCTTATATCTGTTTTCAAATGATATGATACCCGTGTAAACTCTAAATCTTCTAGAATTATCATATAATCCAACTTATCAGTCTCCGTACTACATACAATAAATGCCTTACCTCGCTATCTTTTTCAATTCCACTTTCCAATATCAGCCTGAACAAAAAAAGTGGTAACACATTTCACAAACGGGGATCGAAAAAAATAATAGTGGATAGATGACAAAATATCTAAACAATTAGACCGTTGTCATCTTGATGACTTCATATAGCTTTACTGATGTGATGTGGCAACTTGGATGCATGAACACATAATTTCCACGATTTAACATTGCTTATGAATGACTGAAATTGGCATTTGACAAACATGCTATGCTATATTCGTCACAATATTACAATAGAAACATATTTGAAAATTGTTCGGGTAATTAACTTGAGATACTATAATGAATAATTCAATTTTCCTAAATCAGTTCAAAAAATTATCATGGTAGAACAACACCAATAAACTGATGCATAAAGGAGATAAGTATTGAGTAGGTATTTATTTATTGCATAAGAAAAAAGGATTCGAATAAATGTAATGGATTATTAATTTATTAATCTTGATAAAAAAGTGATTTACTAAACGGATATGGTAATTTATATTTCGATGGTAATACGTATGTCAAGCTTTTATAAACTGTTTTATTCAATTTTTTCAAGTTAAATGTAATTATGCTGTATTTCATTGGTAGGTTCCGCAAACAGTTATTTCGTCCACTTGATTTTTCACTCATCAGATCTTCTAAACTTTGCGTATGTGTATTGATGTAACCCAGCTTTACAGTTTACCAGTTCTAGATAGTCCCTATCTTTATGTCTGCTCCCACCCTTACGTTCTCTGCACCACTCTTCAAATGACCTTATATGTAGGGGAGTGTTATATAAATAAGCAACCACCAAAAAATAAAAACAAAAGAGTGATTAAAGTTATGGATTATGATTACGCAATCTCATATTGTCTCTTAACCCGATTAATACGGATCTAAGCAGCTAATGAGAATCCAAGACGTCCAATTAGGCATGATTTATCGATCCACCATTTCGATGCGTAGAATTTTCTAACTTGAAACACAGGGATTTAGGTAAATAATTATTTACACGCATATGTAATGAATCACTTACATAGTAAATTCTTCATTGACTTGATATGTACCGAACATGCTTTCACCTCTGACCTTAAGTCTTACAATCACTACGTAGCCACGGCATGAACACATTTTTGATTTATCATTAAGTTTACTTGAACCTAATAGCCTGAATAATTTCTACACAAAAGTAGAGGTTACTAGCAGAGTAATCCAGAAGGCAAGCTTCCTGATAGTACAAACCAATCAAACGAATGTATTCACGACCTATCTTATTAATATGTCCAATGGTAAACAAACTCAAAGCCCATTATTTGAAAAGTTGGAAAATTATTCGTTAGGTGATGATTAGTACCTTTTACTTAATAACTGCTTGTTGTATTTGGAGCTCGTAACTTTCATTTGTTGATATTTTTAACGCTGAACCAAGCAGTCTTTTTAAGTATACAAGCACTTTGTACGAATGACGTTACATTACATATTTCTTGGCTACGTCTCTGACTATCAAGCTCGATTACTGCACGGATCCTAACCAGGAAGTCTGTACCATTAGACGTGAATTAAGCCATTTGATAACTTCGCAGACTGATTTCATGTTTTGGTTTGATCGTCTCTAGCTTTCAAATCACCCCTATTCCCATGAAATATGTTAGGCACATATCAATGACTACAGTTTGTGAAAATTTATGGCTTTTTCAATTGATTTATCATCTGTACCCAATGCTTTTGCCTAACCTTATCAATCCAAGGCTGAATTTTAGTAGTAAAAAAATACTAATCTTTAAAAAAGTAAGTTACATGTTTGAAAAATGATCTATTATATCGGTTAAGACAGCCAGATAGTATTAATAGCACTGAAATATACATTGTGATTCAAAGCTGGGTAAGAATATGCACTTGATTAACAAGTTACACAATAAAATTTGCCGTTTTTCAAAAAGCTACAAAAGCAAATAATTCAAGCATTGCTCGGTATTAAGGAAGAAGAATATATATGTAAAATCTCAGCGATTTTCAAATTTAGATGGAGGCTGTTATATATTACAAGTCATCCTAGAAACTAATCGTAAAATTTAGATATGGAATTTCGATTTTAATTACTCGGTCGTCGATTAGGAAACTAATTAACTGCCGCTTAAGCAATTCAAGACCATTTTAAAACTTAGTTATGGGAATAATACACGAACAAACAACTGACTACTCAATTACACTGGATATCACAAATATGCTGATTGATGATGAACATACCTTCTAATCAAAGAATCAACTAGCAAATAGAACTTATACATCATAACTAGAAATATTCTACTAGTAATAGGTCTCTGAAAACTTGAAATTAACTGTTCGATTAAGCCGAAATTCTATAAAATAGATATATAATTAGCTAAGTAAAATCAATTCGTAGAAATCAAGTTGCACGTTCAAAAAAATATATAAACTTTTACATTTGTGTGTAAACTTGGCCAAAATAAAATTCATCTATATCTAATGTAAAGTTTGCACAGAATGAACAATAAATAAAAAACAAGGTCATATACACAGATCAGTGAGTGTACATGAATATTGGAACTAGGCTACTAAGCTTGTTCACTACCGCATAAACATAAACCCGTGACTGACCACGTTCCAATGTTGTGTACAATATCCATATTCATGTACAGCTGTCTTGAAGTATATATATATAAACGAAATTAATTTTTAACGCTACTTACAAAAGAGTGTGAACTTGAAAATAGCTGCACTTGACCAACCAAATAAAAGTGGTTTCATAAAAATAGTAGGTGATCGCCAATAGGCGAGTAAGAATACCAGAGCAACCATCTAAAATTTGAAAAGACAATAATAATAACAACACGTAATAGAATATTCTTTTCCTGTTATCAAATTTTACATGTGTATCATATTTCTTTAACTAACTCAATTGAAATAAACAAATAAATCGATGAACTGAATAAATAGATATGATCTTAATTCAAACCAATATATACACAGCAACTATGCCGAACGTTTGTAAATTCAGGCTAAAATACCAATAAACAAATTCTGTTTTTAATTCAGTTTATTTATTGATAGCGTCCCAGAAATTTCAGTCTAGTTAGAGTGATAGGTGGTAAAAAGACTCGATTTCGAATTACAGTAACATATGACTTAGATTACTGAAGTATGGTTGTGAACACAATTAAACATTACATTCTTTAAAAGGATCTTATGATCGATAAAACTGATCAGTCATGATAGTGGGACATTCACGAAAAAGATTAATCTAACAAATTCATATTAATGTGAACAAGCAAAATTTAAAATGTTCACAATTATTACAATCACATGTAGTGTATTCAAATTTAACTGGATCATTATGTCGATCAGAAAATATTCAAACCAACCAAATAGTAGAAGCCTTACTAACCATGTACAATTACTCAGTTTGTAGCTCTATACTATGTATGTGAGTTATAGATACCATGTGGTTACTTTAATCGAATTAAGAGGACCACGGAACCAACTTGTGACAAACATATATATGATTAAATAACCTATACCTAGTTGAATAATCTATAAACGTACATAACACAATTAAAAATGATATAAAATAGATTTACAAAAGGTTTAGCTAACAAAAATTTCAAGTTCACCGGGAAAACTTTTAATTTACCAAAGAAGAATAAGGGCAATATTAGTGAAGAAAATTTCATTTCGATGACTTCATTGTACAGCTGAATTCATAGTTTATTTATTAAATAAAAATAGTAGTCTACAGTGATATAAGTGTTATGTAGTTCTATAAAATTGTTCATACAGATCAAATCATTGAAAGTAATTCACGTAATAACCCATCAAATAATTTTAAAAAATATATTAAGATGGTCTATGAATGAGTGATAATTGTTCACTCAATAAATATAAAGAACACAATAACTAAATGTAATAATAACTAATTAATGTTGGCCACAAAAATAATTTAAAAGGAGCCGAAAAAAAAAAGATAAAAAGGAAGATTAAGACCACGACAAAATAGGGACTGAATATACTGTTTTTGTATACAAAAATTACATTTGAATTTGTGGATAGCTAAACCCTTTGTCAAAAGCATAAGTTTCCAATATGTATTCCCTTTAAATCAATCCTTTTGAATATATGGATGATTATGAAAGAAGGTTCTGGTGAACCAGTATGGTCAGAATTAACTAGAAGTTTTAAGATTGTTTTTTTTTCGTCCTTTCAATAGCCAAAAATGTGTTTCAAAAGAGCTTGTTTTATGTGGTCAATATGATCTGCTTCAAAATAGGAAGTAAATTGATGGATGTACATTGGTTTGGTTCAAAACAGAAGCTTGTCATTCACACAAGTGCGAATCGAAGGCCGACTAGAAAGAGACAAAGTCTACCTGAATAGAATGGGTTTTTTTTCAGAGATCTAGAAAGTCTGTTGCCCAGAATCTCTGGTGTATGATCTTCAAACTGAATATTCATGAAGAGGATCTTTCTTAGCGTTAGAGACACGCTTTCATATTTTTGTTTTTGCTTCGAATTTTTCTCAATGAATCTGGATAGATATCTGTTTTTGGCAAGTATCTGCCGTAGTCTATCAAGTTTGATGTCAATTATATCATTTGCATAGACTTGTCTAACTTTCGTAAATAGAAAGTGGACCAGGTTTCTGTTTTGATTTAATGGGATCGAACTTTGAAAATTCGTGTACGAGCTACTCCAGGTAGACTTTTTATATAGATTTTTGTAATAGACTATCTAGTCTCTTTTTCTAACAAAGCAACCAGGTAGTGGAACTCTGGATTAAACTCGGATTCCACTCTGAAAATAATAACTGACGGCAACGACTGAACTTTTCTAGGATGTTGAAATCAACATTTTTGTCACAAGTATTGAAAGCACCATATAAATATCTTTTTTATGGACAGAAACTGTTGTCTGTTGTTTTGAGTATAATGTTTTCAGGATTGGGAACAAAACAGTCAGCTAGATGTGAGCAGTTGTGACCTCATCATTATGCTGTTGGTTCTGCATATAAAGCTCATAACTAAATGTCAACTGGACGTTGAAAGTGAATCAGAGTAGTAATTCCTTCAAATAGCATGTCGGAACACTGATATCAAGGCTTTTGTTTCCAATATAATTACATAGTAGGCAGATTGTTTCCGTGAGAGGCCCATTTGTAATGATAGAAGAAATATCCAATAAAATTACCTTTTTTTAGTTTCGTTGACATCGGGCATTGAATAAGTAAAGTCAAACAGATCAGCAGTGATTTGTTTGTTGAGTTAATTTTTGATTGATCATACAATCCCAGTCAGCCATTTAGCAATAGCATTAAATAGTGAGTTATTCATATTTAATGTAGGACGTTAAAGAATATCTTTCTTACGAACTTTAAAAAAGTCATACAATCGTAGAATAACGGACTTAAATGGTTTAGATTATTCATAGAGGTCTCCACAGATAACTGATTTATTTTTCATCCTAAGGATTTCAGTTAATTTTTGCTCTACTTGCCCCGTAAAATTTATTGAATATTTTTTCTTTAAGAAATTCGTTGGTATCAGTTTAAATGAAAGGATGCCTCTCAAGTTTAGTCTATTCGATTCGTGATGAAATGTCAGTATCCTTATTCACATTTAATTGGTTCTTTGAATAAGTTAATACATACATTTGTGCATGGGCATCCATGATTCTACTCAAAAACACATGGATTAATACCATAAAGAAATTACAATTATATAAGCATAAGAACTATGCGTTATCATTATTAAAGTTCAAATTTTGAACAGATACATTTATATTTTAAGGCTGTTCCTTTTAAAATCCAGTAATAATAACTAATCAGTATATTACTTCGCTGTTTTAAGAAGTAAACAGATAACGATTTTGAGGGTAGAAAATTTTACGTAAACAAATTTTCTTAGCGCACTTACCCATGAAAATGTACTTTTAGAATATTATTATTTTGTCACCAAACATCAAATTATTGTAGTTAAATAATTAGTACATGTATACTTGAATTTATGAGTTGATTAAAGCTAGACCACCATGGAAAACCTGGAAGCACTGGATGGCCGTTTCGTCCTGGTATGGAAATCCTCAACAGTGCGTATCCACGATCCCGCACGAATGATTCAACCCAGGACTTATCGGTCTCGCGCGCGAACGCTTAACCTATAGACCACTGAGCCGGCATCCAACTGTGTTAATATCTAACATCAACCAACCCACCATAGTCTTCAGTGAGTAACTTCCTCACAACAAAAACGGTTTAACTCCATTGTTCACGGCTTCTCCCTAGAACTCCAAGAAACACCTCTTGAAGCCAGTCACTAGTGAGCACATGATGATTATTATCAGATTGAGGGTTTTCGTGGAGATTGTTGTAATTTAATAGTTGAATTCACGAGTCACAATAAAAAACCTGGAAGTGGTCTAGAGGTTAGGCGCTCGCGCGTGAGACTGATAGGTCCTGGGTTGAACCACGCATGCGGGATCGTGAATACGCACTGTTGAAGAGTTCCATACCAGAACGAAACGGCCGTCCAGTGCTTCCAGGTTTTCCATGGTGGTCTAGCTTTAATCGACTCATGGATTCAACTACTAAATCACTACAATCTCCAGTCAGTCAGTTGGCTACAACGTAGGACCAGGCACATATGTGCATCGGTCCACTTTTCCATACCTCATTAGCATAAGATGAACACCGGATTCATAGAAGTAGTTGATTCAGTGGTGATAATATATAAAAACCACAATCTCCACAAACCCTTAATATTTGATCAAGGTCTACGACTACATGACTTAAATGAAAAATGAAAGAAAAAAAACATTAGAAACAATTATTGACAGTACGATCAATATTACGGTATGGTATTTTATTAATTGTGAATTTACACAACAGACCGGTAGGTATGCACATGAAGTATCTACTGTAGACTCAGTTCATACCGTTTACTTAGCTGTTAGTTTTTGAGAATATGCTATCTTAAATTACAACTTACAGAAATCAAATCAATGTTGATTAGGTTAAAATTCTTTTACAGTAAATTATCATTTCGTGTGAACATTATTTTCGGAATTTTAATAGATTTTTAAGATATTTCGAGTTAGTGATAAATACTCAGTTTAAATATTTTAATCTTTTTTTCACCGATATATAATCGAGGAAGTTTTATGTCTTTCTGAGTGGTTACACAAAATCAGCATCAAATAGCTTTATCTACAAAACTGGTGTTTTTACCCTAGTGAGGAAGGGAAAAGAACTACAATGAGTTAGTTTTTATTTCATGGTATTGAAATTGAAGTAACGCGAATGATTAACACAGTGGACGAACGTATCATATTTAGTGAATAAACCATGTTGCAAAATAAATTGAGTTCACTCAAAGCTTTTTATTTCAATGATCTGGTAGTAAAATCGAACTGCATTTCATCAACTCCAGCCTCAGTACCCAGCCAATACATATAAAAATGTAAATTAATGAGTACCCGGTAAATCAGAGACACGGTAAATGGATAAACATATGAAAACATATAGATTACTTACTATTTGACTTGTATCGAACGTCCAAGGTAGAAATAAGGTGCCCGTAATGTATTTTTCCCAATGGGATAGAAGAAAAGTGATAATTAATACCCACTGCCCCATAAACATTTCTCTCACAGTATAAATATTACCTAGCAATGAGAACATTGATCCAGCAAGAAAAAGACACACCCACGAATCGCATCCATGGTCAAATAATTCGCCAAGAGCCGATGATGACCTAGTTCGACGAGCCTGTTTTCCATCTGTACCATCTAAAGTGAAAAATTATTGTTCAGTTTACAATGTGAGGCGAACCTAAAGTATGGGCAATGAATACAAGGAAAGCGGTAACGAGCCAAACCCAAGTAGGAACATTGACTGTTGAGAAGAAAGTGGGATTATAGCAGCACAATAGGAGATAATGGGCCACAGTCAGAAGGAAACCAGTGAATGTTATGAGGTTTGGAGCTAGCCAAACAGGGTAAAACTACAAGCAAATATAACGACTTGTTAATGAATAGATAAACCATACATTTGCCAACCAATTCCAGAAGGGATGCATAACATATATTGAAAAAGGTGAATTGTCCACACACGAGTATTTATAATTTTTCAATCCGGATACCATTTGATCAGTTAGTTGGTGCATTTTTTTCAATTTTGTAGTTTGTATCCCAGTGACTTAATCGATAACAAAGACTAAAATACATAACATTAAAAGAGCTTATTACGTATGTATACATAATAAAAAGATTTCTTACAACTAACAAAACAGAAAGCAACATACTAATCAAGATAGGATAAACCTTCAACCAACCTTTACGTTTTATTCTTTATTGGATTCTAACAATATCACAAGATGCAAAATAGAAGGTAACAAGAAAGGAGTGCCACACTTGTTTGTGACACAACTTGTAGTTCATATGAACTTACTACGTAATTAAACCTGTTACCCCGAGTGGAGGACCATAGGTCGCCCATCAGCATTCTCCATTCAACCCTGTCCTCGGCAATCCTTTCCCGTTACTATTCATTCTTTTTACGTCTGCTTCGAATTCTCGACGCACTATGTTCTTTGGTCTTCCTCTTTACCTCGCATTCATTGACTTCAGGATTTCAAGTTGACACTTGCCTTGTGGTGCAGTTTAATGAGTTCCTCAATGAATGTCCTAACCACCTCCAGCATATTTACCTAATTTCTTTTTCAACTGGAAGCTGGTTAGTTCTACCCAATGTACTCTGTTGCTGATGGTATCCGGTAAACGGACACTCTATATTTTGCATGGACAATTATTTATAAATACTTGTACAAATTCGATGATGGTTGTTGTAGTTTCCCAAGTTTTAGCCTCATTCAACAGAACTATCTTGATGTTCGCATTGAAGATTGTGACTTTTTTGTTGGCTGACAGCTGTTTGGAATTCCACACGTTGTTCAACTGTAAGAATGCTGTACTTACTTTGCCGATCCTTGCCTTCACGTCTTCATCAGATCCTCCTTATTCATCGATGACGTTGTTATCCAGATACATGGAACTTTCCACCTCCAGAGTTTCACCATAAAGTGTGATTGCGTTAATTTTCTGTGTTGCATTTGAGGATCTTGGTTCCTCTTCTGTGTATGTTGAGGCCAGCTGTTGCAGAAGCTCCTGCCACACTAATTGTCTTCATCTGCATTTCTTGGTATGTATGGGATAGAAAAGCTAAGTCATTTGTGAGGTTCACATTGTTTAGCTACATCCAAACTGTCCATTGTATTTCGTGCTTCCCCTCAGATGTGGAGGTTTAAATTATTCATTCACTATTAGGTGGACTCCAAAAGAACGTTAAAAAAGTGGATTTTGTGGCATCCCAGTGAATGATCACAAGTACAACCTAGTTTTCAAGTTGTTGTCTAAGGTGATGAATACGAGTAGCCCCTTTCAGAAATATTGAGTTAACTGTTTTCATAACTTAACATCAGAAACAGTCCACGCACCACGACCATGTAGACTAACGGCTACATTTGGACATCATTGATGGAATTACGTCAGTAGGAAGAACTAAATAGTGACGATGATAATTACCTAGTGATCAACTAATGTATTTCTGGCGTTATGAATACAGTGGTCTTGGGTGCTGTTAGAGGTATGAGGGCGGTTATCACTTCCCGGTTGCCCACACCGAGGAAGGGTTCTTCTGGAGGTACCTGAAAAGGAAATTGGATTAGAGGCGGTCTCAGTGACCTAAGAGCGTGATTGCAGTGCCCAAGGGACAACTGCTTGAGGCCGGTCGCGCACGGCCTTTTCGTGGGAGGTTTTTGACGTGTTAGTTCCGTTTTTCAAAGGGCCTTACCGCCAGAGACGGATATCCGTGGGGTAAGGTGAGGTGTGCATTTTTAGGGTCGACCTTTTCTAACCCCACCCCTCCTTGTGGGAAGGCAGCATCGCCGTCATGCTGGTTGTCTGAAGTTAACACCTTACTGCTGTCACACCACTGTACAGTCAGTAGTACGACTTCGCCTTCGGACCTTGGGCTTGTTGCTTTTAGTCTTACCGCTCATCAACCGACCTGTCTGACATGGTAGGACCTTGAGGAGCAGTTGTTCCAGCCAGTATAGCTCGGTTGCTTCATCACGATAGGCAAGCCCGACCACCACGTCAAGGTAGCAACAACGGTACTATATCTCTATATGCAATCTTTCTCTTATATATTACCACCTTTGACCTAACCACTGCTATGAATCCGGTGTTCATCTCGTTGTGCTGATGCGGTATGGCAACCTGGACCGATGCACATATGTGCCTGGTCCAACGTTGTAGCTGACTGACTGACTGATTTCTGGCGTTACCAGTGACCTGAATAGCTAAATGGAAGCGTTTTAGCTGAAATCTCACATCTCTCCGAAACTCCGTGCACTTTTCATCGTTAAGTGCCAACTACAATGATACCTAGGTTCAGGGTTTTCTCCTAACCCCCGCTTACCACCCGATACACGTTATTATTTTATATAAAGCCGGTGTATATTACGTCTTATTCAGAAATGCAGGCAAAAGTATCAAACGGTTTGCAAAAAGAGGTTTGATAAGCGTTAGTCGTAAACAAATAATCAGGATTTTCACATTATAGATGTCTGATTACTCCATAAAGTTATCGACTATTGAACTGGATCGTAAGTTGAAATTAAGACTTTTAAGTACTCAGGTTGACCAAAACTAGCAGTAATAAACCTTGAGAAGGACGTGTTTCGAAATCCACAGAAATGACGCTAATGAAATTACCACCATTTATGCTATTATGAGTAGTATTTCTTCGCAACTCCTATCTTATATGGTCATTTTTCTGATCCCGAGTAGTATAATGACTAGGACATATAAATACTTAGTATCCCGCGACGAGACTATAATTTATGAACAAACCAACCACGTATATAACAGGTCTCGGATTTTGGCGCGAAATCCACATACTCATTTGGATAAATGGAGTTTTGGCTTTATAGCTGATGTCAGTTCGTGATGAAAACCCGAAATTTAATTCCTAAGCTTAATTTTCAAATGTAAACTATAACTCTAATTTCTCACAGGTTAATAACCATCATTTGCCCTTGGTTATTAAGTGAACACTTCCAAAAGCAGTCTAGCGTTGCTCAAAGGTCGTCCATGAATAATAGTCTCACTGGGAAATCCCTAAAATGTTTGGAGGATATTCGGGTTTCCCTCAATATCTTAACAGAATCTTTTAACATTTTCAGAATTTTCCCGAACTTCCAGTGAAACTACACATTTTTTTCAACTTTTGGGAAAATCCCGAAACTTACTCGAAGTTCTCCGGAATTTTCCCAAGATATTGAAATTGGGATATTTGAATCACAAAACTACACACGTTTCACAAACAATTGCATGACATGCTATAAGGGTCAGTAAGGCAGTTAGATTTATAAGTTAAATGTCGCCTAATAATATGAACCAAAAACTGACTAAGTAATATTGGAAAGTCATTACTGATATATTTAAATTCAGTTTACGCACTCGGTTAGCGCAAAGCTTTCAGCTTTATACCAACTTAGTTGCGAGATATGATTGGTGAAGAAAACTTAAAATGAGCTTACAAATAAGCGAGAATCCAGAGAAACCCAACCTATTAAAACTGCACGGACACTGGCACGTTCCGGCAACACTGAAACTGCGCACTCCGACTGTGACCTTGACTCGCAGTATTAAAAATAATTCGAATATTTTCACTGAACAGTGATGAAAAGAAACTTATTTTCATACTAATATATTACTTTTTGAACTATAACTTCTATATTTTAATATGAGAAGACGGTACCACGATGTTCAAATAATTTTTATACTTGAAGTCGTAGTCATTGTTTATGTCAACAGTACTGCTTCTATGCACCAGGCGAATCATGAAAAGCCATCGCATTGTTGAACTTGGCTTTAAAGCATATTGGCAAGCTCAACTCCACTGGACCATTTGGAGGAACTTGGTGATGTTTTGTCGGTCTATCCACAAATCGATATTTATTCGACCTTATCAAGATTAGAGATGATTGACCCATGTAGATTGAAAGAATACGGACTTACTGCAAGATGGTGTGTTGAATATGAGTGCCTCAGGAAGCAGATATCGAGGGATTCCTCTGTACCTCACTCTCTAAATAACGGCTGTCAGAAAACAGTTAGCAATCCTAGTTGTAATACTTTGTCTCTTCTTAGAAAGCAGAGTGACGGTAGGTAGTCTAACCAAGTAAGTCATTTAGCATTCTCTAGAATTTCGGAATAAGTATCGCACAATAGTATTTGAGCAAATGAGCGTCTACTCAACTAACTAGTTCTTCAAAATATCTCTGCGGTCACTATCAAATGTTTAAAGACATAGTCAACACAGGACCAGACACACAAATGTATCGGTCCAAGTTGCCACATTTCATTAGCGCGACGAGATAAACACCAAATTCATAGAAGTAGTCACTTGATTCGTAGTAATATATTAAAGAAAGTTTGTGTATAAGGATGTTATACAAGAAAGAATTAGTTCGTAGAAAGAAAGATATGAAATAATTTTAATCTCATAGTTTAAGGGAAGACAAAGAGTGTATGCACCTTCGCCATTGTGATCGATTCTGAGCCATGCCACCAAGAGTCGCCAAACATTGGTTAAGATAGTAATGCGGACCCCAACCATGTTGTCTGCATCTACCAACATGGCTTAGACAAGAAGTTAGTGACTTCAAGCACTGATGACATGTTTTGATTTGGCCGTCCTTAAATTTCTTCCAACCATTCCCAACATTAGTCAGCATTGCGCGTCGTGGTAATCGGTGTTCAGGCATACGCAACACGTGGCCCAACCATTTCAGTCGATGGTGATTCACTACCTCATCAACTGATTTACCATCATTCCCTAATACCCTGTGTCTGACCTCACTATTACTTACCTGATGATCCCACCGGATGCGTGAAATATTTCTAAAACATCTGTGATCAAGTACTGGTAACCTACGAATATCTTCGGCTCTTATTGCCCACTTTTCACAGCCATAAAGTAGAACGGAACAAACTGCCGCACAGTATACTCGTTCCTTAATTGATAGACGGATATCTCGCCTTCTCCAAGTGTGACGTAAGTTGGCGAAAGTCAAACGAGCCTTCTGAGTCCTCGCAATGATTTCGTCGGATATCAACCCTTCAGGGTTGATCAGACTTCCGAGATAAGTGAAGCTGTCGACACGTTCGACTACTTCAGACGATTAGAACGATATTTCCAGCAGTAAGTCTATGATGAAGCTGAACAAAGATAAAGATGGTAACCAGCCTCTTAGAATACCACTTGAGGTTCTTAAACTAGATGACAGTTCACCATAAGCTCTGACTCAACTAGTAGTGTTCGAGTAAAGAGCCTTTACAAGGTTTGTCTACTTTTAAGGTGCACCTCTCAATGACAGATACTGCCACAGAACTTCTAGTTCTACAGAGACAAATGTTGCCTTTATGTCAGGAAATAAAATCATTGTCTGATGTCGATAAACACTTCTGTGTTTTAATACCTGATGAACAGTGAATATGTGGTCTATGCAGCCACGATCAGGTCTGAAGCCGGCCTGATTTTCTAGTGTTTGCTGTTTACGAGTCTTAGTTAGGCGTCTGACAATTATTGATGCTAGTATTTTAGATGCCACGTTAGTCAAACTAATCCCTCTGTGGTTATCACAGGATGATTTCGACCCCTTCTCATATATTGGAACAATAAGTGATTGTGACCAGTCAGATAAGATTACGTCCAACTTTCAGATTTTAGCTAAAATATTGGTCGACCTAGTCTCTTTAATTGGAATATCATCCTTAAAGACCTCTGAAGCCAATCAATGTGAACTAGCTGCTTATCCCCATTTCAGATTAACTATAGCTTTTTGAACTTCAGGTAGAGTCGTGGGCTTACTTCAACGTTTCATTCACGCTGTCTGGGAATCGGGGTAGTTGTGGAGTTGATGAAAACCATCTTAACTGTTCCTTAAAATGTTCCACCCATCGTTCTAAATGTCTGGTCTGAGAGCAGATAAGAGTGTCGTTTTTTTCAGAGATAGTCTTACTAACAACTGACTTATTAATCCCGGTTTTTTCCATGAGCCTGAAGAGCTGTCTTGTGTTACCTACAGCCGCCGCTTTTTCCATCACTTTTGCTTTTGTTGCCCACCACTGCCCACGGTCGTTCCTTAGACTTTTGCTTATCCTAGATCTGATATGTTTACGCTCTTCGTCGTATTCAGAGCCTGATAGGATGAGTTTACGAGAATCAATCAGCTCAATAGACTTAAAAGAAATCCATCGGTTTTTTGTAATCCTCTGGTTTAAATTACCAACAGATATCACTGCTGTTTACACAGCTATTGGTATATCTTTCCAAGCAACATCTGTGTCAGCCTGTTCTCGGAACTACCTAAGTGTGACCTCAGTTGTTCCTGGAATCTACTTTTCTCTTTCTCGTCGCTGAGTTCAACTCTAATTGGTCTTCTTAATAAGGCTTCTCTGTGTATAGCAGCGGACAATCACTATTATCTGTTCGCTGTGCCGGACTACTAAAATACCTACTTAAATGTATTTCAGTTTGGTTTAAGCTACCCACTTGGGCATTAAAGTAACCTACTACGAGACTATATCTGAGTGTTTAGCTATATGAAGATGTTCAGATGTCTTTCTGCAGAATTCATCTTTCACTTCATCCGAGCCGCAGTCAATGGAGCGTAGGCAGAAACGACGAAACGGCAACGATATGTGTCCCTATCCTTTCAAGTTCTTACGGACCTGTTTGGCTGAACAACACATGGGCGACTGTTTTCAAGTATCCATTCCATAAGCGTTTGTCCTGCCTTCTTACATAATGCTGCGCCTACACCCATCAGTCCACGGGAAACTGCCGTCGAATCGGCAGGAAAACGGAGAGCATATCTCGTCAGCTTCCTGTTTCGGCAACATGAGGTGAATTGAATGACAACACTTGGATCCTGTATGCGTGTTCCGGAGACACAGAGTACATCAGTGGTACGAGATTCTAGAGTTTTAGCCAGGGAGGCCTGCTGATCGATTTGATATAGAGTGCGTACGTTGAAGGCTCCGATGTGTAGTTTGGAGCGAGGTTTCAGTAAACCTGGAACAATGTTTCGCGTACTAGATTTGTTGGCCATGGTGATACGTGAGGAGAGAGTTAAAAGAGAAAGCTTAGAGTGGAAAGTCGATGTAAAATGAACCACAGGAGTTGAAGAAGGAGATTGGTTATGAATACAGTGATCTTGAGTTCTGTTAGAGGTATGAGGGTGGTTATCACTTCCGGGTTTCTTACACCGAAGAAGGGTTCTTTTGGAAGTATCTGAGAAGGAAATTGCTTTAGAAGTGGTCTTGGTGACCTGAGAGCGTGACCGCAGTGCCCAAGGTACATTTATTCGATGCCGATCATGCACGGCCTTTTTGTGAGTGGTCAGTTAAATTATCTGGAAAAAATCAAATCAGTATTCTAAGGGGACTATTTGAAACTTAAAATAGAATAGACCTAGTACTTTATAGTGAGCATGAACTAAAGACAAAGTGAGTTTTGTCCGAAAAATCTTGTCGGTCTCTGATCGTATAGGAGACTTGGAAGCTAAAAAAGGATTAAAACTAAGATTTTGTGCTGGTGAAAAGGACCTTAGGGTTGTAAATTTTTATTTGGACAGGCTTCAAAAGGGAAACATGTTGGAGACATTTCAATGATTTTTGGGTCTATTACATAAATGTCTTGAGTTTGCTCAACGAGCTGCGTTTCCACAGGCCGGTTGTAATCGCCACCACGGAACATGGCTGACCAAGACTGTAGATAATATGGAACTTGAGTTTGAAACGGTCATATTGTTAAGCCCCGACAGAGCTATAAGTGTGAAGGGAGAACGGTAATTTTATGAATTAGAAATAATATCCCACTTGCCATTTTCAAAAACATATTTGATGGAGGCGCGGTATAAGGACTAGTTAGCTGATGTTTGAAAATCAAAAGACGAGGGCTAATGATTGATGTAGTCTACCGAAGTCCAAACTACGGGGTGAATTTTATCTTGCTGACCGATTTCAATACTTCATCTTCAAATGGTCGATATTTAATTTTAGGACACTTTATCGCACTTACTTTAGACTTGAAAAGTCTGAGATCTTAGTTGCTAGAAAACTGGTTGTAGAGATTATGGCCTTCACCCCAGTGTAAACTGTTAAAAACAAACAACTGGGTAGGAACCGGAATCTGAATCATCTTTATCAGATACCATAATCACCCATTGTGGGAATAATGGCATAAACCTAGATCGTATCACACACTACGCGAATGTGACTATGCAATTTCAATTTTCGACTTCTTTGTTGTTCTGAACAGCGGCTTGTTAGTTCGAGGCAGAACAAAATTTGGAAGGTAGATCTACGAGAAATTATGCACTCAGCGTTTTCGGCAGACTAAATAATAAAAACAAAATCTACTATAAAAATGGCTTGTAAGATCTTCAGGAGATTGTGTAGAAAACTTACAGGACCTCACGTTCCTTTAAATACACCAAGAGATAAATAAGTTCTCTGCCATATTTCAGTGAGTAGGGTCGTACTCTTTATTATAAAAGAAAGAGATTGTGGGAAAGTGTAATAATTAGAAGTATTCGTCTTCAACCTAACTTAATATTTAAGGTAATACGTTCCATTAATATACTATACAGACTACAAAACACCAAAAACCCAACCTAATAAATCTCAGTCATAAAAATATAGTAGTAGGATTGATCAAGTTATGAGTTAATTATGATGGTCATCATAAATAATGTGTTCTTAGGGGATAAGTGAGAGAATATTTTACGGGCCGAAAATTACACACAGAGTCTCCAACAATAGCATAAGCATTGTTAATTCTTTATATTGTCCCTGATACTTTATAAATATAACCGATGTTCATGTTTGTATTCAAAACAAAGCCTTACATGAACCTAGACTTAAAACGCTGAATAATTTTATATTATTATAAAATGCCATGAGAACATTTCTTACATGTCTGCATTACTTACTTACTTGCTCACGTCTGTTACCTCTTCTGGAAGAGCATACGTTGCCCATCAGCACTCTCCATCTAACCCTGTCCCGGGTAATCCTTTTCAGTTCTTTCCAGTTGCTATTCATCTTTTGATATATGCTTCCGGTTCTCGATACACTGTGTTCTTTTACCTTCCTCTTTTCCGCTTTCCTTCAAGATTCCAGGTTAGGGCTTGCCTCGTGATGCAGTTTGATGATTTCCCTAATGTATGTCCTGTCCATTTCCATCGTCTCTTCATCTGAAACCTGGTTTGTTCTCTCCCACAGAAGACTGTTGCTGATGATATCCGGTCAATGGATTTAGAGTATTTTGCGTAAACAACTATTTAGAAATACTTTCACCCTCTTGATGATGGTTGTAGTAGTTCTCCAAGTTTCAGCTCTGTACAGTAGAACTGCCTTGACGTTCATTTTCAAGATTCTGACTTTGATATTAGTATACATATATAACATCATCAAATGATATTTTTAGCTGTTAGCGTAGTTGCACGGACTGTATATCTTGTAACAGCTCATTCCCATTTATTTTATTAAACATTGATAAAACGTCGTCTAATTTATAGTTATTATATTATATCATTTAGAGCTTGAATATATACAAAAATGATTTGAAAGCCCTTAGGGTAATTTACTTCAATAACTTAACATATATTTCTTTATCATGAATTCCTCTAAGGAAACGACAATAAAATCGATTTTTCTAGATAAAAAAAACAAAAAAATGAAAGCCGAACAAGTATAACAAATAGATCAATAAGTAAATAAGAAAACTCTATAATAAACAATAAACTTCTGACAAAATACTCAATTTCCCTTCACAAATAAAAAAAGAAAACTTCATCAAGAAAGAAAAACAAAAAGAGAATAACATGGAATTCATGTAAATAGCTAAGTGGATTGATTTAATGAAAACACCATTACTCTATCCATCTTACTGACCTTATTTACTATTTATGAACTATGTGTATTGAAATGATAATCTGTTGTTTATAATCAATAATTTTGATGATTTCCATTAGGATCAGTAAATAACATGACAGAAAATCATGAGATATATAAACTTTATATATTTTAAAAAAAATATTTTCAATTAGAATTATCAAACATTAATATAGTAGATTCACTTGTTATTGTTTGACTTGTATCTTCCCATTAAGGTTTAAGACTGCAATTGATTAGTCTGTTATTGGCATATGTGCATACTGTGCGTATGCCTCGATATTGCCTTAGTTCACAAGCTTTTATAAGCAAAGATGGATAGTGACTAGCAGTGGAATCCAGGATGCGCGTTTCGTCTTATTTGGGACTCGTCAGCTGGATGTACCTGAATTTCAGAATTGATGTTCACTCTGGGACTCGAACCCAGTACCATTCGATTCAAACGCCATCACTATAGCAGTATTTATGTCATTCAACCTCACTTATAATGTCAACTTCTATGTTGGAATGAAATGAATAGGCATTGTTGTTGTTGTTTGTTTTTATTGCTACAAATCCAGTTACTTAACAAAGCAGAATTTGAATAAGAAAAAGAGAATTCAGCGAAGAAAATTTTCTTTTCGACGAAATCATTTACTTAAGCTGTACATTCGTGTATATAGTTATATGGAAAATGTATTTCTATAGGAAGATAGAAAAAATTGCATCACCAAAATGGACTCGAGGATAAATAACAAATGAGTTTCCGTACTAATCAAGGAATAAGGAAGAAAGATGGATAGTGACTAGCAGTGGAATCCAGGATGCACGTTTCGTTCTATTCGTGACTCGTCAGCTGGATGTACCTGCATCTCAGAGTTCATATTCACTGTGGGACTCGAATCCATTACCATTTTCTTCAAACGCCATCGCGTTATCCACTTAGCTACTGAATCCTGATAGCCACCTGCTTGTGCAATGAGGTGAAGTTTTAAATTCACTTGATGTGATCTAATGCAATATTAAGGCAGTCCGCACATGATGCACATACACCAGTATGAGACTGATCAATTGTAGTCCTAAATAACAATGGGAAGATACAAGTAAACAACATCATGTGAATTTAGGAATATTATTATTTTGGCATATCATTTACTGGTACATTTTGTAAAAGAAAAAACTCACTAATTTTCGTCTGGTTGTCAGCAGAATTTTCGTAGACAATAAGTTCATTTGACATCTATTTAAATGAAACTATGCATTTAGTTTTTAAAAAATGTTCGTACCTGTAAGGAACTCTACTAGTTTCGGTAATGCTGAATTCTCTGAATACTATGAATAATAGAGAATTTAAATGATGTAATCATAGCAAATAAGTAAATAATAATCAATGAATGAAAACTCTGTATGCTATTTTCTCTAAGATCAGAATAAAATCTTTATCATGTATTTATTAGTGAGATCATAATTTATGAACAATCTTTGAGTGACTTTAAAGTGGCTTTGATGATATCCACCTACTAAGTGAGAGTTACAAACCTGTGTGAAGAATAAGGATTATGATTTACAGTTGATGGTTAGGGTTATGAATTACAACTGACATCAGCTAAAATCCCGAATTGCTCTTTAACCGAATGGATGAATGAATTTCGCGCCAAAATCCAAGACTTTTTATCTTATATCTTATTGGTTCGTCCATAAATTATAGTCTCGCCGTATTTATTGAACACTTGTTTCATGAGATTTTCGTGTTCTCCTGATTATATGCTTATATTTGACTCATTACAAGTTGTTTTATCCTCATCTGTTTCTAGATCGTTAGAAATTCATTATAAGCTTGTTGCTCAGATTTGTACGGTTAATGTTTTGATAAGATACATGATATGATTACTTAGTTATGGTGTTTTGTGGCCCTTAATTTATATTTAAAATCATATGGTGTTTTGAGCAAAGAAACAGAAAGTACTTCAGCTACTTTTATCGTGTTCTGACTTGGCCTTGGGGATAGAAATTAACTGTAACCTAGTGGGTGCTAGCATATCAGGTAACTGGGTCGCGATATGAGTATTATTAGTTCAAGCATACTAAACCAAGACCATAATTTTACTGCTATCGGCTTATACTTTGTTATAGATTCTAAGAAGTTTCCTTTAGTAATACTCGAACAACATACTCCTGTCTTAGTAATAGCTGATATTTATTGGCCGTAAATATCAAAGTTCTGCTTTGTTTGTACTCAATTTGACACTCATTTTCTAAAAGGGAATATTTGAAACTTTGGAAAATTCTGTTGTATTTCTGTCGACCAATTTCAACCACTTAGTTTTATGCAAATTCTTATCACTTGATATCAAGCCTAAACTATAATTCTTTGGATATATTTTATTAAGTGAGCTATCACTAAAAGAATATTTATGCTTAAATTATTCTTTACATGAAGTGAGGTAAATAGTGAACATTATTTATTTAGTTTGGTGAAGTAAACGTTTTCTAATTATACTTGTTATATGGTATGAATAATCCTGAAGGAACAAATGGCCTATGAACCAATCGTTGTTCGTCGGTTATCATGGGACTACATCTCCTGGCGTTGCTTCACTGCCTTATGGATCAGACCTTTGTGTCGAATGCTCCGGGTGTGGCTCCCTAAGAAAACCACCTGTTTTGGTTTGGATACCCGGGCAGTATCATAGCTCATACATAAACCAAGTGACTTGTGTGGCGCATATGTATTCAGTGTCCCTTTGTACCAATATTTATGTGTTCAAATAAATAAATAAATAAAATATACACATAAGTATTCAATTTATTTCGACAGAAAGTGAATGACTGGAAAAAACTTCCAGTGAACACGACGACGGATGCCTTAAAAATATTCTCATCCGGTGGGATCATCAGGTAAGTAATAGTGAGGTCAGACACAGGGTATTAGGGAATGATGGTAAATCAGTTGATGAGGTAGTGAATCACCATCGACTGAAATGGTTGGGCCACGTGTTGCGTATGCCTGAACACCGATTACCACGACGCGCAATGCTGACTAATGTTGGGAATGGTTGGAAGAAATTTAAGGACGGCCAAATCAAAACATGTCATCAGTGCTTGAAGTCACTAACTTCTTGTCTAAGCCATGTTGGTAGATGCAGACAACATGGTTGGGGTCCGCATTACTATCTTAACCAATGTTTGGCGACTCTTGGTGGCATGGCTCAGAATCGATCACAATGGCGAAGGTGCATACACTCATTGTCTTCCCTTAAACTATGAGATTAAAATTATTTCATATCTTTCTTTCTACGAACTAATTCCTTCTGTACTATATCCTTACATAAAATCTTTTCTTCATATTTTACACCACTGAGTTAACTGCCTCTGTAAATCCGGTGTTCGTCTCGCCGTGCTAATGAGTTGTGGCAACTTGAACCGATGCATGTATGTGCCTGGTCCTACGTTGTAGCTGACTGACTGATTTAAAATTTCTTATTATTTCCAATGCTACTTCATTTATAAAATAGTTTTCTGTTATCATTAGATCAAAAGTTAAGATTTTTATGTATATTTAGTAGAAAGAATCTAATCAAATGCCCAACAGTTCAGTACTCTTAATATATATGAACTTAAACAATTAAATTATCTAAACTAAAGATTATCTAATGTCCTTAATATCCTGTTTTCCTAGAGCAATTGAACTTATATCGATTTGTTATTAATAGCGATTTCAAATCTGATTATATTTGTCTTATGTTGACAAGCATAAAAGTATACTTGCTTAAAATAGTCAGCTATTTAGCTTCTACTATTAGCTTCTAGAAAAGCCACCTTACATTTATTGGTTCACATTAAAAGGGGCTGAGAAAAAGGGTCTATTGAAAAAGAGCTAACATTAACAGGGGCTAGCATTAATAAAGTTGATCATCAAAATGGCAGACATTAATGAAAGTGGGGATTGAAAGTAAGAATAACATTTTTAATGGTGTGAAATATATCCGATTCACTCTTTGTCTCTTAGCCCTAGAACAAATTTTAAAAAGTGGTTTCCTAAGCGTTTGATGAAGGGTTTACTTTCAACAAATACTGTAATCCTTAGCATCCAATATCAAATTGTTATTTTTATTACCCATGTTATTTTGTATATCTGTTTCGAAGAGTCAGGGGATAGTCTGTTTAGAAAAACGTTTCGAAAAGCTTTGAGAAAGGTTTGTTGGCTACACCATTAAAAACATTATTCTTTCTTTAAATCCTCACCGTTTTGAAGTACGCCGTTTTTCGATCCCCTTTTAATAGTCACTCTTTTGTTCTCATCCTTTCGAATGGAAACCTATTTATTAGTTTTCATTAGCAAGTAAAAAGCTTATACCATTAAGTAAGCTCATAACGGATGACTGAATCAATAACCGTTCAAACCCCTAATCTCTATTTTAAATGACTTGGACTAAGATACAAGAGTGATGCAGTTAATTATAGGAAGTTTCATGCTTTTTATCCACATAATATTCTGATCTAGCACTCAAAAGTGGTGTGATGTATGCTACAGATATGAGTAAACAGATATAAGCAGTATGAAGCAGCAATCTGATGTGGAATGCCTGCCAGCAGAAGATTGAATTGAAGAAAACATAAAGGGATACAGAGAGCGATTGTAATGACATTAGAATTGAAAGAATCATGAAGCATGTAAGGAAAAACTGAAGGAAGATGTGCAAGTAATGTATCTATTTTATGGTTTTCATCTTTTATGAAGGCATTCAATAATACTTCTTGGTTATGTGTGGATATTATCTTTACTAGATAAGCATAAATCATGCATAAGTTCATAAGTTCACTAGTAAGAAACCTAGATTGTTAGATTTAGATAAAATGAATGAGAACATCGGTAAGATAACACGATTAAAATAAGTGATAATCTCTATAAAAACTAATTACTTTTTCTAAACTACGTATCAGATATCTTTCGTTCTTCATCTATCAGTTTCTTATTTTCTTAATGCGTTCATTTCTCATCCAAACTATTGTACAATGACATTGATTATCTAAAAAATTGATTCTGAATGACAAATTTTTTTATCTAAATTTTAGAGAAAACCTTTCAAACATGAAATGTTACCGTGTTTAAAATTAAATTTTTGTTTCCATTAGCGATTATTTTCTTGATCGTAGTATATATGTGTAACTCTTTTCTTTATTCACTTTTTACGAAAGTATTTTATGAGAAGATTTGCATGGTCCAAAGATGATTTTCACTATAAATTAATAGGATATAGAGAAAAATTATTAAAAAAAAACCCAGAAATCACTAGACAAGCTTTTATTCTTAGTTCGGTTCTTCTAATCAATACCCATAAATGTCGTGACGCAGCATTTAGTTCAGAACAATCAGATGTTCCACTCAATAAATATTAGAAATTCAGATCATAATGCACATTCCCATTTTCAGTCAATTGGTAATTCAATACTATGATAAGTCTGTGTGATTGATGAGTTATTGTTACACTTCCAACTTTAAGTAATCTATTCTAAAGCCAGTCACTACTGGGTATCCAATTACTATTCTCTAGAGCACTTTAAAGACATATATCCAGTTGATATAAAGGAATGTTATCAATTCGAACTTTTAACTTCAGTCAGTTTCTAATGGTTTTTAACTTATTGTCAGTTTATAATAAAAATCACTGCCAAAGCGTCATTTCAACTTCCTTTCTTCGATCAATTTATTTCAAATAACAAATAATATTTAAGATGCGGAAATGTTCACAATAGATAATTAGATAGTATCAAATGGATGTAAAAAAAATGACAGTGAAAAGATAGTATTGAATTGTACTTTTAAACTGATATGACCAGTAAAATTCAGAATGAAAGTTTATCTAAAGATCGTTTTTTAAACTTCCAATTAGAACCAATATAACACAACTGATCGAATTCAGTTCTAAAACATATGCGAATGCAAAACAAGCCGATACAAATAATAACGATAATAATAAATTTTAGTTATATATTAATCTCTATAAAACTATATTCTTCAGCTTATTAAGAAAAGAATATTTCAGTGGTTAAGATCATGAGTCAGTTGAAGCTAGACCACCATGGAAAACTTGGAAACACTGGATGACCGTTTCGTCCTATTGTGGGGCTCTTCAGCAGTGTGCATCCGCGACCTCGCCCCCTGCGAGATTGGAACCCAGGACTATATTTGTTAATTAAAGTCATAGAGAGTCATAGGGAAGATTTATAGTTCAGGGTGAAATTTTCAAAAGTGACGAGCCTGCAAATAGTGACATTAGAGTTGATTGATTGCTCATTAGGAAACGACATCATGTCTGTCTAGCCCTTAGTTGTGATTTGATTCAGTTGATGAAATATAATGTGATCACTTATTTAAGTAGACCGACAATTTGTACACTATGCTTTCATGTTAGGTGATGAGGTATAGTTGACAGGGAACCTTGAACTCTAGCTTTATGGTATATGGCGCTTATCAACAGAGAGTACTCGTAAAACACAACACTGGTTATTACTCAGTGATCATTTAGTGATAAACTACCACAATCTTACAAAGGGAGTCAGTCAACACTCGAACAGTTTAGTAGCGAGGTTATAAACTGTAAAGCTATTTGACTGGGGCTAGAATCTCACAGACGACACCTATTCACTCAAGACTTTAGGTACATCTTACCAACTAGTCCCAACCAGTATGAAACCCAGACTAAGTTTTCTACCCGATACGTAGAACTGCGCAAAATCAATCACAAAACGATAATGAATAATAACCAATCGAATCTCATATCTACTGGACAAACCGCTATTAATTGTTAGATTAATTTCTACAATCTACATTTTATGTAGCATGCGCTGATATTGTCCATAAAGACATTGAAAATCTTAAGATTAAACCACACCACTTGTAATGCACAATGTTTTTGGGATTTTGTGGCTTTCTTTACCAGTAAGTGTAGTTAAAAAATTTTTGATTTCATGGATTATTTTTTGGCATTTATTTGTAAGCTATTAACTAACATTCATAATGCGACCTAAAAATTTATAGTATTCGAGGTAAATTGAAGTATTCTTCAAAATAGGGTCTCATTTAAATGTTTAATAATGTATTTACTTACAAATTACGAAACAATATTTCCTCGAGATCGTTTGTTTATCCTTATTAATTTGAAAAGCTGTAGATATGGTTAGATCTTACACCTTGAACCTCAGACAGTTTTCTCAATGATATTTTTTTTTAGTTAACATTTGAATAAATTTAGACAACACCTAAACCACTTAGTTTCCTTAACAAGTAAAGGTGTGATCAAACTGTTGGAAATCTTTTGAGCTAATATATACTGTTGTGGTGAGTGCTACTGATGTCGATATATATACGTATTACATATCATTAATTGAAAGTGAAACACCTGGCAACAGAAAGTTAAGACCAAAGAAAAGAGAACTAGGACAAAGAATGATTGGTGTAGAAATGAAACAACAACGAAGTCTATGACAACTGACTGACATTTTGCAAATGAATTGTTTAATGTATAGTTCTTAGATTTAACTAAGATGTTCTGTAATTTTGTATTCAAATACATCTGATTGCCTTCACCCTGTGTTCTCGTTCACTACACTTCGTCTAATATTTAGTACATAGGTGATGACTGATGAGAAATTGTTAATCTCATTTAATATTAAGGGATTTCGCTTCTGAACTATGAAATACATTTAACTTTCATGGACAATAATCATTATTCTTAACTCGGGAAAAAATGAATGAGTAAGGGTAATTAATTTACTTGATAACATCTGTTAATGTTATGTATACACTAATCTATAATTATTACAAGTAAACTTGAGTTTGTTATTTTAAAAAACGGTTATGTCATAAACATAGTGTCTGAGAGCAGGATGAAAAACAAAATGGTAAAAACAAGAAGAATGGTGTTATAATCTCTTAAACGATTAATGCAATATATTATCATACTCATCCATTATAGTAAGAGACTTGGTGAAGATGATGATGATGATGATGATGATGATGATGATGATGATGATGATGATGATGATGATGATGATGATGATGATGATGATGATGATGATGATGATGATGATGATGATGATGATGATGATGATGATGATGATGATGATGATGATGATGATGATGATGATGATGATGATGATGATGATGATGATGATGATGATGATGATGATGATGATGATGATGATGATGATGATGATGATGATGATGATGATGATGATGATGATGATGATGATGATGATGATGATGATGATGATGATGATGATGATGATGATGATGATGATGATGATGATGATGATGATGATGATGATGATGATGATGATGATGATGATGATGATGATGATGATGATGATGATGATGATGATGATGATGATGATGATGATGATGATGATGATGATGATGATGATGATGATGATGATGATGATGATGATGATGATGATGATGATGATGATGATGATGATGATGATGATGATGATGATGATGATGATGATGATGATGATGATGATGATGATGATGATGATGATGATGATGATGATGATGATGATGATGATGATGATGATGATGATGATGATGATGATGATGATGATGATGATGATGATGATGATGATGATGATGATGATGATGATGATGATGATGATGATGATGATGATGATGATGATGATGATGATGATGATGATGATGATGATGATGATGATGATGATGATGATGATGATGATGATGATGATGATGATGATGATGATGATGATGATGATGATGATGATGATGATGATGATGATGATGATGATGATGATGATGATGATGAAATCGTTAAACTACACTTAAAACTGTTATTATAACTGGGTAATCGATTGAGAAAATACTGGGACAGCTATATTGACATATGATGCTATCTAATTGCACATTTAAATGTATTAGCATTTCAGAGAACTGCAATGTTATTGAGGCATATAACGTTATCGTTTTCTGTCTTGTAAACATACAGTCATCATTTGTGTTATCAGATATTACGTACAATAATAAATCAGCTTATCTGCAATTTCACTATCGTTTTAGAATGGTAGATACTGTGTAAAACTCAGCAGTTGGGACCAGTATATTTTCAGTTAGAGGATTGAGACGTCATAGTTTAGAACAAATAGTGTAATAAACAGTTATTACAGATCTTCTCAAGGTATGTTCAGGAAATATATGGTAAGTCTTGATTGCAATTCCACAATTATTATCATAAAAGTTTCCCTTATAATTCGTGCCTATTTTCTAAAATCTGTTTAATTTAGATTGTTTAAAACAGTAGGCATACCATTATATGCAAAGATAGATAGTGTCTAGCAGCGGAATCTAGGACTCGCGTTTCGTTCTATTTGAAACTTGGCAGCTGGATCTGCCTGCATCTCACAAATGATGTTCACTCTGAGACTCAAACCTAGTACCGTTCACCTCAAACGCCATTGCGTGCTCAACATCAATGGAAAGATTCAAGTAAACAATACCAAGTGAACAGGTGTACCGTTTATTTCATATATTATGTATACATAAGAAATACGTTTCATACATATTGGTCTGTGTTTCGATCTTTACTCATTTTCGTTATTATTTTCACTCCTCATATATTTGTATTTAAAAATATCCTCATTCAATAAATTACTTTGATATTTTATTGATATTTCCTTTCATAACTATTTCCGATTTCATTTCATTTCATTCTTTTTCTTTCTTCAATGCCTTCAGTTATTTTTAGCTATAAGACCGAAAAAAATTGTCTAAATTAATTCGCTATATTTTTATTACATAACATTTTTATCAGAAGAGGTTGTGTGAAGATTTTTAGATATTGCACTGATTGAAATCATGAGTCCATTGAAGTCAGACCACCATAGAAAAACCTGGAAGCATTGGGCGGCCGTTTCGTCCTAGTATTATTAGTTATGCATTCACTTAATTATGTATATCCTGCGAAACATATACAGCCTTGATTATGATCATTTACATCAAATGACAGTAATAAAATCAATATTATTAAGTTGATGATTATTTGTTTGCATTTCTTTACAGAATTAGTTCATATATATGTATATGAAGGTCTAGACTAATTATAAATTTACGAAAGTAAGGAGGACTGTGAAGATTAATTTTAGTACGAAGGGAATTTTCATTATAAGCAGTTACTAACTTACTTCACTTACGCCTGTTACTCCTAAAGGAGCATAGGCCGCCGACCAGCATTCTCCAACCAACTCTGTCCTGGGCCTTCTTTTCTAATTCCATCCAATTCTTGATCATTCTTCTCATGTCTGTCTCCATTTCCCGGCGTAATGTGTTCTTTGGTCTTCCTCTCCTCCTTTGGCATTCAGGATTCCATGTGAGGGCCTGCCTTGTGACACAGTTGAGTGCTTTCCTCAATGTGCATCCTATCCACTTCCAACGCTTCTTCATGATTTCTTCCTCCGCTGGGATCTGGTTTGTTCTTTCCCAAAGTAGGTTGTTGCTAATAGTATCCGGCCAACGGATCCGACGTATTTTGCGTAGACAACTGTTAATAAACACTTGCATCTTCTGGATGATGGCTTTCGTAGTTCTCCAGGTTTCCGCCCCAGTAGACAGTAGAACTGTCTTGACATTTGTATTGAAAACCCTGACCTTGGTGTTGGTTGACAGTCGCTTTGAGTTCCAGATGTTCTTCAGTTGTAAATATGCTGCTCTTACTTTGCCGATTCATGCCTTTACATTTGCATCAAATCCACCGTTCGCAGATCACAGAGTTTATTCAACGTATATCAGAACAAAATAAAATGATGGACATGACTGGAAACTCACCAAATATTCAATAGTCAGCTTGATTGCTTTTTATGTTCAATAATTGTTGTTAATCAATATAAATAATCTTATATGATCCTTTAATATTTATTCTCACGTCTGATGTTACTAAAAACATGATTTTTAATTTATCTATATATATCCAATTAAGCATAATTCTGTGGGGTGTGCTAGTGATGTCGACAAATATAAGTAGTATGTATCATCAATTGAAAGTGAAATGAGTGGAGGCAGAGGGTTAAGGAGATCGAAGAACAGAGAACTAGTAAAGAGAGTGATTGATGTGGAAACGAAGAAACTATCAAATCTGTGAAGACTGATTGACATTTTACAAATGAAGTACTTACTGTGTGGTTCCCTAATATTATTCAGATATTTCATAATTTTGTGTTCAAATATACCTGATTGTCCCCGCCTGTGTTCTCGCTCACTACAGTTCTATTTATTACTTATTTTCTACCAGTTAACATTTTTTTTACTAATTATGCCTTTGTATAGTTTATCATTTAACGTCATCAATTAATATCACATCAGTGTTATTTGCCTTCATATTCAAATGGATAAAAATTTAAGTAAAAATAGCAAATAAAACTGATGCTTACGATGATAAGAACGAATACAAAGTAGGTTTGGATTGATAGAGTGAACAATAAAGATAGAATTTAGTGTCGTTTAGATCAATAGTTAGATAGAAGGTATCCCTTTTCGGTATTACGAGCATTGTACAACTAGATATAATCCGAACAGATAATCCTAAATACTTGAAAACATTGCAACTTATGAAAACTCAGTTGTTCATCTTTCAAGGAATCTCAGTTAATTTTCACTTACTGTTTATATCACGGACTGAATTTAATCAGACAATTATCGAAAAATTAGAAGCAGACATTTTTTCCTTAGTATATGATCTCATAACAATGTAGACCGTATCAGAAATCGAACCCAAGATTTTCAAGTATCCCTACGAATACTCAACCTATGTATTATATTTTAGGACAAGGTAGCCATCTATTCCCTCATTGATTTTAAACAAGTGTCTACTTCAAATCAGTGTATCATACAAAGTGTAAATTGATCAAACTCTATATATCTACTCTAATTCAATTAGATTTTTTATTTATTTCATTCAATCTTCCTAAATTTAATGTAAAACAAGATTCAATAGGTTTGACTAGAAATAAAAATGATTTAATCAAATAAAAATTGTTAATTAATTATTCCAAAATACTTTTTTTCAAGAACAAAAACTAAGCACCGAATACAGAACTGTTCACCTTTATGTACTAACTAAAATTTTCTTAGTAAATTGTTAAGTTGTTAAACGTAGACTTTGATTTATTATTTTAAACACGGATAATATATTGTATTACATGCCAAAATATTTACACTGTTCAAAGAATTCGGCACTCAAAGATAATATATATATTTCAACAGTTGAGATCATGAGTCAGTTGAAGCTAGACCACAATGGACAACCTGAAGGCACTGGACGGCCGTTCCGTTCTATTACGGGACTCCTCATCAGTGCTTATCCACGACCAGGCCTTGCGGGATTCCAACCCAGGACTTATCGGTCTCGCGCCAAGCGCTTAACCAACTAGACCACTGAGCCGTCCGGCATCCAATGGTGTTAATGTCTAACTTCAACTAATCCACGAGATTGAGAGACACATCCATGATTGCCCTCAGTGAGTCAGTATCTCACAACAGACCAGGTTGAACTCCACTGTTCACTGCTTCTCATTAGAGACTGATAGGTCCTGGGTTCGAAGCTCGCGAGGCGGGGTCATAGATGCGCGCTCCTGAGGAGTCCTAAAATGAAACGAAACGGTCTTCCATTGATTCCAGGTTATCCATGGTGGCCTAGCTTCAACTGACTCATTATCTCATCTGTTGAAATCACTACAATCTCCACAAAACCCCTTCCAATATATATATATATATATATATATATATATATATATATATATATATATATATATACATATATATATGAGTTAATTTTCGCTAGAAAATTGAAGTATGCTAAATAATTACTTGAATTAGGCAGGATTTTTCCAACTGTTTCATTGATTTTTGAAAAACCTCAAAACTGCTCATTTACAATCTCATATTGAGTTTTTAACATAAAATTTAAATAACCAGAGATGAATGTAGTAGATATTAGGGAGTGAAGTCAGTTTTCGATTGCTCATATTCCTTAATTTCATTCTATTTAAGTTAAAACAAATACAATTTTCAGTTTTATTCATTCAGTCATTGTTATACTTATTTACTTTTTTGAATAAAATAAAAAAGAAATTGGGAAATGAGGAGACTGAGTTCTATGATCAAATAAAATCATGATTGTACATTACCATAGATTTCAGGTCTAAAACATTTAGTGACCTACTTTTATGAAGAGAATGTAATTGATATGATGGAAACAATTATTATTATAACCAACTGTACCAGTGATTGTTTTACTGTACCTGTTTGTTTAAGTGTACCAAAAACACCCTCTTTCGTTGTTTGTGACGTTGCACGAACTCTCGTACGCTCAGTAGTCTCGCTTGTAGATTTTGGCACGATCTCGGTATTATTTCGATACCACGAGATCGCCAACGAATACATCCTAAATACAACCTTCAACCACCTTCTGATATTTGGCCTACCGATAGATCTAACCTGGTAACTGGCACGTAGTCGATCTGTAGTGGTGATCGTAGTCAACCGCGACTCGACACCTACTACAAACTAAACAAATGTTTAGTGTTTTTTAATTGTTTTTTATATCCATTTGAAATGGAAATACACATTCAAATTACAATAAGGTTTATAACGTTGGTTAAAACAAACAAAGAAATGATATTGTAGTGAACAAGAACACTAGTAGGGGGCGATCGATTGTATTTGAATATGAACTTAGAATATCTCACTAAAATCTAAGAACCAAACAGTAAATAGTTGATTTGCAAAATATTAATCAATTGTTCCAAACTTGGCTGTTGTTTTTGCAACTTTCAGTCCACCGTCTCAGATTTCACTGTTCGTGCATTTTCATACCGATCGCTTTCCGTTCCCGCTGTTTCCTTCTGGATGTTCTACTGACCATCGTTATATACTACGTATGTGGATATAAGTAGCTCACACCACAATCTGATTAATAGTTTATGATCCATTTTCCATTTTAATGAAACAAATGAATTGATTCAATCCATCTATCATATTAATGCTATTGAATAACTAATGAATCATTTCATATAAGATAACTAATTTCAAGTTGGATATATATTCATTTTGTTTAATTTTCAATAATTATTACCCGAATCAATAATGATTAATCTGTGTATAATTTAAGAAATATTTGATTGAATCAATTCTATAGGATAAAGTAGGTTGATACAGGTTCGTTTTAATCTACGACTATTGTTAGTGCATTACATAGAATACATTTATGTAATAACAATATTATATATGAATTATCTAAACTATTAATAACTTTACTTTGTCGGATATCTAGGAAAATTGATTATAAACGAATGCATAGATTGCCAAAAATTACTGATTTCCTTCATTAGAATTAAATGGATTTATTAGATTGACCAGATAAAAACAATCCTAGACACACATTTTGGTATGTTTTTGTTTTGTTTATGTAATAGGTTTGTCTTTTGAGATGGTGGAGATAGTTTGTCTTCTAAAATAAACTTTTGATTTTGTTCCCCACCTCCCTCCCTCCCTCCCTCTCACAGACACACACACACACACTTCATCTGTAATCTCTATAGCCTCTTTAGACAATATTAGTGCCAAATTTAGATATAAATAGCCTGTTAATATCATTATCAAAACTTTTTTTTTAGTGAATGCCAAAATCAGTTACCTTTATGATCTTAAGTAGATTTAATTGTTTCAGAATGTTTTTTTTGTTAAGTATTTATTAGTTATCTTGCTTGTTTTTATGGTTTACTATGTGAACATTTATTTCGTAATTTTTCAATAAGGTTTATATGGACTTGTTTATTGATTATAGTTTTATGTAAATCCAGATATGTAGATTTTTCTGAAGAAATCTTTCAGTTGTTTTTTTTTTCAGATGAATATCTGTGCATTTTTCTCATTTCTTTTTATGTATGTAGTTTCGAATACTTTTATAGAATAGAATGTAGTTTAATAGACAATGTGCAATTGTTAGTACAACTATTAAGTTATAATACAATGTAATATCTTTTTTTAATTACAACAGGATTCTCAACACAAGTATGTAATATTACAATAAATTCCTCATTAACTGTGTAGATTTGTAATATTTTTTTATTATTATGAAGATATCCCATTCATCCTCTATCACATTTTTTCTCCGAGCATTATTCTTAATATCTCTCGTTTCTATAAATGATAGACCAGAAGGGAAATATACCAATCATTACTTGAGATATATACTATTTAGCATTACGATAGTTTCTAAGTCAATCACAATGACGTGTGTATAAACTGTGATTTTGACATCGATGTGTAATTACTCAAAACAAATCTGAAATTGCAAATGGCTAAATATATACATATAATAGATGGCTCAGAAGAATTAAAATTTTTGCTCTTCATATCTATGTAACACCATTCAACTCAAAATAGTGAATACTAGAGAAATCATATACCGAAGCTAGAGTCATTTAATATATAGTTAACAAATAATAAAATGTAATAACATCAAAATTAACAGATCACATAACACAATAAGTGCATTAAGTTAAACACATACATTATGAATGACTTAACTGAATTCTTATGATTTGTGGAAAATTTGTAAAACTAGTAACTAAAAGTACTCAATCCATATTAGAAGTTCTTAATAACTTAAATGGACTTTTAACATTTAATTTATGATATCTACTTAAAAAACTATGATATAAGCATGTTGAATAATACATTTATAATATACATTTATTGTATAAATAATCTGGAGATAGATTTATTATTGTTAGTAAAACCTATTCGTAATCTTCATATTGATATCATGAATGGATCAATGTTAAACCATTATTGAAAACTTGAAAACACTGGATGGTCGTTTCTTCTTAGTATGAAACATTTCAGCAGTGCGCATCCACAATCCCATACACGGGACTCGAACCCAGAACCTTCCATCTCGCGTGCGAAAGCCTAACCTCTAAATCACTGAACCGGTATCCAAAGGTGTTAATATCTAACTTCAACCAATCCAAGATGTTGTGCTACCGTCCATCATTGTCTTCAGTGATATGCTAGTAAAATCTCACTACTAATATTATTCATTAATCTAGTCTGTAATTAATTTAATTCGAATAATTATTCTAATGTAATATAACAACAAATAAACTGACCTTGTTATTATAATAAATTGTGCAGATGTGTATAAATACTGTTATTAATTAGGTTTTTATTATAAATAATTAGAGCAACACTAATTAATAATTGCTAAAGCTATTTTAATTAAAACCTAGTGACTTTTAGAGTAGTTAATTTGTCGGTTACCGTTCTGCCAAATTTTATAACAGATTTTTTTGTTCTTTCATATTTTCAGGTTTATCTCAGTTGTTTTTTTTTGGTGTTTGTTTATAAATTATCTTAATCGTGAAATGATGTCATTAAGAAAACTATTAAAATGATAGTAACTATGGCTAGTTGATTTTTGTATTGTTCATGAAGTCGGAATAATATATACACCCAAGTTTATATAAGATTGTAACGAAGATTTTTAGATTATGAAGGTCTAATGAAAAAAAAAATTGGTGACGAATAATTTTAATCAAGTTTAAATGAAGACATAAATCAATAATGACCCCAAAGGATGGTCATAATCTAATATGATTATTTAATTTTATCTCAATTATTCAACTATATATATATATATATATATATATATATATATATATATATATATTCTGAGTCTGATGAAGTCATGGAAACTTGTCAATTATTTATGCTTTTAGATGAACAGGATTTATACTCAGTATGCACAGTACGCATATATGCCAATAAGAGACTGATCAATTGAAGTTCTAAACACCAAGGGGAAGATTCAAGTAAATAGTACCAAGTGAATTTAATTTTTACTCCATTGCACAAGCAAGTGGCTATCAAGACTCAGTAGTTAAGTGGATAACGAGATAGCGTTTGAAGAGAACGGTACTGGTTTCGTGTTCCAGAGTGAACCTGAACTCTGAGATGCAAGTACATCTAGATGACGAGTCCCAAATAGGATGAAACGTGCATCGTGAATTCCACTATTAACCACTATCCATCTTTGTTTATAATACTCGTAAATTAAGATCATATTGAGTCACAATACCCAATAGTATGCACTTATGTCAATAAGAGATTGATCAATTGCAATCCTAAACATCAAAAGAAAGATTCAAGTAAAACAATACCAATTGAATGATCAACATTGTCAATCCCTATTTTTCATCCATTAAGCATGTATACCAATCTTCTATTACTAAAATCAGAATATATTTAACAGATATCTAGAAAGTATATTCAAACAAAATTTATTGAACTGACAAATACAGATAACCTCATTTTACTCAATTCAATTTTAAGTTAATTCAATACACAATACACTAAAATACGATTGATGATATTGTTTTGTTTTTTGTTTTTTTTTTTGTTTTCTTGATATTCAAATTAATTGAACTAAGCATATTTGTTTCTTTCAACTGAAATCTGATTTCTTTTCTTTAATTACATAGAATATTTGGCCTGTCACATTGTTCACATACATAAATATACATTTATGAAAATTGATTGAAGCTTTAATGAACTTTATATAATCATTCTGATTTATAATTAAAATAAATTTTGTTTCTATCATGAATATATACTTATATATACTACTTATTTCATGCAAATTACATAGTTCATTTATTCATGATATAATAAAGTAAAATAAAGAATCGAGTAAATAAATAAATAAATATTTTCTAGTGAGTATAACGTTTTGTAAGGAGAATGCGATATAGATATAAAGGCAAAGATTGGTGAATCAAGGATAAAATTCATACAGTTGAATAACATATTGAACTCAAAACAACTATCAACTAACTACAAAGTCACAATCTTCAATACAAATATCAAGAAAGTTCTACTGTATAGAGCATAAATGTAGAGAACTACTACAATCATCAATCAAATGATTCAAGTATTTATAAACAATTATCTATGCGAGATACTCAATGTTCATTGGTTGGATATCAATAGTAACAGCCTACTGCGTAACAGGACAAACCAGCTTACATCTGTAGAAAAAATTAAGAAAAGACATAAAGAGGATGGGTAGAACATCTACTGAGGAAATCATCAAAGTGAATCACAAAGCGAAAGCTAACTTGGAATCTTGAAGGGAAATGGAAAAGAGGAATGCCAAAGAACACAGTACGTCGAAAATCCGAAGTAAATATGAAAAGGATGGATAACAACTGATATCAACTGGAAAAAATTGCCCAGGAGAGAGTCGGATGGAGAATGTCTATGCTTCACCGTGAGGGATAATAGGCATAAGTAAGTGAGTAAGTAATATCGTTTTGTGGGAAAAACTTTTAAGAATGACTGATTTTTTATATTAATGCAAAACAAACATATACATTGCATTTTTTATGATTAAAATCATGAGTCAGTTGAAGCTAGACCACCATGAAAAACCTGAAAGCACTAGACGGCCGTTTCGACCTATTGTGAGACTCCTCGGCAGTGCGCATCTACGATCCCGCATCCCGCGAGCTTCAACTGACTCATGATTTCAATCAGTGAAATTTCTAAAATCTCTACAAAACCCCTGCTAATAATGTACATTGTCTGTAAAAATATAATAATCCTATTGTAAGATTGACGACAATATTTTAATAATTGTAAACTAATTTACTAAATCATTAAATATCGATGTAAAATTATTTGAAATTTATTTTTAAAAACATACATGCAGTTGAAATTCAAGAAATGTAAAAAGGTATACTTAGTTACGGCAGTTACTCCTCATGAAGTATAGGCCGCTCACCAGCATTCTCCATCTAACCCTATCCTGGGCAATCCTTTCCAGCGCCTTTCAGTTGTTATCCATCCTTTTATATCTGCTTCTATTTCCCGACGTAATGTGTTCGTTGGCCTTCCTCTTTTCCTCTTCCCTTCAGGATCCCAAATCGAGGCCTGCCTCGTGATGCAGTTTGATGATTTACGTAATGTATGTTCTATCCATTTCCATCGTCTTTTCCTAATTATCTCTTCATCTTCCAGCTGAAGAAGAAATAAGGTATAATATTCATGAAAGAAGTAGATCTCTTTGTAAAAAATAATAAAAGTTTATTTTGAATTATCATAGCAACTTTAAATGTAAAGATGATATTCTTCATTGATTCCTATATCAACTAAAGAATCATTAAATTCTGTAAATGTTGAATAATCGTTTTTATCGAAAATTGAGACTTTTTAAATCTTCCATTGATGTTTAGGACCCAGTAGCTGAATGAATAATGCAATGGCGTTTGAAGAGAACGATATTAGGTTCGAGTTCCTGATTGAACATCAATTCTGGGATACAAGTACATCCAACTGATGAGTCGCGAGTAGGACGAAACGCGCATCTTGGATTCCACCACTGGCTGCTATCCATCTTTGCTTATAAAAATGTTACAGTTGAATATTCTTACATAAGTAAACATCAAAAATCAAATAATCCTTGTTTCAGAGTTGTTAATGAATTATAGAGACAATTTGTATTTCATATGGATAATTTTGTAGGTATTGTGTTTTTGAAAATGAATAGTGTATCTGTGAAGAGATCTTTATTTTTCTGGAAATCATCAATATCGTCTACTTAAAAAATAGGTGTAATTACAAAATAATTCCACAAGTGGTAAAGAAGACCATTGTAATGTTATTTTGATTGGTTGTCTTCACAGATGTTATTCTATAAAGGAACTTGTGAAAAATCATTTATAGATAAGATGATAAATATTCCGTAAATGAAAATCAATAATTCATTTCTCTGTACATGTAAATAAATTTGTTCTATAATGCAAAATTACAAAGTGTCTTCACAGAATATAAAAATCATACATTAAATACATCATTTGTAAATCATTCTTCAATTATTCTTTACACAATCTATTATTTCTCTAATTCTGTTGTTATTTCAATTCCTCTCTGATTTTCTTTCTATTCTCTGCAAATCAATGTTTTGTTGCTAGGCATTCTTCTTTAGATTGCCGCTAGATATTACTTATATCTGTCAGCATAAGTAGTATATACCAAATTTATACTGGAAAACTTTATCTATATTTGCCAACTGGTTCAGTTGAGTCCGTTCTCTTGTGATTTACTAATTATTCAATCTTCTTCTTTATATCCCTTTTGTAATATCATCATAATTTTTTCTTACATTAATTAGGCATTTTTATGCAAACTGTATTATTTGAAATATGCCGATATCTTCTATATAACAGACATTGAAAAATAAGGATTATCTTCTTTTATGATGAAATGAATGTTTTATTTTAATATTAAATGCATTGAATATCTTTTCCACTACGACACCATAAGAATAAATTTCCTTAAAAGAGATTCATGCATCGAACTATCGGTTAGTCTTTTTTTTAAATGTGTAAATGAACATTTAGGATGGATATTTGATATTAAAGAATACAGAGGTTCATTGTTGTACCACTGCCTTCTTTATTATTATTAGTATTATTCGAAATAATTAATTTGGACTTCTTTTTTAGTACCTTAATCGATTTCAATAATTTAAACATAAATATTTAATTTGCAACTTAGACAAGTGTATACTACTGAAATAGAATGTCAGAATATGATTTTTTTTTCAATTGTGATCAAGTAACCAGATTACTTTCTAATGAATGTATTGTTTAAAACACTTTTAGTTTCTATAAGCAAAGATGGATGGTGGTTAGCAGTAGAATTCAGGATGCACGTTTCGTCCTATTCGTGAATCGTCAACTGGATATATCTTAATCCGAGTGATCATGTTCACTATGGGATATGAACCAGTATTGTTCTATTCAAACACTTTCTCGTCATCCACTTAACTACTGAGTCCTGGTAGCCAATAGCTTGTGCAATGGAGTAAATTTTAAATTCACTTGGTACTGTTGGCTCAAATTGAACATATAAATAAAATAAACAAAATAATGATAATAATAATAATAATACTATCGGTTTAGGGGTTGTGAAGATTGTTAAGTTTTTGATTGAGATCATGAACCGATTGATGTTAGACCACCATTGAAAAATTGGAAGCACTGGACGGCCGGTTCGTCCTATTATGAGACTCCTCAGCAGTGTACATCCACGATCCCGCTCACGGGATTCGAACCCAGGGCTTTTACTCTCGCTAGTTTGTTTAACAGTGATCCATACAGCCAAATAACAAACATTTTCTTAAATCTTAACAATACTATCTAAGAGTTTTTTGTTATTACTATTTCATTGATTTTTTATCATACTGTATCTATAAATACTTCAACTTTTGTTACTTTTACACAATTACGACATTAAATTATGCAATCTGATAGTAATATAGTCCTTGAAAAAATAATAATAAATACCTAAAATGTATGTCTTCATAGAGCATATAATTCAACTGTGATGAAAATAAATAAAATAAATGGGATAGCTGTTGTGGATGCGCAGGAATAGACCAATAATTATCATGTTAAGTCCAATGGTGTCCTTGGACTTTAAATGGACATTCCCTATTGGTCGATATCTGTTCACTTGTTGAATATTGTACAAAATGTTGTTTTCTATTTTATGGTACGATGTGGTATGCTTGATTGGTATATAAACAAAGTATGTTTGAAATATAGTGATTCATATCTCCGAGGCTGTGACTTGTGTTCTGGACTCAACTGACTGGGCTAGACAGGGAAGCGAGACCAATAGAGACTCTAGGCCGTCCGTACGTGTTTACGTATCATTGTAATCGATCGATAACAGGGTAAAAATCGACCTACAACTTAAATTCATAACAATAGCATAAATTAACAACGAGTAGAATTACTTCTTTATAAGAAGATAACATCTGGTCTGTGATGGTAAACATTAATCCTTTCATAAAATGTACAAATATTTATATGAATATTTATTTAATACAAAATTACAATGAGAAAATATATCGATATGTATAGAAATCTGAAGTAAATAATGCTTATTTCAACTTAAATCTGTATCTAATTAAGCCTTTTTCTATGAATTCCAATGTATTCAATAATTATTGAAAGGATTTACACCAAATAAATATCAATAATTTACTATTGAACATGAGATGAATTAATATTTATCAATTTAAAAGTCAATATGTGACCATTGTATCACAACTAAATGATATATACAAAGTATACAAAATTTTGTTCAATTTTTAGATAACTTATTTATGAGTGGTTTCAAGAGGTATTTCTTGGAGTTTTAGTGAGAAGCAATGAACAGTGAAGTTCAACCGGATCTGTTGTGGAGACAGTGTGCAGACAATGATGGATGTGTCGTTTAATTTCGTAGATTAGTTGATGTTAGACATTAACACCGTTTGATGCCTGTTGGCTTAGTGATCTAAAGGTTAAGCGTTCACTCACGAGACCGATAGGTCCTGGGTTCGAATCTCGCGAGGTGAAATAGTGGATGTGCACTTTTGAGGAGTCCCACAGTGAGACGAAACAGCCGTTTAGTGCTTCCAGGTTTTTCATTGTGATCTTAACTTTAATTGGCCCATGAATTCAACTAATAAATTACTATAATATCCACAAAACCCCTCTCTGATTATTCATCATTATGATAAATTCAAGAAATATTTTAGTAAATGGAAAGTAGTGACTCGAAACTTTCAGACAATTTTAATGCATTGTGTTATAATGGATTCGTTAATACATTGAAATTTATGAGTATCATGATTTTTGTGATTATCAGTTTTCTAATAGTCAGTTAAATAAAACTAATCTAGTCATACATAGTATTTACTTCAATATGAAATATAATCGTATTTTCTAGTGGCTTTTAAAATCTGGCTGATGAATAAATGTGTTGCTTGATAGATTACGTTGTTCCACGAGGGTGCGTGGTACCTGTGTAGTTGCGCCACAGGATTGAGCTGTACTATTCAGATTGTAGCGTTAAAGCCTATACAATGTCTGGTTCTCCTGCTAAACAGAAATGAGCTGTACTGTTTGGGTTGTCACGTGAAAGTCCGGATAGTGTCTGGTTCTTTTGTAAACCAATGTAAAATTACTCTGGCCTACAAGGGTATATTATTTAACTGTGAATAACTTGATAGATTACGTAATATTAGGGTTATAATTGAATCGCATGAATTCGATTCATGACATTTGTTAGGAAAAACAAACAATAGTACTAATAAATACTACTTATTTTATTCATTCATTCTATGTCATTATTTTTTTCTAAACTGATTAATATTTCAATAATTGAGATCATGAGTCAGTTAAAGCTAAACCATCATGGAAGACCTAGAAGCACCGGATGGACGTTTTGTCCTATTTTCGGATTAATATTTATTTAGTAGATTGATATAACATTTGAAGTCTTTCTGAATATCAGTTACTACATATTATTACCTCATATAAAAACTCAAGGTTTTAGTTTAGACTAACAACTCTTGATATAAAAATAATTAAGACTGAAATTGGAAGCATAAATAATCAATATCATTTATAATGACTGATGACACTTAGTTATCAGTTAAAACTAGATCCTTTGCAATTTAATTTCGAAATACAATTGGCTACTCTATTATCAAATGAACATCGATACATATTCATACGTTTGAACTAACATTTTACTTTAGCAAAAAAATAATGAACAAAACCAACATGATATTTAGTTATTTATACAAATCTCATGCTAAAAATGAATAGATATAAAAAGCTATTATATGACTTTGATGAGCTACAATTTGATTATTTGACTGGGTTCGAATCTCGCGAGGTGGGATTGTGGATGTGCATTGTTGAGGAGTTCCGTACTGAGACGAAACGACCATCCAGTGCTTCCAGGCTTTCCATGGTAGTCTAGTTTCAAACAACTTATGAATTCAACTATTGAATTATTATTATTTGATTAACAAGGCATGAAAATAACTTTCAGACCACACTTCATTACTAATAGAATAACTAATGATTAAACACATGGATAGAATTCAGTATTTAACTCATATTCATTTTTAATTTATTGTCATCTTGTTGTATATTTTATAAGAAAGATTAGTTCAGCAAAGAGTTCTCTTTTCGGCGAATTCATTTTCAAAGCTGTACAATCGCAAATATTCACCGAAAAGAGAACTCTTCGCTGAACTAATCTTTCTTATTTAATGTCTTAATGGTTGTACATTTCGACCTATTGTGCTGCTGACCAATGTTCCCCTGTTATTATGAATAGATTAATGATTTAATCAGTAATTATTTTGTTTGTTTGTTATATGATTTATGTCTCAATTAAACTGAAGTATTCAGTTATTCATAGTATCACGGTAGTGTCATTATTGAGTATTTCATCTGTATTGGAAGGATTATTGTGGATATTATTAATAATTTTAATAGTTGAGATCATGAGCCAATCGACACTAGACCACCATGGAAAACCTGGAAAACACTGGGCGGCTGTTTCGTCGTGATATAGCAGAGACAATTAATGATGTGTTATTAATTCAATAATAAACATATTTAACTATGGTAAATAATCTATTATTTGATATGTATCACATAGTTATGCTATTTTGACTAAAGATATTTTAAATATATCCTAGTTTCACAACTGATTGATCACTGGGTGGTGATCAGTGTCCTGCGTGTCAAGTCCCTATTTAGTTCAGATCGAATGCTATCGACCATGTTGCAATATGGCCACCAGTCTAGGTGACTCGACACTGCGGGCACTGTATATTAAGATTAGGTGGTGGTTGGAGGTAGTCGACAGGAAACCTTGGACCCGGGTTTCGTGCTACTTGGCACGCGTCAGCAAGGTGTACCTGTAATCTTGAGGGAACTGGTGCTCCCTGGCGGATTCGATCTCGTGTCACCCAGCTTCACAGTCAGAGACGTTACCACTGAGCATGGTCGATAGCATTCGATCTGCACTAAATAAGGACTTGACAGACATGACATTGATCACCACCCAGTGATTAATTAATCGTGATTACATCTCAGTCCTACAGGAGCTTGGTCGCGGTCTGGATAGCCCAGTAGTAACGTCTCTGACTGTGAAGCTGGTTGACACGAGATCGAATCCGCCAGGGAGCACCAGTTCCCTCAAGATTACAGGTACACCTTGCTGACGCGTGCCAAGTAGCACGAAACCCGGGTCTAAGGTTTCCTGTCGACTACCTCCAACCACCATCTAATCTCTATATTCTCGTTTAAATAAAGCCAGAATGAACATGAATGCAGAATAATATGAATTCATTATATTTCATAGTTTCTCTCATCAGCTGCATACAACCAAATATGTAATAAAATTTTACATTGACGTAAGATATAATGTAAAACCATTGACATAAGTGAATGTAAAGAGTTGGAATGACAAAGGTTATCAATAATAACTATATATATATATATATATATATATATATATATATATATATATATATATATTTGTGTGCAAGAGTAGGTCGGAGGTCATTTGGTGTTAGAATCAATAAACATGAGAGATGGGTGATGTAATAATTGAGTGAAGTTCAGAGATAGATAAAATAAATTATGTGGTAATTTTAGAGGTAATGAAGTGAGTTTGTACAAGATTCTTAGAATTAAAAAAACAAACTGATAAGATGGGTTGCGTAATAATTAAACAAGATTTGATGAGTTCACATAATTTAAGTGAATTGAATAAGTGAAAATGTATGAGTGAAATGGGGTGATTGTAAGCAGCTGATGAAAGAAAATATAAAATATAATGAATTTTAGAAATTTCACAGGTTGAAATCATGAGTCGATTGAAGCTAAACCACCATGGAAAACCTGGAAGCACTGGACGGCCGTTTCGTCCTAGTATGGGACTCCTCAGCAGTGCGCATCCACGATCCCACACCCCGCGGGACTCGAACCCAGGACCCACTGGTTTCGCTCGCGAGCACTCAACCACTAGATCACTGAGTCGGCATCCAACGGTGTTAATGTCTAACTTCAACCAATCCACGAAGTTGCGCCACCGACTCAGTGGTCTAGTGGTTAAGTGCTCGCGCGCGAAGCCAGTAGGTCCTGGGTTCGAGTCCCGCGTGGTGTGGGATCGTGGATGCGCACTGCTGAGGAGTCCCATACTAGGACGAAACGGCCGTCCAGTGCTTCCAGGTTTTCCATGGTAGTCTAGCTTCAATCGACTCATGATTTCAACCTGTGAAATTTCTAAAAAAACTCTCCACAAAACCCATCTCATATGATGAATTCATATTATTCTTCATCCATGTTCATTCTGACTTTATTTTAATTCATAAAGAGAATTAATTGCATGAAATAATAGTTTGGCAGTACTGTTCTCAATGACATGTATGGTTTCATTGAGAAGTATTCATTACCATTCTGGACAATTCAATAAGCGTCTACTCATAAAAAAGTTTTTCAGTTCAGTCAATAAATTAACAGAATACGTATACATTATAGAAATAATCCTATTGAACTAAAACTTCTTTTATTCTATTTCAACAATTCATTTGTTCAATTATATCAGTTATTCTGTTAAAATGAACCCTCACATTCAAATTCATATGTTGGACGAATTACAATAAACAAATAGAATTTTTCAGATATTCATTTTCTGAAATAATTTATACACTACTATCACTACTACTACTACTACTACTACTACTACTACTACTACTACTACTACTACTACTACTACTACTACTGTTACCACTACTACTACTGTTACTACTATTACTACTAGAAAATATATTGTAAGGATTTGATAAACTAATAAATCATATGAATATTTAAACATTCACGTGTATTAAAACTGTATTATGAACAGATTATTCACTATATTTTTTTTTTAATTTTCGTTGAAAAAATATATTCGACATTAAATGAATCAATACAAGTTACTATAAACTATAATTGAAGTGTTATTAATTAAATAAAACTAATTTATCCTATATTATTCTGCTCATCTATGCATGACATTAAAAAATTAAACATTTTTAATACTCATTTTTTATGGATGATAACATAATTATGTAATAGATAATATATATACATATATATACTAGAAGAGTTGAATCAAGGTTATATCAAAGAAAATTTCCATATTCATTTGAATATTCTAGAGGTGACAATTGAATAGTGGGATAGAAGTTTTATTAAGAAAAACTTCTTGCTGATACTTATTTTCAGAAGGAGTTTTGTGGAGATTGTAGTAATTTCAATAGTTAAGATCATGAGTGAATTGAAACTAGATCACTATTGAAAACCTGGAAGCACTGGATGGTTATTTGGTCCTAGTATGGAACTCTTCAGAAGTGAGCACCCAAGATCCCGCTTCGTGAGATGCGAACCCAGGACCTATCGGTGTTGCACTCAAACGCTTAACCTCTAGACCACTGAGCCGGCCGGCATCCAATGGTGTTAATGTCTAATTCCAAACAATTCACAAAATTGCGTCACTGTCCACCATTGTCTTCAGTAATTTTCTATCTCACAACAGATCCGTTTAAATTTCACTAATCACTGCTTCTCACTAGATTTCCAGGAAATACCTCACAATAGGACGAAACGGCCGTCCATTGCTTCCAGGAATTCCATGGTGGTCTAGGTTCAAATGACTCTAAAAATATTAAAAATTTTATAGTTAAGATTCTTAAAATTTTCAACATTAAATAGTCATAGAATTATTTAGACATTTAATTTGGTTAATAATTTATCATTTACTATTGTGGTATGTGCTACTGATGTCGACAGATATAAGTAGTATGTATCATCAATTGAAAGTGAACTACCTGTCAACAGAAGGTTAAGAAGATCAAAGAAAAATAGAACAAGAACAAAGAATAATTGGTGTGAAGACGAAAGAACAATGAAATCTGAGACGATTGAATGACATTTTGCAAATGAATTATTTACTGTATGGTTCTCAGATTTTACTAAGATGTTCTGTAATGTTGTGTTCATATACATTCGATTGTCCCCGCTTGTGTTCCCATTCACTACAATACGACTACAGATTACTGAAGTCTTTCTGGATGTTTGCTTACTGAATTAAACTGAATAAATGTAAATTGTACAATTGAATCCAAGTGAATCAAGATAAGTTCATTTCAGTTGTATCTTTACTTTAATGAAATTTAATCCACTCGTGTACTTTTATTGAATTATTGAGACTAAGTAGCCTAAAACTTGTCGGAGTGTTTTAGTTGGGCTAGATAAGTGTTCAAATTTATATGAATAATACTTATTAACTATTAAGTTTTTTCTGCATATTCGGATTATTTCTCCCGCGAAATGGAAAATAATACACATACCACCGAAGACATTAGTCAGAGAATAAGGAAAAAAATGGTTCATGGAGAACAATAATTCCATCACTAAACCCTAGGACAAACATTGTTTGGTTTTCAGGAAGAACATCTGGTTTAGACAATTGATGTCAAACATCATTATAATTAATGATATTATAATAAACAAGAAATCCCAAGGGGAGAAGCAATTTATGCTCTAATGCAAAATTGTAGAGTATTTTCCTAAATTATAAAAACCATACATCAAATATATCATTTGCACAAATTTTTCCAATTTTTTCTCGAAAACTTTATTGTTCATTCATTTCTGTTGTTATCTTGATTGCTTTTAGTGTCCTTCTCTCTTCGTTTCGTTTGAAACTTCTCAACCTTATGTTCGCAGACATTCCACTTCCGGTCGCTGTTTCTTACTACTCATATGTGTACACACAAATAGCACACACCACAATATCACCAATGAGATATTTGTGATTAAATTAATCCCAGTGAAGTTAGAGCTGTTAGGGTAATCTGTCACTGGTTAGGGTCAAACTCCTGACTTTCAACTTTGATAAAATATTATTGATCGAGTTTTTGATATCTTTAAGTCACTAAAGTTACAGCATAAGGCATCATCATGATATTTGTATACTTTGCGTTGCATCCCGAAGTGTAATCCATAAGAAGCTGCATACACTGATGTTGTTGTTGTTGTTGTTAATACACATCACTAAAATTTATTCAGATTCACATGGAAGTTTTTATCCCTTTAGAAATCCAGACAAAACTCAGCTAATCGCCTAGCTACACCTAACATTTTTGTCAATTACAAACATTCCAAAAGATCAGCTTTTCATGACATTTGAACCAAAAATTTTCTGTAGATAGTAAAGATAGTTAAATTTTCTTTTGTTTTAAATATACCTTACTGTAAAGCAGGAAGTAAATTAATCTCAAATTAATATGACGCCGATAACCTGACATTCAGTTTACTTCAATGTTTTATCACAAATATTTACAAAAACAAGGAATATAACCTTCTTAAAGAGGTGACGAATGGTTTCAATACTATTTGAAATGACATTCATCTGTTTAGATTTAAAGGTAGATTGTATACTTAAATTAGTAAGAGTATATTTTTCCCAATGGTTAAAAAAACTAATAACTTCCTATTTAAGTCATATTGGATTCACTATACAAGTTTAGTACTTTTATAGCACAAAAACGTTTATACTATTTTTGAGAAGCATTTCCAAATAAAGAAATTATCCAGTTAGTGTCGTTTAAAGGCTATTTTCATTCTATAGTAATGTTGTGCAATTGAGTAAATGTTTGTACCTAAATATCTATGTGTTCATCGATTTTCTTTATCAAAATAAGAATCCAAACTGCTTCAAAAATTCTACAAATTTACAGTATAATTTTGATAACATCTTAGAGCGTCGAATTAATGGATTTCTCTTAATAAGCCTTTGTAGTTCTACTGTCATAGATTTTTATCAAAGGCAAGTGAATATGAACTTTGTTGTAACAGAGCGAATACTGAGAATATCATGACTCTAAAAATTATTTCTCCAAATATCATTGTTTATATATTTATAGTGTAATTATTAGATAATTAGATAATTATATTTCAGTACTCCCAATATTGTGAGCTTTCGTTGGACATATCAATTATTGTTGTATGTTTTATAATCGAATAGTCATTATTAATTCACCATACACCGTTTGGTCCATTCTCTGCCATTTTGGCATGACTGTGTGTAGAGGTTGACTTTTTGAGAAGTTGATCGTGGTCTGATTATTCATATATTTAAACTGATGGGGGTCCGCAGTAAAGATACTAGGCGTCTGAAACATGGTGACAGCAGCTTGTTTTACTGTTTTTGTTTATCGAACTCAAGACTGACGAGAGAAAAAGGCCTGCACATTCGTAAATCAATAGGAGTTAAGATTGCTTAGGCCTCTGCTAGAGAATAAGTCCAGTCAGTCTGATCGTATCACTGATCTAAACGTAGAATATTAAACTCCAGAGAAATACTACAATATTGTTATCAGAGAATCTCTTCTCCAAATCAATTAACATATCGCAGTAATAAATCCAATCATCAGTTGAACTTTACACGACAATAAGAATATTAACGAGAAAAATACGATTGTTTGACACATCACTTTTAGGATTGCCAGTAATATCAACCAACTTGTCAATTCAGAATTCAAACGAAAGTATTCAACTGGTAATCTATTAGGCCTATAAGGATAGACAAATTAATTGTTAGCTAAAACAGTCGAAGAAGGTTTTATTTCTTATTTTACTGTTAACTGTATCCATCAATTATTTACCTATACTAATGGAAGTCTCTAAATCCCGAAAGAACATAAGGGAGGTTATTTTCATATTATCAACCGTATTCAAAAGAATTTATGACTAATAAATGTACATGCCTTCAATGCTAAGAATCTTCTTTACTTATATAATGAATAAACATTACATCAATGTCATAAAATTATTTATGTTGAATAACAATACAAACTGAATAGATTACTCGATTGTTATTTAAGGATTAAAATTAGATTCTTATCGTTTCTTCAGTAAAGTGATTTCTTATTTAACCAACATTTAATCTACATTAAGCGTAATTTAAAAGAAAATATTAAATACAAACTAACGTGTTTCAAAGCTGAATAGTGAGTTTTCATATCATAATTTATATTTGATCTTTTTATCCTTGACAAATACATCATTCAACTTATGAACAACTATGTAATTTTTTCCCATAATTCAACTAAACTAACCTTCTATGAGATATTTAATCATTATTGGATAACAAGTTATACTTAGATTTTGGATATTGATCCGAAAGTATAAATGTTAAGAAATAGATAGATATATAGATGAAAAACTAACAGAAATTGTTCTTGATTGAGATCACAATAGGACGAAAACGGATGTCCAGTGCTTCTAAGTTTTCAGTGGTGATCTAACATCAATCGGTTCATGATCTCAATCAAAAACTTGACAATCTTCACAACCCCTAAACTGAGAAATTGTTCAGTAAAACAAAGATCAAAACTTATATTGTGATACTAGTTTAAAACATAATCTACAATTACATACTTCATATTAAAAAAAACAACAAAATATGACATTAATTATTCTACTAATCGAATTTTGTTTACAGTTTATTTACCTATCTAATATGTTGGCTTCAATTGAAAGTTAAGCATATCCATAGTAGAGTGAGTCAGTAAATAGAAGTAAACAAACATTAGTTTATTTATGTATTTAGTTATAAGAATGTTTTCATTAGAGAAAATAACTATGTAAAATTCTTATCACGAAAATCATTTCGACTATAATTTATATAATGAAATGACATGAAATTATCAAAAAACTAGAAATAGTTAGATATCTGTTTCATTTTTGTATAGGACTTCTCAAGAAAAGATGTAAGCAGAACCTAACCAAATTATCGATTTCCGATATTACTAGACTAGTAGTTAATGATAATAATAATAATAACAGTTTTCTAATTATAGATGAAATGAAATTTCACTATTTATGGGTTATCAGTAAAATCTCAAATGTTATTCTTAAAACTAGTTAATTTTGAGTGTATAAATATCATTAAGATGAAAGATTTGTGAGAATTTTCAACTTTCCACAACGTGACTTATAGTCATTAATCATGCCGGAAGTAAGATAGATATCATTGATGACAGAGGGTGATGGTCGTGTAATAAAGATAATTGATAGGAGTTGGAATATCAATTCAATAATAACAAATTTCTTGTTTACTGTAAAATGCGATATTATTGGTATAAATTTAGTTAAAACTAGTGAGTGCTCACTTATGCAAACTTTCATATTCATATGAAACATACAGTTCTTACTCGATGTATTTCAGTGACTATCCATCATATACCGATCAATATTGGAAACCACTTACAAATTGAATATAATCTCAATAAATAATCTAAGTAGGTAATTTCACTAAGATCATGTTATACCTGTATTCAACTTATCAGACTTAACTATACAAATTTTACGAGATAACTCAAGGAATATTCTAATCAAACGATACCATCTGAGATTGTATCTATCAATTCAACTGCTCCTGGGAACAAGTTATGTTGGCAGATGTTCTAGGAATTTGTACATTCGGGCTCATGAGCACCTCCCGTGTGGGTTAGGCAAAGGTGTAGTCAAAATTCAATATCCACCCCTAAATCTACTATATCTGACTTAATTCATATTATTCTACACATTACGTAGTTTCCGATTTTTATTCCATTATTCTCTCTCTTACCCCATTTTGACCATATTTATTCTGATCATTTATCGCACAATCTCATTTCGCTTATAAACTGGTTCAAGTTAACACTTTATATTAAACAGCCCCAATATTAACGATCTGATTTGATTTTATATAACAAACAACAATTCTCAATTCACATATTACAATTTCCAAATGATGTACTCTGCCTCAAGTCTGGCCGATTTTATGATTTATTAATATGGATTAACAACTGTAGAACCTGATGAGAAATTATTGAAAAGAATATTTTCCGTCCATTTGAGATTGTTTGATGTTACTCTCAAGAAGTGTTAGCTGTAATATTGACAAAAAAATATTCATGATCATCCTTCACAAGTATTATTAATCGTACTCATACTTACTGGGATCAAACGAGGATTAAAAATTAGCGTGAGAAATTAGGATTAAGAGTTAGAGTTGTAATTTAGATTTAGGGATTAGAGTTATTGTTTTCATCACAAACTGAAATCAGCTATAAAGCCAAAATTTTATTTAGCCAAATGGATGAAAGTACTTTGTGCCAAAATCCAAGACTTTTATCTTAAATCTGATTGGTTCTCTCAGAAACTATACTCTCATCTAAAATTAATTGTATAATTTTATTATTTTTTACAATCAGTAATAAGCTAAGGATGAATAATATGTCTAGCAGTTTTAATAGAAGGTATTATGAGGTACAATGTTTATAATTTTGGTATCCAGAATTCTATAGGAAGCCAAAATTTGTTATTTTTCTAAGCATAATGGTTAACATTCATAGTTCAACCATTACCGATAGTAGGACAGCATTTCATTCTTGATTTGATAGCCAGTTTCATTAGTTTTCAATGATTTTTGGTTGAAATCCTATCAGAAAAATAAACAGTTATCAGAATCGCACATTGCATATATCTGAAATTAAATTTAAGTTAATAGTCTTCCTGTTAACATAACCACATTAAAAGAAAACCAAATTTTTCTATAATAGAGACTGTCGATTTTATTTCAGGAATACACGTTTATGAAGCACAGAATTATAGATTGAAATAAGGATTTTGTTAATAGAAATGAGACATTGATTACATAGTATATTATGTAACAATCATTGTTCACCCCTTTTTTTCCGTCGAAAATATTATAGATGTCTATAAGTTAAATATGAAGTATATATTGATATGTAGTTGACATGATGTAAACTGTTTATTTAGCAGAGGTTTAATGAATTGTATCATGCTGATTAAAATCTCGTAATGAAAAACTATGAATCCTTTTTTTTTCTATTAATTATCATGATATTTGTTTGCAGCCATATAGAGTATAAAGTTCTAATTATTTGACTGTCAAGTAAAAAAGTGAAATCATTACTGGCAAATAGTTGCAATTTACATATTTCTATCTTAAATCAAGTCACTTCAAAATCTTTGATTAATCAATATATCCAATCACTTTATTGAAGCCGTATATGAGTACAATTAATAATACTTGTGAAGGATGATCATGAATGTTTTTTTTTGTCAATATTACAGCTAACACTTCTTAAGAGTAACATCAAAGAAGAAACTCAGATGGTGTTGTTTGATTAGAATATTCCTTGAGTTATCTCGTAAAATTTGTATAGTTAAGTCTGATAAGTTGAATACAGGTATAACATGATCTTAGTGAAATTACCTACTTAGATTATTTATTGAGATTATATTCAATTTGTAAGTGGTTTCCAATATTGATCGGTATATGATGGATAGTCACTGAAATACATCGAGTAAGAACTGTATGTTTCATATGAATATGAAAGTTTACATAAGTGAGCACTCATAAATTATAGTATCACCGTTTAATACTCTTAGTACATATAATAACAAACAATATCCATGATGATTATTCAATTCAAGAGTAGATTTCCATGTATCAATAATTTTCTATAATGAAGTGTTCAAATGTCGCCAAAAGGATAAATAAATTTGAGGGCTTTTTGTTTGCGACCAGTTTTAAGTACTACACAATGTCAAAATGCTCAATCAGGGAAAGCGAAATTGATATTGTGTAAGAAACTGAATAAAACCATTCCTGTTTGTTATGACCTTGGATGTCTTGTTTTGCTACCACGCGACCTATCGACCAATCCGGATACGACTTATACGGATCTTTACACTAGGCCAACCAATGACGTTCAACCGGTGCGGGCAGTCTAGCGTCCTTACTGGTCCTATGTCCTCCGAGCCCTTCCACTTGAGTCCAGAACACAATACCAGCTTCGAATCAGAGCAGATCGTTTATTTCAAACATACTCGGTTTATATATCAACCAGACAGACCACAACGCACCATAAATTAGAAAATAACATGTGTACACAAATAAGCCAAAAAGTGGCTGTGCACGAGGGGGACAGTGAATAATAGACTGAGCATAGATTAAGAACCGTAAATCGTATAATAATAAATTATAGGTCAAAATAAAGCTTATAATAAGAGAAATATAAATATACGTAATGTAATTGTTGAATAATTATGCAATAAGAATATTTATAGAATATTAGTCCATTAATAGTCCTCGGGAGTTACCTGTAATTTAATCTCCACTCGGATATAACACTGTTGAATATCGATAAGTACATAAATTAACTTAGCGACATGTAAACAATCACTTTAGCTGGATGCATAATGCGTTTACTAAAGCTACACAACACTCATATCCAGTTGATGGTGACAGTTTGAAACAATGCGAGTTTCTCCCCCTTTTTCTTTGTTTATTGAATTTGAAGTGTTTACTTATGAATTACAAGTTGTAAGGTCTCAGCAAACAAGTTATTTTGTTCATAGTGTTATCAAACAGGCTTATATTTAATAGTTACATGTTAATCAGTTGGATAAGTCAAAAAGCACCAAGATACTGACAATTTATTAATTTCTATATGAATATTTCTGTTTATAGCTAAATATAAATAAACAAAAATAAATTCAGAATTCACTTTATTTTAGAAACCTTTATAGTTTACTGTTTGTTATATGATAATAACGGAATCCTCACGTCAATTTACAAACATTTAAGGTGTTTTCTTTTCATTATATATATATATATATATATATATATATATATATATATATATATATATATATATATGGGCTCGACTCGTGATGCAGTTTGATGATTTCAGTAATTTATGTCCACATCGACTCAATCGTACTTCCTAATTTCGTTTCCAACTGAAAGCTAGTTTGTTCTCTCCCACAATACACTGTCACTGATGGCATCCAGTTAGCGGATATTGAGTATTTTGTGTAAACAACTGTTTATAAATACTTTTACCATTTGGATGATGGTTATGGAAATTCTACAAGTTTCAGCTCCATTCAGTTCAACCATCTTGATGTTCGTATTGAAAATTGTGACTTTGTAGTTAGATGATGGTTGTTTTGAGTTCCATATGTTGTTCAACTGTAGGAATGCTGTCTTTGCTTTGTCACTCCTCGCCTTTACGTCTGCAACTGATCAAGTAAATTTGCACTGAAAAATGTAACATCACTATTTGAACATAATGTTTAACAATCAGTTATGAAAACACCCAAATCGGATGAGATTTATAAAATGGCAACACTGTCAACGTTCGTATTGAATGCTATGACTTTGTTGTTGTTTGACAGTTGTTTTGATTTCCATATGTTGTTCAGTTGAAGGAATGCTGTCCTTAACTGGTCGCTTTGGTTCGCCACTAAGTGGTGATGTGAAGCTATATCAGATTTTCTCCTGGTTCTCACATCTTCCATTGACCTTGTGATTTTTTTTCATACAGATAAGACCTATCCAATTCTCTGTAGTCTGATCCAGTGAGACCCATGTAGCTCGTCGTATATGTTTGTGGGGGAATAGTGATCCACCTATAACCAATTTGTTAAGTGAATATAAATTTATAAATTTCTCACTATTCTCGTCCCGTTCTCCCAGTCAGTCCATGTTGTCCGATGATATATTCATACCAGTGTCGTTCCTCCCGACCTTGATGTTTAGATCTACCGACAGGATGTTTAGATTCTTTCTTGTGCACTTCAGTGTGATTGACTGCAGTCTCATAAAATTGACCTTTATCGTCTTCCGTGCTGTCATTGGTAGGCACATTTCACTGGATAACAATCATTATGATCCCTTCCCTCTATATTTTTAAGAATGCTTTGATGATTTTGGATCCATGAGAAAAGTACTCTTCTTGCTTCTTTGGATGGCACCATTGCAACTTTGTGTGTGTCCGAAGCATTTCCTCCCTGATTACCAGAGTGAAACAGCATCTCTCCCGAATCTAATCTTTTCTGTTCAGTTTGCGCCCTATTGTTTTCACTTATTTTGAGCACCACCATGTCGCATCTCCTCATTTCTGTAACTATTTGATTCGTTCTCCCAAATTTTCCGGACATTCAGTGTACCTATATTAATTGTTATTCTGGTTGTAAGAAGGGGCATCGACCTCGTGACTTCCGAAGTATCTCGGATTTCACCGTAAAGCGCCATAATTCTTCTGAATGAAAATCCTTCATCTAAGACAGCAGAGTTAAAGTAGCTAAAATGATTTTTCTCGTCAACGTCTTTTTAGCAAGGTTACCTTCTACGGGATGGGATTGTGACTTCATGTCCAACTGTCCTTCTTTATCCGTGCTTGGAATCAGCATTAACCCTAGAAGAGCAACAGACGGAGTTGGAAAGATTATTGTAGACGTCAAATACCAAAGTAAACATAAGTTGGTATGCTAACTACGAGATGTTAATGTTTTAGATTTATCCCTGATGTACAATGTGAACTCAGTTTAAAAATTTATTGTGTTCTTGAGCATTTTCAGTAGTTACTTCTCTATTTACTGTAATTTTTTCATAACCACTGTTTAGGATTTATGTAATCTTTTAAAAACAGTACACATAATGATTTGTGTTTCGTTTCTTGTCCTATTCTAAAATATATGCAAACAGTAATAAACTATTTACTGAAGTTATATTTTTCATGTTATTTTATATCTTAATTTGTGTTTCTCACCAATTCCTAATAAATTATTTGTTCAGTCGAATTAAAAATAATTTTTCCAAGATCATTGACTTATCAACATATTCTTGCATAGTTCATTGCACAATAAACTATATATGGTTGATAAACGATATGATTGATTAAATTGTCAAACTTTATAACCATCTTTTATCTAGAAAATTACTTCATGAGTCTCCAGATATCAGTATTGATAGATATATAACGTTTGACGAGTTAATAATAAAAGCTTCTAATTTCAATGCTGTTGGTATACATTCAGGAACTAAATAATAAACTATATCAGTAAATCATGAAGTAGATATATTCAGGAAGAGTTAACTAATATCAATGTCAATAGTTGAAATCATGAGTCAATTGAAGCTAGACCACAAAGGGAAACCTGAAAGCACTGAAAGGCCGTTCCGTCCTATCATAGGACTCCTCAGCTTACCCACGACCCCCCCTTGCGGGATTCAAACCCAGGGCATATCAGTCTTGTGCCAGGCGCTTAACCAACTAGACCAATAAGCCGGCATCCAACGGTGTTAATGTCTAAATTCAACTAATTCACGAAATTGAGCGATACATCCACCATTGTCTTCAATGAACTGATATCTCACAACAGACCTGGTTGAACTACACTGTTCATTGCTTCTCACTAGAACTCCAGGAAAGGCCTCTTGAATTCAGTTACTAGTGAGCAGATGATTATTATTAGAAGGGGTTACCAGTGGAGTTCAACCAGGTCTGTTGTCAGATATCAACTCACTAAAGACGATGGTTTACGGTGGCGCGAACTCGTGGATTGGTTGGAGTTATACATTAACACCGCTGGATGCCGGCTCAGTGGTCTAATGGTTAAGCGCTCGCGTGCGAGAGTGATAGGTCCTGGGTTCGAGCCTCGCGGGGAGCGGGAACATGGATGCACAGTACTGAGGAGTCCCTTACTAGGACGGAATGGCCGTCCAGTGCCTTCAGGTTTTCCACGGTGGTCTAGCTTCGATTGACTCATAATTTGAGCTATTGAAATTTCTAAAAATTATCTCCACAAAACCCCTTCTAATAATATCATATGTTTAATCCAGAGGTTTCGACTGTACTGTAGTCAACGACTTTCATGAAATCCAGTACCATGACTTGTTTCAAAAAATATTTCAAAATTCTACAAAATATAATAATCAGAATGTTAATAAAAGCTATGCTTGGAATAATATGAGATCAAAACCATTTCTGTCAGAATCGATGTGAATTAAGTGAAATTTATACTCTGAGTATAAGTCACAAATAAAGGTGATCAGTTTAATCATATGACTGTTAAGAGATTCTGGTGGAGTCTTTCCAAGAAATTGTTCTATATCTTAATATCCAACTGATCGAAATGAAGGATGAACAATCAACAAATTTATGTGGGAATAGAGAAAAGCTCACAATACTACCAATAGAGAACGAGATGTTGTAGGGATATTCAAGACATACGTGTGTGAAATAACTTGAGTAGTTTTGCCATTTTATAAATCTCATCCGATTTGGGTGTTTTCATAACTGATTATTGCAGATGTAAAGGCGAGGAGTGACAAAGCAAAGACAGCATTCCTACAGTTGAACAACATATGGAACTCGAAACAACCATCATCTAACTACAAAGTCACAATCTTCAATACGAACATCAAGATGGTTGAACTGAATGGAGCTGAAACTTGTAGAATTTCCATAACCATCATCCAAATGGTAAGAGTATTTATAAACAGTTGTTTACACAAAATACTCAATATCCGCTAACTGGATGCCATCAGCGACAGTGTATTGTGGGAGAGAACAAACTAGCTTTCAGTTGGAAACGAAATTAGGAAGTACGATTGAGTCGATGTGGACATAAATTACTGAAATCATCAAACTGCACAATGTGTCGAGCTCTAACTTGGAATTTGGAATGGAAACGGAATAGAGGAATACCAAAGAACCTACTGCGTCGAGCATTGGAAGCAGATGTTAGTATTATGGGATTATGTGATTTTTGTTCAAGATGTGATATTCTTATGTTAAATTAACATGAATTACGGACAGCATGACACGCAGAAGGCGGTTTGTTATAACTCCAAGTATTTCTCATATATGTGATTTTATTCTAATTAATAATTAAAATGAGTGTACAATCAAAATATAATGAGTGTATTTTCTACTAGGGGTGTCGACGGGGTTCGGGTTAATAAATCTTCAATTGTACCACTAATTGTATTCTTACTTTCGCGTCGTGGGAATCGTAGTTCTTTCTCGTTTTAAAAATGTGTTAAGCTATTCCGCCATTACAATCAGCGACGAATAGATATAAAAATTGGCGACTCAGTCATAACAGTCGACTATCAGTCATAACAGACATGAAATGGATGAGTAGCAACTGGAAATAACTGGAAAGGATTGTTCAGGATAGAGTTGGATGAAGAATGCTGTTGGGCGGCTGTGGTGTTTGAATGAACCAATGATACCTTTGTACTTGTTGAATGCTCCATTTCGAATTCCAAATACAATACATTCGCTTGTGCTTGTGTCTTCTTAATTCAATTGCGTTAATTCTGGGATTCCTAGTTCATACTACAATTCAGATAATTCAAAACATTATATTGGCGTCGCGATGGAGCCTGCAATGGAAAAGTTAGATATTCATTCAACTCCTGAAGCTTTTGAGGATTACTTGGAAAGGTTCGAAATCTGGAGCATGACCAAGAAAGACGTTAAAGGTAATAAAATTGTGGCACATTTTCTGACATTCATTGGGAGAGAAGCGTACAGCTTATTAAAAACTTTGGCATATCCAGAAAAACCTATCTCACTCCCTTATGCAACTCTTAAAGAGCTATTATTAAGTCATGTAAAATGCACCAGTTTTGAATGCCGTGAAAGGGCGAAGTTTCATAAGATGGTTCGTCAAAATGACCAAAAGGCTCGGGAATTCATCCTTGAATTACAGAAACAAGCTGCCAAGTGTAATTTCGGTGATCAACTTCATGTGCAACTGAGAGATCGATTAATTGCAGGAATTAACATACCGAGTTTGGAAAGAGAGCTGTTAAAAATGCCAAACTGTTCCTTTCAAGATGCTAGAACTGCATGTATTAACTACGAAGCAGTCAATGAACTTGATATCCAGTCGATGAAGATTTCTAATACTTTGCTTAGTCGTCGTGATGAACTACAATCTCAGGGTCAATCAAACTTGCGTTCATTTAACAGTGATTCCTATTCTCGTGTAAATATGAAAGGTGTTTCAACGAGGAATTACAAAGCAAATCACAAAGGTGAGATGAAGTTTGGTAAATGTTTATCATGTGGAAAGTTTCATGCTCGCAATTCATGTGTATTTCGTAATGCTAAATGTTTTAAATGTGGTAAGGTAGGACACATTCAGTCAGTATGCAAAGCTACTGTCCATTTTGCTTCAAGCTGTACTAAATCTTGTAATTTAAATTTCAATAATTCGGATGTTTCTAGTGATCATTTATCTTTGTCTACTATTTCGAAAGGTAATGCTCATATTCAGAAGCGACTATATACATCGCTTGGTTCATTTCATGACTTTATTCTGGACACAGGCAGTATAGAGTCCATTATTTCATTCAAGAACTTGAAAGCTTTAGATCCTAACGTTGTTGTACGACCCACTGAAGTATCAATACTGGGGATTACTGGACACAGACTGCCCATACGAGGATGTTGTGAATTGCTAATCAGAGATGATAATTCTTCATACATACCTTGTGAATTTTTAGTTAGCGAAACAGGACTGTCAATATTGGGTTTAAAGAATTTGAAAAGGCTTAAGGTGGAGTTGTCCTTCTTAGTTTCTAAAGAAAATTCTGATACTTTACTTAAAGATTTGATAGCTATGTGTGCTAAGTGCAGTGGAGGTATGAAAATTAAGCCTATAAAACTTCAAGTACAGGGTGATCCCGTCTTTCTTAAAAGACGAATAATTCCTTATGGTCTTCGAGAAGCAGTACATAAGACATTAAACGATTTGTGTGTGAAAGGCATAATTGAACCAATTCAGTCTTCAGCATGGGGTACTCCTATCGTTACGCCACTGAAGTCGGACGGCAAGACCCCTAGAATTTGTGGTGACTATAGATTAACTCTGAATTCCCGTTTGTTGAAGCAAACGTGCACGACGGTAGAAGCTGAAGATATTCTAAATCGACTTCATGGTTCTAAAGTGTTCTCGAAAGTTGACCTAAAAGATGCTTATCTTCAAATTCCTTTAGATGAATCTTCATCTATTTTGACGACAATTAACACTCCTTTTGGTCTGTTCAAATACAATTTCCTTCCATTTGGTCTAAGTTGTTCTCCAGCCATATTTCAGGAAGTTATGAATAAAGTAGTTAGTGATCTTGAAGGTGTTGAAGTTTATCAAGATGATCTCATTGTTCATGGTTCTAATAAGGTAGTTCATGACCAGAGACTTATTGCTTTATTGCGTCGTTTAATTGAGAAGAATATAACAGTGAATCCAAATAAGTGTTCATTTTGTGTATCTAGTTTTGAATGCCTTGGATACCTAGTTGATGGTAATGGTTTTAGACCAGATATGAAACGACTAGCTCCACTGACTAATGCACCGTCTCCGAAAAATCTTACAGAATTACGTTCACTAGTGGGTGCTCTTCAATACTATTCCCGTTTTATTCCTAATTTTTCTTGTCGTGCAAATTGTTTATTTAATATTTTAACATCCAATTCATTCAAATGGAGTGAGGAACAAGAGTCATGCTTACGAAGTCTGCTGAAGTTTCTTCAAAGTGATGCTGTTCTTCGAACGTACTCCCCTAATGTACATTCTGTGCTTATTACTGATGCATCACCTGTGGGAATTGGTGCAGTTTTGGAACAGGAAGGTAGACCAGTTATTTGTGTTTCACGCAAACTTACTGTTACTGAACAAGGTTATTCACAGACTCAGCGAGAAGCATTAGCTGTGTTTTGGGCTGTTAAAAGACTTCATAAATATTTATTCGGAAAGAAATTCACTATTGTTACTGATCATGAAGCTTTAAAGTTTATTTATCATCCCGAAAAATCCTTAGCACGTTCCTCAGCAGCTATGGTTCAGCGATGGAGTATTGCTTTGAGTGCATATGACTATACGGTTCAGCACAGAAGTGCCAAACAGATTCAACATGTTGATTACATTTCTCGACAGTCATTACAAGATAAACCTATTAATACTTCGGATTGTTTGTTAGTGCAACCTTTACCAGTGAGACGTTCAGATCTCATTAGAGAAACTCGTAGATATTTTGGATGTATACTCAGTGCTATAAGGAAAGGTTGGAATGCTAATTTGAAACGAAGATTTCCTATCTATTTTTCAAAGCGGGATGAGCTATCTACTACTCCTGATGGTATTCTGTGTTTAAATGATCGTGTTGTCATTCCTCCTTCATTGCGTAAATCTGTTCTTGAAGATCTTCATAGTGGTCATTTAGGTGTTGAGAAAATGAAGTCCTTGGCAAGGCTCACATGCTGGTGGCCAGAGATAAATGCAGATATATGTCGTACGGCAAACAATTGTGAGAAATGTCATCAGTTGAAAAATCATCCTTCGAAGTGGGTGCCATGGCCAGTATCGTCTGAGGCCTGGCAGAGGATTCATGCTGACTATTGTGGACCATTTCTTGGTAAATACTACGCACTAGTAGTCATTGATTCTTTTTCAAAGTGGCCTGAAGTTTTTTTCACAACTTCACCAAATTCTGATTTCACAATACAAGCATTAAGAAAGGTGTTTAGTCGAGAAGGGTTCCCTTGGTGTTGGTGACTGATAATGGCTCACATTTTGCTGCAGATGCAGTCACTACCTGGTTGAACGGTATAGGGTGCAAACATCTATTTACTGCTCCCAGACATCCGTGTTCTAATGGTCAGGCAGAGAATTTTGTTAGGACATTAAAGACTGCTATTGATTCTATAGCCCCCTCAACATTTAATGAGCTGGAGAGGGGAGTAGATACCTTTCTATTGCAATATAGAAATGCCAGACATTCGGTGACGAAGGAGACTCCAGCGAAGCTATTGAAAGGAAGAATTCTTCGGTCGAATATGAGATGTCTGGAGTCTGCAGAAGTTACATACTATCGAGGAAATGATCTTCGACCATCTACGGGTATTGTTCTGAAGAATGTCGGAAAATCGATGGTGCGAATTCTAGACATCGATGACTTAAGTACACACAGTCGACATGTAGATCAAATACAATTTCAGGAACCAGGTGAGTCAGTTCCAATTTCGATTGTTAATTCTAATGCTAATGAGCATATTCTAGATAATACAGAATCCTTATCCAATACAATGTCAGACAGACTCAGGATGAATTTGAGAAGAAGACGTACGATTGATTACAAACACCTAGACTCCAATTTAAGCTGTGGCGGATGTGGTGTTTGAATGAACCAATGATACCTTTGTACTTGTTGAATGCTCCATTTCGAATTCCAAATACAATACATTCGCTTGTGCTTGTGTCTTCTTAATTCAATTGCGTTAATTCTGGGATTCCTAGTTCATACTACAATTCAGATAATTCAAAACATTATAGCGGCATATGCCCCCTCCACGAGGATTAACAGGCGTAAGTAAGTAAGGACAGCGATTGATGGAGTTTGAGAGAATAATGTTCTGTTTACTAGAATATCAAAGTTAATGCGAAGAAAAAGATGAAAATCATTTACCTGCAAACTATTCAATCAATATTTTCTTTAGCAAACTCAATAAAAGGTGTATACAAAGCTATGACTACCCTATAGGTCAGTTCCTTGAAGTATTGTTCATTTATATAGAGATTAATTCATAATACAGTTAACTTAGTATCGGATGGAATTATGAAATCGTGTAAAACAAATGTTTTATTTTTCAAAGGACATCAAACAATTTAAAAGATAACCTGAATGACAGGATCCTTTCTTACCAATAAAAGAATCATTCACATAGTTTTATTGATCTGAATTCATGAACACATAAATATCCTACTAATAAACTTTTCAATTAAAAGATTACAGGATTTACCATTCAAGCAGTCATGATAAGTTTACATATTTGTAACAATCAAAGATGAGCATCAAGTCATCATGATAAACCTGCAAATATTGTTCTGATCATTAAAATACTCACTGTTCAATGTTGTGGAAAATTAGTATCAAATACACATTGTATAAACATATTGTTTTTCGAAACATTCTCATATTAATCATCAAAATGATATCTGGAAAGACATTTCTATTGATTGTCGACAAAACGTACTACACTACTCAATTTTCATTTATTCAGTTGATTGTCAGTGGTACTAAGTATGGCATGATCTTTAGATAATTTGACGGAAAATACGCTCTTTGAATATCAACTAGAGATTTTCTCAGATATTACTTGGATAATGAATCATGAGGAACACCTGAGACTTTCGTATACATAAGTGACTATATGAGTAGGTTACGACGTGATAAGCAAGATCAATCATCATTTAGCAAATCTAGAGTAATTTTTGCTTATTACTAACATCGTTACATACTCTGAAAATCAAATGATAAAGTGTAAAACCCAAAAGTAAAACACAACCATTTTTATACTCTGCAGCAAACTGACCTCTTAGAAAAAGAATGTTCAACAGCTCTTCATACTGGTTGTGATTATCGTAAGTATTACTTGAAGTTAGAGTAATGAAAGTTAAGCTGTAGTCCGACGAGATTCTTCTTCTTAGTACACGTCATCACTTGCGATATGATGCCACCTTGATAGAAAACCTTTTGTAGCCCAAATGTATATAATACTTGACTTATCAAAGATTTTGATACAGAGAACTGTTTGCTGAGGCTGACTTCTGGTAAAAAAAAGTTGAAGGGTGATCTACTTTAACGTAGAGTTCAGGAATAAAATTTTTTTGCATTGATAATGGGTCTATTGATAAGTCACGATTCTCTGTAGTGAGTGTCAGAGATAATCTATCTAGATCACTTCGAACCCTATCATTTATGTCGTAGAAAATAGACCTCCTTCTGTGCTTTACATCTTTTTATAAGCAGTGCTGTGAGATTTGAGGGAGATAGAATTTATCTTTGTTTTTAAATATTATTATGTTCAGAACTTTCCTGACGATCTCTCCAGAATTCTCAACGCACATCATGAATACTTTTGAGAGAACGCATCAAAAACCTAGATGATCTAAAAAAGGACATTTAAATAGAGCAAGAACAAACATTGATGCAGAATAGTATGAATTCATATTATTTCGAGGTTTCTCGTCAGCTGCTTACAAACCAAAATTGTGATAGAATTTTACATGGAGATAGTGTGAAACAATTGACATAAATGAGACTCATTTATGTCAATTGTTTCACACTATCTCCATGTAAAATTCTATCACAATTTTTGGTTTGTAAGCAGCTGACGAGAAACCTCGAAATAATATGAATTCATACTATTCTGCATCAATGTTCTTGCTCTATTTAAATTCATAAAGGGAACCAATTGCATGAAAAGGACATTTATTCGTCCAGTCCTGTTTTCGATTGATCGCAGCTAATATTCTTGCTTTGTTCCTTTGTACTATTTAAACTTGGATAAATTTTAATTTGATAATTTGTTCTCTGAAGAAATGGCTTACACTGGGTCACGAAACGTCAGAAAATTTGATTTTTCTATTCCTTGGGATATTACAAATATATTATTTGTAAAAGACTAATATTTGAACGAAGAATATTCTTTTCGATAAATTCTCTTCAGGTTCTACAGTTATATATCCAAATTATTAATCCGAAAAATGGCCAAGTTAAGGGTAAAGTACATCGTTTAGAGCATGTGAATTTAGGATTGTGATAAACAAAATACAATAAAATTGTTAATGTTAATATGACTCATATAAAATGTTAACTTGAATCTGCGTATATGTTAAGTGAGATTTAAGATCCATGATCAGAATAAATATGGGTCAAATAGGGTGAGCGAGAAATAATAGTGCAATTACAATTCGATCAAATAAGTAAGACGTAATACGGAAGGATGAATGCGAAGTGAATGAATCATGTATAGGGGAGATTAATGATGTTTAACCAATAATACGAATAATAATAATAATAATAATACAAAGATTTATGAATAAAGATAACAGGGACAATTACAATTGACTACGAAAGGTCATAGTCGAATTGGGTCATTCAATAGTTAAGATTACGATTGATTAATTGGCCTTGATGTTGGCCAGGGGAGGAGGAGTGGCTGAATATATTTCTTCTGTACGCATAGCTCCGGTTTGTTCATTCGGATGGCTACTGCTTCAGCCGTTTGAAGGACTTTCAGTCTGACTAGTTTTGGCAAAAAAATTACTTACCTTATAAATAATCGAAAAAGATTGGTTTATACTGGCACCTATATTATTTATATTTATTTTCGTTTGGTTTATCAACTGAGATATATTAGTAACTACATTTTTTTGTAGGTATCTGCGTTTTATTTTTCTTCACATTACTTAGTTCCCCTTGGTGCGTTCCATGTTACCACACTGTCCAAAGTAAAAATCCTAATGTAGTTCATTTGATAAGCACAGGTTTCTTTACACATTTTGATACATATATTTTATATGATGATCAGTGATACTACCTTCTTACATTGATCGAACTAAGTGAAATAGAGACAATTTTCTTCTCAATTGTTGAAAATCAAAAACATTAACCATTATATTGTAGCTCCATCAATTGAACCAAACGGTTTAGTGAATGTTTAAGAAAAAAGTAATCACTTCGATTAATCGACTCTAAATTGGGTGGATTTTAGCAAACATTTATAGACCATAAATCACAAAATGATAATGGAACTTTAAAAAAGTTCCTTATTTCGACTGAATTGCAAAATTTCCTCATCTTTACAATCAAACTCCAATTACATAATAAATGTAAAAAACTACTATACAAAATACACAAAGCATACTTCCTATTTGACCTCGAAATTTCCAACAAATTTACAGACCATATCAAACCATATTAGAATTCTAAATTAAATAGTTAATCATAATAATAATAAAAAGAAAAAAACTATTCGGTCAATTGGTCAATAATCATAAAACTAATAAAATAAGATCGTTTCATGAAAAAAAATATACAACTGAAACTGATATTCATATGTAAACACAATTTGACTGGAATTCAAATTACCCGTGTTTACCTATATATGTAAATACTTCAAATGTGACCCAGATACGTTATTATTTCTTTTTTTTTCCCACTACTTGACAAATTCAAAATAATTCACACGGAAAACCTTGAACTAATTCACTTATTTATATACTTTGTTATAATGAATTATGATTAACTATTACTTTGATGAGAAAAATCGGTGGAATAAAACACAATATTTTGATTTTCATCTCTTGCAAATAAAAACAACCATATATTGAGTGTTACTGACTGATATATATATATATATATATATATATATAAAGTATCAATTTGAAGTAACAGTATATAGTTATGGTGATTAATAGAGAATAGTCGTTAGTTAAGAATACAAACAAACGGTGGAACCTATAGAAAGGAAAATGAAGGACCATTGATCACATTCAATGTGATTTATAGCTATTTTCATTTTGTTTTTTTGTTTGCCTTTTTTAAAGAAAGAAACAACTAGGAAAAACACTATTGTATCATAAAAATAACTGACCTTACAAGTATGGATGGATAATTATTAGTGTTGTGCAAATCTCAGTTGAAGTGAGAATAATATCATAAATAATAAATTGAAGGTTATGATATAGAAATCATAATATTACATACCGACTAAAAATAAATATGTGAGATCATTGATCTAAAGAGGTTGAAACTAACTACTATGATAGAGAACAAACCAACTTCCAACTAAGGAGAAAATTAGGAAAAGACGTTGGAAGTGAATAGGTTATATATTGAGGAAATCATCAAACTGTATCACGAAGTAAGCGTTAACTTGGAATCCTGAAGGGAAGCGAAAAAACGGAACGCCGAAGAACACATTTCATCGAGATCTGGAAGCAGACATGAGTGGAATGAATAGTAACTGGAAAGGATTGTCCAGTGTTAGATGGAAAGTGCTGGTGGGCGGCCTATGGTCCTCCACAAGGGTTAACAGGCTTAAGCAAGTGAGTAAGTAGGTAAGTAAGTAAGTAAGTAACCGATTCGTAAAGTTAATTTTAAACGAATTAGCTTGGTTGATGAGTCTAAAACTAGAATGAAAGGAAAACCTCATGTTTTCTAACTTCCACTAGTTTACTAGCTACTGTTATTTCATAATGAAAATTGTTTCCAATTCATTTGAGTATTTAGGCCAACAATATAAATTTGCAGTTGTTCAATTTTCAAATTAATGCGAAAAAGTAATTTTATATTCAATTTTTGTTTTTATTCATGAATCTTAAACATAATCTTGTTGGATCATTTGAAATCCTGATTAATAAATTAATAAACATGGAATAATCTCAGAATGTATACCAACTTACAGGCATCATTAGGTTGATACAGAAGACAATGTTACGTGTAAAGAAAGGATATTCAATATTAATTTATTTTTGGAAGATTTTGTTTGTGAATTGATTTGAAAGAACATTTGTCACAAGAATTTTATTAATTCGATTCAGTAATAACACTAATTGTCAATAGGAGAATCAAGACATTCTAATGTTTATATTCATGATTCTTAGCTTTATACAAAATTACTTAAAGATAACCACTTTGAAATTCATGTATGACTCCTTTCGGTAAAATATTCAATACTTAATTAACTATTATTTAAAGGTGAACACGTTAACATTCAGTGAATGTATTTAATCAAACAAGATGTTGTGCATCTGTATAACGCTTCTTGTAAAGCGTGTACTTCAAAACTTATCTTTACAAATTAGTTTTTTCGAATCCAACCTCTTATGTGGGTATATCACATAATGCTTCCTAAGACCTTTCACTAATTTTATGATAAATGTAATGTTCAAGGAAACTAAGTTTTCCTCCCGACATTTTAAAGCTAAATATCTTATAATGAGACATGTTTACAGATTAAATGCATGCCAGAAAAATCTTCCTGCTGAGTGATCATACTGAATTCGTACAGAGATTACTGAAAATCTTGCGATGAATGTAAACACTTTTGGATTGTTTCACACGTATGATATGTTACATGATTAGTCTGTGCGATTGGTTATTTTAAAATCAGCCAGTTATGTGATTCAATACAGTCACCAATAAGTATACTCACAAGCGCTTTCAGCCATGATTGCTTAGTTGTTGGTGAATATTAACAGACGATTATAATTGTTATTCCTTTATTTAAACATATAAACTTTGATACAATAAGGCACTAAATATATATACACCTCACAAATCATTTGATTAGCGTGAGGGCTGAGATACTACCCGGTCACCCAGACAAAAGCAGAGGGGTTTCTTAGGGGCCCACACTCGGAGTCTTTGACCTGAAAGTCTAATCCACAAGGTAGTGGAGCAACTTAAGAAGATTCAGTCCCATGGTAACCGTTGACCAACAATTGGTTCATGAACTTTTTCGTACAGTTCAACGCTCAGTTTATAAGAAAGACACATGGAATGGGATTTATCTCAATTTCAACAGTTTTTGTCCAACCAATTATAAAAAGGCACTTATCAAAACACTGTTTCACAGAACAGAAAGAATATGTACTGCCGATACAATAGAAGAGGAAATTATGAATGCTAAAAAGTGTTTAACAATACCGGATACCCATTGAAATTTATTGAGAAATATGGAAAACGTGAAGGTAAAATACCCAAAAAAACTACAGTAAATAAAAAACCTGTTTTTATTCAACTCAAATTCAAAGGCGATAATGTCACAGGCTCAATCAATATGAGACTAAAAACTGCATTAACAAAAACATATCCTGCAGCTAAATTGATTGTCCTGTCCAAAACGACATGTTCTTTGACACAATCAAAGGTCGACAGGTATCCCTTTCATGTTACCACCAACTGTGTATACAAATTTACATGTATGTGCCAAAGCAGTTACATTGGTAGAACAGAAAGGAGAGCCTACGTCCGATTCAAAGAAAATATTCCGAAAGGTTTGAGATCAAACGGACTAAAAGCATTTAGCAGCGCTATCGCAAGACATCTCCTTGACACAGGACACGAAGTCGATATACTGAAGTCCTTCAAGGTGATCAACAAACAATCGAATTCAAACCTTTTGAAATTTGCCGAAGCATTAGCAATCAAACGTTTAAAACCAGATCTTTGTATACAAAAAGAAACAGTAATAAACCTTTCTTTGCCCTGGTAACATTACCCCCCCTTTTATTTATTACGTCATTCCAACTCTTTCTGAATTTTATAATTACATCATTCATAACTGATCAATTCCAATTCATATCTCTCTTTATTAACATTTATCTATTTTCAGTTACTTCATTGCGCAATAATCTAATGTGTTTTAATTCCATGATTTCCAATCACTATTTCAATGTTCTGAAACCTTCCCTCCCAAACTCTGTATATTCGAAACAAAATTGTATGACCTCATTAACTCTAACGAAATCTTTGCTACATCATGTTACATATATTCATCTTCCTTCGCCCTCTGATGTATAAGTATGTCAATATCTATAATAACGTTAAATTCCAAATATTTTAGGTTGTAAGCAGCTGATGAGAACCTAACGAAATAAAATGAATTCATATTATTCTGCACCAACCTTTGTTCTTGCTACCTTTTGTTTTCTCAGGATCCTGGAGACCATGTGCTTCATTGGTTTGGAACCAGGGTTCTCCAACTCCTCTAAGTGAATTCTTCGTATTCACCGACTCGTTTAAAATGCCGAACATTCGTTTTTCGTCCTCTCAATTTCGTAAACAACACCCCACCACCACCACCATCACCACGAGAAGGTAGTGAATAGGACATATCTTGCAGTATGAGAACATTTCGAGAGGGATAGCTGATTCCATTCATCTTCGGCCATACCAAGGTTCTTGGGGACAGCAGATGAATATATTGACTTCTTATGTTTGTTAACACTTATCGTATAGCAAATAAGATTTGTGTACGTCTATTAGAGCTTGAATAAAATATGCAGAAAGCAGCCATATTTCAACCAATTTGCATAAATTCTTTACAAAATGATTATGATTAAAATTGTATTTTTATTCAGTCATTGTATCACCGATTCATTTGATACAGAAACAATGAAGATACTAATAAATATTCATAATCAAAAAAAAAACAAAAAAATACTTTCGTTTATTAAAAATTATGGTATACATTTGTAATGATGTTTCAGCTTAATTCCTTAATATTGTTGAAACTTAATATTCAATAGAATAGACATTAAAGGATTTCTTTTATTTAATGTACTATGGTGTTTGAATGAACTAATGATTCCTTTGTACATGTTGAATGCTTGATGTGGAATTCCAAATACAGTATAGTCGTTTGTGCTTATCTAGTACTTCTTGATCCGATTACGTTATTTCTGGGATTCTTAGTTCATACTATAATTCAAATACTCCTAATCATTATATGTGCTCATAATGAAATCATTTTAATTATAATAATCAGACGTGTTGTTTAATATAATGTAGTATAATCAGACAAGTCAATCAATGAGATTTCCATAATATAAGGAAACCTTATAACGTGTGAAAAATCAATAATAATTAGTGATGTTTATTTCTCGTTGGAACGTAAACAGATCATATTTATTAAAGTATTCTATGAAACATTTATGAAGATTGTCCTATTTTGATAGTTTAAATGACAAAGTCATCTTAACATGAATAAGGATGGAAATAGGGAAACATTGAATAGGCATTCTGTTGAAGTATTGGACTTGTAGGCTGTTTACATTCATGACCCCAAAATAAAGAATGAAACTCATAACATTGAGTTACCTGTAAACAAGTGAGTCAGAATTCCATGATTTTCATGTCATACTTCAATCAATTCTCGACAATGTGTAATCTTTATCCGTTACCTTTAGTTGATAATTGTCTCATATTCAATATGACAGCATTTCTCAATCCTACTTACTATATAAATCAGTTATTCTATGTAATACCTATCCAATAACTGAAGCTAACATGAAATCACATAACCTTTGACCTAAATGATCCAATAATTTTTATATATGGAAATGGATTCATCGTCTCAAATTACTTTTATACTCTCTATGTGATGAATTTCGACATCACGAGTTCGATGAGCTTTATTAAAACAAACTCCAAAATAATCAATGTTTAAGTTACTCATAATTTTTATTTCTAACCTATATGTTTATGGGTCAACGTAATAAATTATAGTGAAAGTGAGCAGATAAAAATAGATGTTAGTAACATTGTATTGTGATTGACATGAGAATCTAAAATAAGCATTTTGTCGTTTTTAAAGTTAGTCAACTGGATTTATCTGTACTCCAGTATTGATGTTAACAATGTTATTTGAATCCATTGCCTGTTGCTTCGATCACCAACGTGTTATCTACTGGCTTACTGTATACAATATAGTCATTGATTTGTTCATAGCATGTGAAGTTATTAGTATAGTTAGTAATGTTTTATTCATATCTACTCTTATTAGGAAGCAGTGTATATATAGAACTCAATAAATCAGCTTTACTTATTAATTATAACATTTTAATGTATTAGTATTCGTAAATTGTGTCAAGCAATCAATTTATTGATTATTCGGTGTTAAGTGCTACTTAGTTGAGCTAATGCAACAACTGACTATTAATCAATGTAAATAACGCATAAAAATCAATGTATTTAGATATCAGTATTGCATAATTGTTCATTTGCCATTATCGTAGTTATTCTTTTCTTGCATTAGGTCATTTAAATTGTTGTGCAATTAAAATAAATATTCTATAAGTAATAGAAGTATATACAAGAACAAAATATTGGCATAAGATGAAGTTCTACTATGGTTAAAAAAACGATTTAAAACAGTATGAACCAAAGACTACCATATCTTTCTCTACTACCTACATTAGCAACCTAAAATTAATTAAACTAGACCTAATATGAGCATTATGGTTAGTTTATATTTTTCTATGTCGAAAACTAATTTTTCATTGTATAACCAACATTGTATTTTATTGATATTCTTTTAAAAGGTTAAACTGTCATCCAGATTTTAGATTTTTCTCCATATCTTTATATCATTAACAATAAAGAATTTCAATGGTTAAGATAATGAGTCAGTTGAAGCGAGACCACCATGGAAAACCTGAAAGCACTGGACGGCCTTTTCTTCCTAAAGAATTACTAAAAATACTTGTTGAGGTAATTCGTTTACACAGTTTAGATAAAACATGACTATAACATTGAATCCAAATCAAGAATTATTTTTAGTGGGACCCAGATAATTTTATCTTTTTAATAAACTTTGAACCGTGTGACTTTATAGTTAATAAATAATCCTTTCAGTCTCTGATATCAACTTTAGTGGACTATATGTTTAACATAAATCTATTTATAATATACATCTGTAGTGGTTCGCATCCATTAAGAAGGTACTTTGTGTACTAGAGAAGTATACAGTGTATTGTTAGCGGGAAGAGCTGAAAAAAAAGAAAAACTGGGCTGACGACCCAGTAATTACACATGTTGCACTTACACTTGTTAAGGAAAACATTAAACAACAATCAGCAACTTTAGCTGACTCCGTTCCTCACTTGGAATTCATCTGTTAGATGTCCTCCATGCACGACTTACTTTCTAGTTATTAAAACAAATTTTATTCTATTGTGCAATAATATTACCCTATATATTCAGGACTATCACTTTAAACAATCATGAAATAAAAACGTGATGACAATGTTTAGTTTTTAACTTTCACATTTCAAAAATCCAATTCATTGTTGATAAACCATTTTTCAAGTTATGTATATCAATAGTTTTCCACTTTTTTATAAATAGACATGTAGCTTAGTGCTCAGATATTTGTTTATCTTTAACACAGGGTCAATTCTGATCATATAATGAGGGCAATTGAAAATAAGTAAATGAGTTAGTTTGTATGTAACGAAATACAATGAATTGACTGTAATCTGTTCATACAGTTTCGTTCTTGTTTTATTCAAACGTGTTCAGGAAACTTAATTGTATGAAATTTCTTAAAATTTCAATATACTATTCATGAGATATTTTGGATATTTGTTCAATGAAAATTCATGAAAGGATATTAATTGACCTTCTTGAATCAAATTCTAAAAAAAATTTCAAAGGCAACATAATCTCTTGTGCAATTTAATAGTTAATTTTTACAACGATAAAGTAATATTTCTTATAAAAATTGACGAGACTATAATTTATGGACGAACCAATCAGGAATAAGATAACAGATCTCGGATTTTGATGCGAAATTCACCATACAGTACACTTCCGATCAGACGTTCTATAACAACTGGTTCCCACTTCCTATCACTTTCATGCCATTTGACAAGTATCCTTTTACACACCTGGAAGCTATGAGTGACCGTACGATACTAATTCGTGCGTCTATTTGTCTTTCTGAGTGGCAACATACTGTTAAACACTGTCCGGATTTTCCTTCCAAACATACAACCGACTGATGACTTTTCTTCCGATACTGCCGAGTTGGGAGTCACTCTGTAAGACATTAGAAACTTACTGATCACTTGTTCTCGGATACCATTTCCTCCCCATTTGACCACAGCTTTTTTATCGTATTCACCCCATCGTCAATTGCTTTAACTGGTGCCATGTGTCCTATTAATGTATAGCGTAATTATACCGCCAAATAGAGAACAGAGAATTATCGACCGGATCAATAACACATAAAACAAGTACGAGCAGTCTAGAGACCTTATCGCTCCTGCTTCACACATAGCCCTGCCTGTCTGTTGAGTACAGAACATCAATCTCAGCCTCTGCAATATGAATCATTCATTTCAAACATACTGCGTTTATATACCAACCAAACAGACAACATCGTATCACAAAATAGAAAATCACATTTGTACAAGTTCTAGTCAAAACTGGCTGTGAATGTGGGAGATAGTAATTGATGGACTAGGTGTAACTCAACAATGGTAAATCGTATTATCATAGTTCATAGGTCAAAATAAAGCTCATAATAAGAGGGACATGAATATGAACAGTTTAGTTACCTAACTATTATACGATAAAACTATACGTATAGTATTAATCCAGAAGTACATTTCAACAATTACCATCCATTATTCTCATCGGAATATAACATTAGCAAAAAACAAAATCATTTTATTAATGATTCATTAAGTTATTAATATATGATTGAAGGCAGTAGAAATATTCAAAATGGATAACTGTATTTTATGCATGACTTCGTATCATCAATATGGCGACAACAATGATTGTTCTACAATTTTATCTAAGCATCTCTTTGATAAATCTAGGAATAAAGATTTTACAAGTGATGAAATTTCTATGAAAATATTTACGATTGAGAAAGATTAAAACAGAAACATTGAGCATGAATCAATTGATGAGACTATAATTTATGGACGAACCAATCAGGTATAGGATAACAGATTTCGGATTTTGATGCGAAATTCACTCATCTATTTGGTTAAACAGAATATTTGCATAATAACTGATGACAGTTCATGATTAGAACCTTAAATCTAATTCATAACCTTAACCATCAACTGTAAATCATAATCTTTATCCTTCACATTGGTTTATAACCCTTATTTAGTCGTAGTAAGTGGGTGAACACTCTCAGAATCGGTTTACCGTCACTCAAAGTTGGTTCATGAATTATAGTCTCATGAAATAAATATTCTTTTAAAATTGTTTATTTCATTTTACATTACTCATTAATAATTATTAAGGTATAACACAATGTATATTTTACATTAACTTTAACATTTCCTTATTACTGAATAAGTTTACAATGTCACTTTCTCTTAACAAATCTCTTTTAAATTATATTAACTATTAATTAAGTTTAGTGGATAAATATTTGAATAGTAAATGTATTTAATACAAACTGAATACACAGAAGTAAACAAGCAAGTGAGGAGGAGCATTAGAGCTGACAAGCAGAAATACGTGGTAGAGCTAGCAATGATAGCGGAAAAAAGCTTGAAGAGAAGGAAATATGAGAGAGATAAATAAAAAAACCAGGAAACTGGCAGGGAAATATAATAAACCAAAGAAACCGATCAGGGATGGAAAAGGTAAGCCAATCACTGAAATCCAAGAACAAATTGGTGAAACAATTTGGGAAACTCTTGAATGGGCCAGCTACACTGAATCCACCGGATATCGAAGCAGCACCTACAGACCTTCATATGGATGTCACTCCATTAACGAACAACGAAATCAGGATGGCCATAAGGCAAATCAAGAGTAGCAAAGCAGCAGGAAAAGACAACATATCAGCCGAAGCACTGAAGTCAAACGTCGAAGTAACTGTAGCATGCTTCACCTTCTATTCAAGAAGATTTAAGAGGAACAAGTGCTGACGGACTGGAAAGAAGGATACCTCATCAAGATACCAAAGAAAGGAGATCTGAGCAAATTTGAGAACTACAGAGGCATCAGACTACTGTCAGTATTAGGAAAGGTTTTCTACAGAGTGTTGCTGAAACAGATGAAAGATTCAGTAGACACCCAAATTCGGGATCAACAGATGGATCGCGTAAGGATGGGTCGTGCACAGATCAAATCGCGACAATATGTATCGTCGTTAAACAATCAGTTGAGTGGAACTCGCCACTGTACATAAATTTCCTTAATTATGAAAAAGCATTTGACAGCATAGGTAGGATATCATTATGGAAATTTTTCGAAACTATGGAATACCTGGGAATATCATCAACATCATCCGGAATACATACGACGGAGTACACTTCAAGTGGTGCATTGCGGACAGCTTACAAACGCTTTCTAAGTGAGGAAAGGATTCAGACAAAGTTACTTACTCCCTCCCTCCCTCCGCCTTTGTTCTAGTGGTTGACTGCATTATCAAGACCTCCACATTTGAGGAAAAGCACGGAATATAGTGGACAGTTTGCATGCATCTATACGATTTGAACCTCACACATGACTTAAATCTTCTATCCCATACACACAAACAAACTCAAATGAAGATAATTAGTGTAGCATTAGCCTCTCCATCAGTACGCCTCAACATATACAACAACAAAACCAACATCCTCAAATACAACACACAGAACACCAACTCAATCACACTTAATGGAGAAACTCTGACGGAGGTGCAAACTTCCACGTACTTCGACAATAGCATCTTCCATGAACGTGGAGGATCAGATGCAAACGTGAAGCTGAGGATTGGCAAATCAAGAATAGCATTCATACAGTTGAACAACATATGAATTTCAAAACAACCATCATCTAACTACAAAGTCACAATCTTCAATACGAACATCAAGACAGTTCTTCTGAATTAAGCTGAAACGTAGAGAACTACCACAACCATCATCCAAATGGCACAAATATTTATACACAATTGTCTATGAGAGATACTGAATGTCGGTTGACCGGATACGATCAGTAATAGTCTGTTGTGGGAGAGAATAAACCGATTTCGATCTGAAGAGGAAAGTAGGAAAAGACATTAGGGGTGGATGGGACATTCACTGAGGAAATCACAAAACTGGATCACGAAGCGAGGGTTAATTTGTAATTGCGAATGGAAACGGAGAAGAGGAAGGCGGAATAGCAGACTATGTCTGGAATTGGAAGCAGACATGGAGAGGGTGAATAGCAACTCGGACCGAGTGTGAAGGATTGTTTAGGGCAGAGTTGGGTGGAGAATACTGGTGTGAAGCCTATGGTCCTCCACGACGGTTAACAGACAAAAGTGAGATAATAAGGCTTATGCTCAGGTTCTGAAATGAACAACATTGTAAGTATCTAGGTAATATCGTCAAGGGGATTTCTATATCGATCATTCGGATAATTAGTATTGAATAGCTAGTTTTCCACTACATAATAACATTCTGTTTAACTAATTTTATTTATAAAGAAAAACACATTTGAATTAATTCTGTAGATGATCTGTTTTATCGTTCATTTTTTGAACAAAACTATGTCACGAATCTAAGTTTCGTTTTTCCTTAAAGTCGTTATCATTCATTTTTATTGCATATACATAGTGTCTTTTTTTGCTACCTAGTTGTACTCTTTATTATCAAATCACTTAATGTGAATATGATTAACAAATAAATGACATTTATTATTCTAGTATTATTAAAATCTGTGACTGAACGGTATAGAGGTCTTAGCAATTGTGTGAAATGACAGTAGTTTCTACTGGAAAAGGATTAATAAGTATTTTAAAAATGACATATGAAAGTTAATATCATATAAAATAAATTTGTAATCACTAAGAGATCTAATTTAGACAACTGTTGAAAGACAACCTGAAAGAAATGGTCGGTTATTTTGTCCTAGTATGAAACTCCTCAGTAATGCACATTTACAACCCTACAGTCGGAAATCAAGATCAAGACCTTCAGAATAGCTGTAACTGGTTTACACTGATGGTCTTGACATGATGCGTTCCTGATGTAAACTATGAAAATCTGTCAACCTTCACAAGCGTTCTATCCTGATAATCAAAGTAATATATTGATGTTAAGTGATAAGGCGATAATGAAATAGCAATGAATTGTCAATACAACTAACATCAGGGAATGGTGATTCAAACAGACTGAATTGCATATACATGAACACAGATTCAATTGGAGCCGTTTCAAAACAACAGTGACAAAGAAAACCACAGACTCTTGTAGTATCGAAATGACAAATCTCAAGAATTTGGATGAAAATCGGCAGATAAATGACTAGTAATAAATATATTCAAGACTTAGAACGTAAAGCGTAAAGACTACTGTCAATCTGTGATTGATATTAAATCATACTGTGATATTTGTCAACCCAAATTGTTTATAAATTTGTAATTATACACCATCCATTTGGTGTATTCATGTTTTTCATTCAAAACTTATCAAAGGCAACTCTCTGATCACAAAGTCAATAACCACCACGGGATGTTTCCAGAAAGCAATATTGTACTTTGAAATTATATCTTTTCTGATAATGCTCGATATTCATATCATGTGCTTTACATTATTTACATTTCTTTGAGAAATTTCCAGTCAAAACGGCATACTACATCTTTTTGATTTTTCCTGAAATGTTACCTTCATTTATTTTATCTGGATTATCATATCTTTCAAATTGAAGTGTATTCTGTAATCATTCTTAGGATTTACTACTACAATTATCTGGTATGTCCTATTGAAGACTTACGTCATTTGAGGGTTCTGGTTCAAGAAGTATATATTTTCCAGAAAGTAATGATTATCTTAAGATTTATAGTTGAATTCATGAGTCAATCGAAAGTAGACCACCATGGAAAACCTGGAAGCGTTGGACGGTCGCTTCATCCTAGTATGGGACTCCTCAACAATGTGATCAGTTAATAAGTTTAACTGAATCATTCTTATTTTTTGCACACGAGACTGATAGATCCTGGGTTCGAATCTCGCGAGGTGGGATCGTGGATATGCACTATTGAAGAGTCCCATACCATGAACAAACGACCGTCCAATGATTCCAAGTTTTCTATGGTGGTCTAGCTGCAAATGACTCATGAATTCCACTATAAAATTACTAAAATCTCCACAAAAATCCCTTCTAATAATATCTTAAGTTTGTTTAATATCCTGTTTTAAATGCTGTTTGAATACTTTTTTTCAACGATTCTTAATTCAGTCAACATAAGGCATCATTGTAGACAATGTTATCACATATGTGACTTACATATACTACTAGTTTAGTAGACAAATGTGTTAAGTATTATTATTTGTTTATTAACCTGATGTATTAATATTCATTAATATGCAAATAAGCAAGGTATTAATGACATAAGAACAATTTGTCTTTTTATTTCTATACAATAAAACTATAATATAAGTTATAATATGATTTATATACAAATATAATTTTTTGTATATTTTCCATAACCATCAAATTATTCCCGTTCGAATATTAGTTCAAATGTCTATGTTGTATACATTAAATGGAATGGCAAGAATTTAGCTATGTAAGAAAATCATTAGTCTTAAGAAAACCTAATTAGGAATTAAGCTTTCTATGTGTATTGGTTAATTCAGTTCTCTTTTTCTTATCTGTTAATAAAATCTATTTATTTTGTAACATTCAATATTATATTTAAACAAAACTACATATCATACATTGTTATCATATAAGTTATTTGATTGTATAATGATAATAATGAGATGCTATAAAGAAGATTCTATAGTATGGAAAAATAGAGAGATAGACAATGTAGATAATGATATAGTAGTATATCGGTCAAAACAGTATAAAGAGATTTGTATGATAAAAAGCATGGTTTTAGTAAAAAGGATAATAATAATATTAGCAGAAGATTATATTTTCGGAAGTGAAGTGAAATAATTATGATCGAAGTTGATTCATGTGAGCTGAAACTTGGAGAACTACTACAATCATCATCAAGAAGGTGCAAGTATTTATAAATAGTTGCCTAAGCAAGATACTGAACATCCATTGACCGGATACTATCAACAACAGCGTTCTGTGGGAGAGAACAAACCAGGTTTCAGATGAAGAGGAAATTAGGAAAAGACAATGGAAATAGATAGAACATACATTAAGGAAATCATCAAATTGCATCACGAGGCAAACCCTAACTTGGAATCTTGAAGGGAAGTGGAAAAGAGGAAGGCCAAACAACACATTATGTTGGGAAATAGAAGCAGATATAAAAAGGATGAATAACGACTGGAAAGAGCTGGAATGGATTGCTCAGGACAAAGTCGGATGGAGAGTGCTCATGGGCAGCCTATGCTTTTTCACGAGGAGTAACTGGCGTAAGTAAGTAAGTAAGTAAGTAAGTAAGTAAGTAAGTAAGTAAGTAAGTAAGTAAGTAAGTAAGTAAGTAAGTAAGTAAGTAAGTAAGTAAGTAAGTAAGTAAGTAAGTAAGTAAGTAAGTAAGTAAGTAAGTAAGTAAGTAAGTAAGTAAGTAAGTAAGTAAGTAAGTAAGTAAGTAAGTAAGTAAGTAAGTAAGTAAGTAAGTAAGTAAGTAAGTAAGTAAGTAAGTAAGTAAGTAAGTAAGTAAGTAAGTAAGTAAGTAAGTAAGTAAGTAAGTAAGTAAGTGATCCATGTGAACTATACAGTGAAATCATGTTGCGTATATGAAAGAAGATGAAAAATGAACAAATGTACTCCAATAAAATCAATGTTTAGTCATATCACATAAGTCATGTTGTTATCGTTACATTCATTTCGTAAGTAACACGTAAAATGTCTGCTATGGTTTTCAAAGACCAGATCTTATAGGCAAACAATAGTTCCATAGAATAATATTACACCTTGGTTTGGTTATCTTTTTTTATTCAGCTTTTACTTTGACCCGAAAAGTAATATTAGATAGGGAGAGATCAAGAATACTAAGCATAAGTTCCAATCAACCAATTAGAAACCGCATTGATTGATTCCCCATTTTTTACTAATATTTTCACCAAAAAAATCCTTTTGCTTATTTCATAATCCTACTATGTTTGTAAAATTATACTCACATCCTTTTAACTTTTACTATGCATGTTTTAAATCTATAAAGTAATGTGAAGCAGACTGTGAGAAAGAATCTCAATGAAATTTCGTAGAGAAACATATTACTTAGATGAAAGTTTTCATGATTTTACTGAAGCGTAATGTGATTAACAGGATATTTAATGAAAACTAATGAAATCTCTGAATGATAAAATTGATTATTAACAATAGATAATAATTAAATGTCAGACTGTACTTGAATTTACTACTTCTCAATATATGAATGGACAATGAGAGTTTCTCTTTATTTAATGTACTCATAATGAAATCATTTTAATTATAATAATCAGACGTGTTGTTTAATATAATGTAGTATAATCAGACACGTCAATCAATGAGATTTCCATAATATAAGGGAAACCTTATAACGTGTGAAAAATCAATAATAATTAGTGATGTTTATTTCTCGTTGGAACGTAAACAGATCATATTTATTAAAGTATTCTATGAAATATTTATGAAGATTGTCGTATTTTGATAGTTTAAATGACAAAGTCATCTTAACATGAATAAGGATGGAAATAGGGAAACATTGAATAGGCATTCTGTTGAAGTATTGGACTTGTGGGCTGTTTACATTCATGACCCCAAAATAAAGAATGAAATTCATAACATTGAGTTACCTGTAAACAAGTGAGTCAGAATTTCATGATTTTCATGTCATACTTCAATCAATTCTTGATAATGTGTAATCTTTATCCATTACCGGTGGTATATAAATGTTTTACACTTGACATGGTTGAACTATAAAGAAATCGTTATATTAGAAATTACTGTATACATTGGATTAAATAACTTAATTGAAAGATTCATTTTACATTGTTTGTTTGAATCTTCCCATTGATGTTTAGGACTGCAATTGATCAATCTCTTATTGATATATATGCATTTATCTTTCTTTATATTTAAAAGATTGTTATAATGAACTAGACTCGTTTATAGGCTGAAAGATATCACGTTGAACAGTGGGGATTTTCAATTTCTGATTCGTGATATAAATATGTATGTAAACAATTTATTTTTACAATTCAATATTGTAACCTAAATAAATACAATTTGATTTCATCAGCAACCCATGGTGAAATTTAACAACGTTTGGTGAAAAATAGTTTATGTTGTTTGTTTATTTTAAGATCAGTTCAGATTATTTTATACTTTGTACGATTGTATTGTACACAACATCTGTAATACAATATGTGTTGAATCAAAATATATATTCATTTCCAAGTTATTTTGAATTGTGAACTGATCTCTACCAGATAACCATTGATGATGAAAAAGTACTGAACATCTGTGTTTTTTTCCTAGTTTGAAACTCTTAGCTAATAGAAGGCGCTTTCACAGCTTTTCCATTGATAAAGCTAAAGATTTTGAAGTAAGAAAGATATCTTCATCCAAATACGTCGAGATTCAATAGTTCACATTTCGAATTTATTTAACTGTGTATTACAATCATCAAGATATCATGCACATTTAATTGTCTGACTTAGATAATTCAGTATTGATAACATCAGCATGACCTACATCTATTTGTCATCAGAAAAATTCCCATTCAACTATTAAAATGAGCTATAAATTAATGATCTATTAAATATGTCAAGTTTATTTGAAATTTCTAATGCATTTTCACTGGATATCATTCACAATGTTATTTATCATTATTATCTATTTTAACACATAGATATTGGTACAAGGAGGCACCAAATACATATGCGCACACAAATCTCATTCAATATATGTGAGGGCTGTGATACTGTCTGGGTGCCCAAACCGAAGTATGTGGTTTTCTTAGGGGGCCACTCCCCAAACCTTTGACCTGAAGGTCTGATCCACAAGGCAGTGGAGCATCGTAAGGAGATGCAGTCCCATGGTAGCAGGTGACCAACGATTGGTTCATACGCCATTTGTCTCTTCAGGATACTGGAGCCCATGGGCACCATTGGTTTGGAATCCGGTTAAAACGCCAGACATTCGCTTTTCGTCCTCTCAATTTCATAAACAACACCCGTGGTGCGAGAAGGCAGTGAGTAGGACTTCCCTGACAGAGGCTATGTACGCGTGGCCATGAGAGAGCATTTTGAGAGGGGAGAGCGGACTCTCCCCACTTTCGGCCGTACCAGGGCATTTGGTGGCCATTCACAATGTACTTAAATGATGACCTTTAACTATATAGTAGATATTTTAGTTTGCATTCAGATTGAATAGTAAAGACGAAAGGTTAATTTTCGAAAAAAATCATACTTTAAAGAAGATTAAACATTGTAAATCTCCAGATTATTTATATATTTTCGATTAATCTATTAAGTATATCAGGGTACAAGTAGTTTATTATATGACTAAATGAGTTACATCAACATAACCATTCAGATATGAATCTGATATGTATGAGAATGTATTACGTTGTATTGACTATTATGTTTCATTTTATTCAGTAATTAGATTATTCTAATAGTTGTAAAAATTTATGAAAAACAATATCACACTTATGTAATAGTTTTTTAACTTCGGTTTATATATGCTTACGTTAATAGATGTATATACTGATGTTTTTCTCCTCTGTTTTACCATCATAGCATACACAGTTCACTTACTTATTTCACTTTGTTTTAATTAAATAATCGTCACAATACCTAAAGAATAGCTTTCATTAGCCTAATATCATTTATATGTGACTAAATGAAATACCTTTTTTTATATAACTGTATGTAGACGGACGAAAGTAAATGAGTTCTAACTGATTCAATTTTTTGTTTAAAGGTTCTGGCAATGTAATCTGATTATACAACTATAAGTTAGTTTTAATCAACTGCAAAAATATTCATGTCATTTCAAATGATTCAAATTATTTTTTTGGAATACATAGATCACCTGTTACTGATGGCATCAATATGCTTAGTGTTTGACTTGATTCAGTCATGTACAGAGTTGAACGACGTTGAACATACGTTGATCAAAGTTGTTACACTGCACATTAGAGAAGCGATAATGAGTCTGAATATGTGCTGAAATAACAATTAGATTAATAGTGGTAGAAAATTGAAATCATAGATATGGTTTAAAAAATGAATGAACGTAACCGATAGTTAATTAATATAGCATTAAAATAAGCTGAAACATTATGCAAAAAAGAAGACTAAATGCGTTTACAAAACCAACGCTTACTTTGAGTCACACAATCTAAAGAAGTCAGTGCCAGATTAAACTTATCCTACAAGATATCCACAGGTTTAAAAAGGAAAACATTAAAAACGGGTACAAATGAATGTGATAAAAATGGGGGCACATCATTACGGTGAACAATGAAAAAGTGTGCTGATAGTATGAAATAAAACAATGCTACTTTTACGTCAAGTGACTTAATGTAGATGAAGATAATTAGTGTAGCATTAGCCTCTCCATCAGTACGCCTCAACATATACAACAACAAAACCAACATCCTCAAATACAACACACAGAACACCAACTCAATCACACTTAATGGAGAAACTCTGACGGAGGTGCAAACTTCCACGTACCTCGACAATAGCATCTTCCATGAACGTGGAGGATCAGATGCAAACGTGAAGCTGAGGATTGGCAAATCAAGAATAGCATTCATACAGTTGAACAACATATGAATTTCAAAACAACCATCATCTAACTACAAAGTCACAATCTTCAATACGAACATCAAGACAGTTCTTCTGAATTAAGCTGAAACGTAGAGAACTACCACAACCATCATCCAAATGGCACAAATATTTATACACAATTGTCTATGAGAGATACTGAATGTCGGTTGACCGGATACGATCAGTAATAGTCTGTTGTGGGAGAGAATAAACCGATTTCGATCTGAAGAGGAAAGTAGGAAAAGACATTAGGGGTGGATGGGACATTCACTGAGGAAATCACCAAACCAGATCACGAAACGAGAGCGAACATGTAATTGTGAAGGAATACAGAAAGGGGGAAGGCAGTTCACAGTTATATAATATACCCTTGTTGCCCAGGGGAATTTTACATTGGTTTTCAGGAGAACCTGACACCATCCAGACTTTCACGTGACAACCCAAACAGTATAGCTCAACCCCGTTTAACAGGAGAGCCAGACACTGCCCAGGCTTAAATTTTATAAACCGAGAAGTACAGCTCAATCCTGTTTCACAGGAGAACCATTCATCGTATAGGTTTTAACGACACAATCTGAATAATACAGCTCAATCATGTGGTGCAAGCACACAGGTACCAAGCACGCTGGTGGACCAACATAATAATATAAATGATAATAAAACGTTAGAATAAGAGAAATAAACATGTAATATCTTTTTCAATAAAGTGAAAATTCCACATAAGATTTATCTTTTTACATACACGAAGTCTCAGACAAAAGTAATCAAAGTTAGCAATTTAATAATAATAATAATAATAATAAAATAGAAAACTTTGTTGACTGATTAAAGATGTTTATTACATCTATTTGGTTTTTCTTTTGTTTTGTTTTTTTATGTTAAGTTATTTACCATCTTTCTACTTTCGCTGATTAGTTTTTTGCGAGGGTAAACTAAAAAATAAAACAAGAAATAAAGAGTAAACATTATTCTTATCTTATTTATAAAAATAAATAAATAACAAGTAAACAAATAAACTAAAATAGAATGATCAATATAAACAAATTTAGAAAAAAAACTTTTAGTAAAATTATAGTGTAAAGATGAGTTTGAGAAACTCTGTCAAATGACAGTCGAATATTCAAGCCATTTTACAATCAATCAATAGAGAATCAATTAAAATCTAAAGTATTTTTTTGGGAAAGAAATAATGAAACCGATTAGTGTTTAGTGGATTCATTGGGTATGTACCGATTTTTTTTTTTAAAGATTTATTATCAGTTTATTGATCCTAATAGTATAGAATTATTGGTAAATAACTACTTTATTCTAAGTAAGAATTAACTGATGAGGCTATAATTTATGAACCAACTTTGAGTGACGGTAAACCGATTCTGAGAGTGTCCACCCACTTACTACGACTAAATAAGGGATATAAACCGATGTGAAGGATAAAGATTATGATTTACAGTTGATGGTTAAGGTTATGAATTAGATTTAAGGTTCTAATCATGAACTATCATCAGTTATTATGCAAATATTCTGTTTAACCAAATAGATGAGTGAATTTCGCATCAAAATCCGAAATCTGTTATCCTATACCTGATTGGTTCGTCCATAAATTATAGTCTCGTCAATTGATTCATGCTCAATGTTTCTTTTTAAATCTTTCTCAATCGTAAATATTTTCATAGAAATTTCATCACTTGTAAAATCTTTATTCATAAATTTGTCAAAGAGATGCTTAGATAAAATTGTAGAACAATCATTGTTGTCGCCATATTGATGATACGAAGTCATGCATAAAATACAGTTATCCATTTTGAATATTTCTACTGCCTTCAATCATATATTAATAACTTAATGAATCATTAATAAAATGATTTTGTTTTTGCTAATGTTGTATTCCGATGAGAATAATGGATGTTAATTGTGGAATGTACTTCTGGATTAATACTATACGTATAGTTTTATCGTATAATTGTTAAGTAACTAAACTGTTCATATTCATGTCCCTCTTATTATGAGCTTAATTTTGACCTATGAACTATGATAATACGATTTACCATTGTTGAGTTACACCTAGTCCATCAATTAATATCTCCCACATTCACAGCCAGTTTTGACTAGAACTTGTACAAATGTGATTTTCTATTTTGTGATACGATGTTGTCTGTTTGGTTGGTATATAAACGCAGTATGTTTGAAATGAATGATTCATATTGCAGAGGCTGAGATTGATGTTCTGTACTCAACAGACAGGCAGGGCTATGTGTGAAGCAGGAGCGATAAGGTCTCTAGACTGCTCGTACTTGTTTTATGTGTTATTGATCCGGTCGATAATTCTCTGTTCTCTATTTGGCGGTATAATTACGCTATACATTAATAGGACACATGGCACCAGTTAAAGCAATTGACGATGGGGTGAATACGATAAAAAAGCTGTGGTCAAAGGGGGAGGAAATGGTATCCGAGAACAAGTGATCAGTAAGTTTCTAATGTCTTACAGAGTGACACCCAATCCGGCAGTATCGGAAGGAAAGTCATCAGTCGGTTGTATGTTTGGAAGGAAAATCCGGACAGTGTTTAACAGTATGTTGCCACCCAGAAAGACAAATAAAAACACGAATTAGTATCGTACGGCCACTCATAGCTTCCAGGTGTGTAAAAGGATACTTGTCAAATGGCATGAAAGTGATAGGAAGTGGGAACCAGTTGTTATAGAACGTCTGATCGGAAGTGTACTGTATCTTATCCAGAGAAATATCGGAACTTGTATAAGAAACATAAATCAAATTTAAAGGGAAGGCAGAGCATCGATCCCATAAAGTCGACTCCCATTTCAATTGTTCGTGGATCCATCTCGAAAAAGTCCTCAGAAGCGCGAATGTAGATGAGGTAAAAAACGCAAAGGCAAAGCGGTAAAACCTTGGAGAGTGATGAACCGCAAGAGGAATGCGGTAACCAAGTTCCAGGTGGATCCGAGAAAAAAGTCTTACACATCAGAATTCAAAGGGGGGAGGGGGGAGGACGGTCCAGGAGTGAACTCAAGGAAGCCATAAGAAGCTCAGATTGAGCCGAGTATATTCCATTCAATTATCATTTGGAAGAATATTCCAGAATTGCTACGTGTAGCTTCCCTATTGGACGAATGCTAATAACATCCGTGTGATGATTGGATAACTATTATGATGATTTCATTTTTATTAAAAACTATACTTACTCGATAGTTTTATACCATAATTGACACTGTTTGGAATAACATTCCTTTTACTTGTCTTCTGCCGTCTCATTTGTGACTTGGGAGGGTTCTAGCGTTCGCTTCAGATGGATAGTGCCAAGCAGTAGAATCCTAAACAACAGTGGGAAGATACAAGCAAACAACATCAAGTGAATCTAAATTCTCTTCAGGTTCTACAATTATATATCTAAATTAATAATCCGAAAAGTGACCACGTTAAGGATAAAGTACATCGTTTAAAATTAAAGTACGTGAATTTAAGATTGTCAAATAAAATAGAACAAAATTGATAATTAATATCAGAAGAGGTTTTGTGGAAATTTTAGTAATTTAGTAGTCTAGATCATGAGTCAATTGAAACTAGACCACCATGGAAAACCTGGAAGCATTGGACGTCTGTTTCATCCTATTGTGGGACTCCTCAGTGGTGCACATCAACGGTCCCGCCTCGCGGGCTTCTAACCCAGGACCTATCAGTCTCGTGCATGAACGCTCAACCTCTAGATCACTGAGCCGTCCGGCATCCAACGGTGTTAATGTCTAACTTCAACCAATCCACAAAATTGCGCCACCGTCCACTATTGTCTTCCGTGAGTTTCTATCTCACAACAGACTCGCTTGAACTCCACTGTTCACTGCTTCTCACTAGAACTCCAAGAAATACCTCTTGAAGCCAGTCACTATTGAGCATATGTTGCTTAATATCAGAAGGGGTTTTTGTGGATATTATAGTAATTTCAATAGTTGGGATCGTGAGTTAATTGAAGCTAGACCACAATGGAATGTTGATATGATTCATATAGAATGTTAACTGGAATCAGCGAAAATTTAAGATCCATCATCAGAATAAATATGGGTGAAGTGAAATAATAGTGTAATTACAATTCCATCGACTGTTTAGTGGAAGACTATATTGTGTAAAAAATCATTAGCAAGACATAATAAGGTGGGATGAATTAGAAGTAAATGAACCATATATTGGGGAGAATAATTATGATGTTTAACCAATAATGATAATAATAACAATAATACAAACATTTGTAAAGACAACGGAGACAATTGTATTTGACCATGAAAGGTCAAATTAGGTCATTCAATAGCTAAGATTACTATTGATTAATTAGTATTGAGGTTGGTCAGGGGAGGAGAAGTGTTTGAAGATATATATTTTGTACGCATAGCCCAGGTTTCTTAATCTGGATGGCTACTGCTTCAGCTGTTTGAAGAACTTTAAGTCTGACAAGTTTTGGAAAAAAATTACTGACCCGATAAATAATTGAAAAGGATTGGTTTACACTGGTACCATGATCAGTTTGCACTAAAATGGGCTAGTATCGAGTTGTTCACTTTCTTCATCAGACTTTTGCTTAGCCACGCTGGGAGGTGTTCGCGAGCATGAAAATGTAAATTCCTAGAACTTCGAAGGCGCATGAACAAGGATTTCGTGTTCACCGTTTGTATTTCGCCTATTCTTGCTTTCGTGATCATATGTTTAATTACAAACTTTCTAGGGTATCCGTCCCCCCTAAGAGTATTACGCAAGGTGTTTAGCTCTTCTTCAACTATATCCGTAGAACATATATTGCTTATTCAGTAACTAAGAATTTTGATCAAGTTTCTTTTGTATTGTAGAGGTACAAGGCTAAGGAAATGTGTGTAATGCCCTGTCCAGGTTTTCTTTTTTCAGTTTAAGTTCCTTTTTAACGATCCATCAGTTCTCTTAGCTAAGAGAACGTTCAAAAAGGCTATGCTAACCTCACTCTTTTCTCCAGGTGTAAACTCAATAGGTGGATGCACTCCATTAAAGTGCCTAAGATTCACTTGCTGTGATGTATTATCTTTACAGAGGATGAACGGACCATCAATATTTCTACATTAAAATGTTAATTTTCGAATAAACTTTATTGAATGGACCACTTTCTAGTTTGACTAGAAAAAGAATTCCCCAGAACAATTATAAACTCTCTAAGTGTCATACAAGAGTATTCGTATTGCCCATTTTATATAACGAGAACTTAGAGTTCCATTATTTTGAATTTTATATAAAAATTCCCGATTGCATTTGGTTAATCTCTATACGTTACTTTTACTTAACTTAATAATACTGATTCAATTCATATTTACCGTATTAAAATTGAAAGTATCGAAATAGAAATGAGAATTGAACAAAAAACAAAAATGATATCTTATTTTCATGCATTCGACAGTTTGATATCAGCCTTATCAACTACTATATATATATATATATATGGATTGGTGATTTGAGTGACCTGAAAATTCTAGTTGAATACGAATATATCTGGAGAAAAAAAGACTGTTACTGATAGGACAGAAAATCCCATTTAACAGCTAACAAAATTCAACAATTTGAATTTGGAAAAGTTCACGATTGAGTTGTTTTTTTCTTCTTCTTAACTTGACCGTAAATCTCACGATCGTTAGTTTGCCTAGAAGAATTCTATTTCATTCATTTAAATCTACCACCCAAGAAAAAAATAAGAATAAAAGATACTTCATTATATATGAATTAGAGAGCGATGGTTTTTGAAGTTGCTTTAATAATCATTTAAAAGTATTTTTTAAAAGAAAACGGATTGGATAAGGGCTTATCAGATGAAAAATAGTGAATAGTTTAACATCTATCCATTTAACTATTCATCAATTTGTATGTTTGTTTGTCTAACTATCCATCTACCTAATAAACTATTTTACCTTTCAGTAGTTAAGTGGATAACACAATGGCGTTTGAAGTGAACGATAATGGGTTCAAGTCACGGAGTAAACATCAACTCTGGAATGCACGTACATCCAGTTGATGAGATATAAATTGAACGAAACGCGCATACTGAATTCTACTGCAACGATTACAAGTTCTTAACAATATTTTATTTAAGTTTAATCAATTCATGATTTCTATGTCACGAAAAGATATTCTATAAAGGTACATTTGATTGATATTAATAACGAATTAAGGTAAAAGAAAAATAAAAGTATTCAACAAAGAAGTTCAATGAAAGAAAATATTAGTTGATAAATTGATTAAAAAAACAAATTATCGTTTTATATCTTAGTTGTTCAATCATTCGGGAAAACAATTTAGTGTTTTAAGAAGTAACTGTCAATCATATCAATTTATCATGGTTACAATCTATTAAAATTCGATTTTTGCATGCAGTATATAGTTCCATTAAATGAAAACATTATTATTATTATTATTATTATTATTATTATTATTATTATTATTATCAGCTTTATTCAATATTATATTTTTGGTACAATATAGAATTCTCAGCGTAAAGTATTTCAACAAGTTTCCGTTTCTTTCTTCTTGATCGGTCCTGGCGATAAATATTGAGTGATCGCCAGTTAGATGTTAGCAGTTCAGTAAATGAACATCTGAATAATGTGCATTCTTTTTGTTGTATATTGCCAGCAACCACATTGGCTCTTATTGAGTTTTTTGTAACTTTGACAACGAAAGGTTGTACACTTTTCAGAAACGCAGCAGAATAGGTTATGCGACTAACAAACATAGTGATATATTAAAACAAACAAAAATAGATGACTTGTTGAAATATCTAGATAGCAGTAACAGGTAGCCCAGATGATCAAGCAGGCCGCCCTTTGCACTGTTGTTGTCGTTGTTTTTTGATTATTTTTTTCTCAGTTTTAAAGGTGTGCTCTCTAGAAAATTGATTTATTTGTTTAAATCTTTGTTTTCTTTCTGTTGTGAACAAGTGAAGTCTAAAGTTTATTTAGAAAATGTATTTCGCCCTTATTCTTACGTGCTCTAGAACATGATTTTTATGGAATTGAATTTTATGAACCAATAAAATAATCCTTTTGAGTTATGAATCTTTTTTAACAATCTTGAGTATATGCAATGAGATACTTTGAAAAATAAATTGTTGTAGCATCTTGATTTCACACACCAGAGCACAATTTTATATCACCTGTAAATAATGGAAGTAATCAAGACTAAATTTAAGAAATTTCTGTCCATAAAAGGTATAATTCAGTCTCTTTGTTTACTTTGATTTACAACCCCTTATCGTTATATTGATTACACCTGTTACATATTATGAACTCTAACTCTCAGCATAATCCTACTTTTATACTTATCTCTACCGTTCCTTTTATGTATGAAACATTAACTGAGCATTCAACTCATAACACCTCTTCTACGCTTACTTTTGTTTACGTTTACTTTTGTTGATCCCTTCAATTAACTTTTTTAACAGACAATGTTAATTGAACAGTGACGATTTGTATAGATTAGTATTACTATCATGTCTGTATGAACATGTATACTTTATCATATTTGGTAGCCTTGGTACATATCCCTCTTTCTAGCTTAAATTATTCAAGAAATCATTCACTTTCCTATATATATGTGCTTGAACCCTACTAATTGATACGACTCTTCACTCGCCTCTATATTCACTTGCATTAGTATTTCTGCTCGAATTCACTTGATGTGCTTGTGGCTTAGTGATTTGTGCTATTCAATAATATACTGTAGTTGGCGCTTCGTATTGCCTTCGAAATCTATAAACCGCTGGGATTTATTTAATAATGGTCATCAAGGCTATTGATATACGAAAGCTAAGAATTGTCTTGAAGATAATCCACTAAACACTACTTTCATTCATATCCGATGACGATTACTGTTAGTAAACGAACCCTGATATAATAGTTTCTGTCATGCTTTAAGTTCTACATTATTGTACTCATGATTATAAGTCATCATATTTCTCGTATCGTTTTCCTATTTAATAAACAAAAGGATTCCAGTTTATCGTAAATAAAAATTTGTTTGCAGAATTCTTTATCTTCAGGCGAACAGTTTGACTGAAATACAAAAAGCATTAACTGTCCTTAAAAATTATGTCCCTTGAGGCTATATTTAAAAAACACATACAATTAGATTTGTCATCCAAAATCGTCTAAATTGAAAGTATTTTCAGTTTCTACATAGTTACTTCTACGTAATGAAGGAAGACAGTAAGTTTATAGTTTAATAAGTAGGATCATTCAGCAAGAATAACTTACAGTATGGGTAGGATGTGACTTAAGTTTATAACAAGTTATACGTAACATCACCCATTCAATAAAACATAGGACAGTAAATCTACCAAGCTTGTAATTAGAAAGATATTCTGTTATAAGTGATGAAGATCTGTTTACTTCAGCTATAAAGCTAACAAGTTTATGTCGCTTTATTTCTGAGTGTAGAAAAAATCAGCACATAATATTGGTTGTATTCTCCGGCTCTATTAATTAACTAGATATTTCGCCTAAAGATGAAGCTGACAATAATTATCTTAACTATATTTCCAGTATACTGTTTTTATCTACTGGGTCAACATCTAATTAAATATAGCAGGAACTCTAATTTCTTAAAATAATTTATTCTTCCCATTTGACAATCCTATTCATTCTATGACCACGGATATACGGATGATCCGTTTATCTTTTCATCTGGAAAATTAAGCTCCAGGATTTTTCGTTTCAAGGCTATTATGATGGTGATAGAATTTAATTTTTTTTCTTCGCATTAATTGACCTAAATCATTGTCAATTTTATTAGATAGAATCATTTGATGAGTAATATTAAACGAATGATCATTAATTCACGGTATTCAATTTCAGGAAACGGTTAAATTCAAAAGCAATGTTTTGATTTGTTGACCAGTTAGAAACTCCTTTAAGTTAGATTTTAATTCATAATATAAATGATCATATTGAGTATATTGATCAATCAACGTTTCCATTGTATTTACATACCGACTGAACATGTATTTCTGTGTAGTGAATAGTTTTTTACAATTACATGTCAAGCTCTACTATTCGATATTTCTGTAATGGAAATAGATATAAACTTCTAGAAATTGAAAATTGCTTTTCATGGTCCATCTACCTTGTTCAGAATAATCTTACAGATATCAGACAAACAGCTAAATTATTTATGCACAATATGATTTTTTAGGAAGTAAACAGATATTTTGTACACAATGATCCTGTCTTCGAATAATCTTTATTTTTTCCATCCATTTAATGTGGTAGAAGGAAAGGAAAATGTAGGATTGTGAAAATTATTTTTATAAGAATTAGTCTATATATTTTGCTGTGTATTAATTAAACAAGTGGATTAGTCAAAATTGTAAGCTACTTTTCCCCCATAGAATTTGTCACGATGTACTTTTATGTTCACAGATTACAGTTAATTGACTGATATATTATCTAGGTGCACTCAGTCGTTCTACACGATGCATAAAATATGACGTGTAACACAGGATAATTATTGAATAGTGGCCTTTAGCATATGGAATGAGATAAACATAATATTCTGCTCTCCGACGACGCTTTTAATCTTCCTACAGTTGTCCTGGAGACTTATTGGCATGAACAAGCAGGTTTGTAGAGGGATAACATTTGATGTAATGAGCATTTTAATAATAAATCATATCACTACTTAGTCAAAAACATGATCTAGTTTCAGAAAAACAAGAGGTAACACAGTAAGTAAATTACTTTACTGATTTTTCTTTACGCTCCGTTAGTCAGAAAAAATATCGAGATAGTTTTACAAGGTTCGGTCTGCTTTTTGTAATCCGCGCCTCATGTAAGATATACGACTGTCCATTGGGAAATGAACACGCTCCGAAGCACGAAGTTCTATTTTGTGGGTGGTATATGGGCAATTGGCGACTGAAAATACAGGTAGGTTATAAGGAGTGGGATTGATGGGAGAACTAATATTATTCCAGTAAATGACAAGTGTTCTACAGTACACTACGTAAGATTTACTACATAGATAAAAACAGTATTCCAATGTCCATTCACTAAATTACATTTTTATTGATCTACGTAACCGTGAAAATATTTCATTTTTAAGATTTACCTAAGTCCTAACGTAATGCGTAATGACATTCTACATTCAAAAGTTTATGCCCTAACGGCTTGTAAATACGCCTAAAATATTTCAACCGAAACTTTCAAACAAAACTGGCTTAGAATGAACATTCATCAAAAACGGCTAGTGTGAATTCAGTAGTGAATATCAACAACAGGAAAATATGAACAGTTAAAATTATTTGTCGATGCCTATTAACACGGTGGCATAATATACTATTGGACTACAGTAAAGTTAACCTGTTAATTCTTTTCACTAAATATTGAAACTGAATAACAAGATAAAAACTTAAACACAATTGGAATAGAGAAACTGGGAAGATTATGATAACCAAGCACAATAGATCCATAACACTTTTGTAATTTAAGGTATAGTATTATATTTTTTTTAAAAACAAAAAGAATGTTAAAGGAAAACTATAGACACATACACATGTTAGATAACGATTATTCATTACTACTGACATTAATACGCATTCACTTTATTTGCTATAAAGTCTTCCTTCTAATTTATTTTAACAATAAATATAATTCCTTATTGTATGTAAATATAGTTTGTTAACAAAAAGAAATTTAGTTCATCTAAAACACATCAACATAATAATATTGCAATTGTTTGATGCTTTTACAGTTAATTTCATTGATAAATTCTAATACATTGGAGAAACAGAGAAAAAGGTCCGAGAAAAATGTCCTATATATAGATTTCAAAAATGAATGAATCTACAAATACTACACACATACACATAAAATATCCATATTATAATAAGGAAACTGGTATCTGTCAATGTTTTCTCAAAGAAAAGAATAACAGTGTATAATAATTTTCAAAATTATCATTCAATATAAAGATGTATCTATGTAATTTTTATTCATCATTTCATTTGTGATTCTTTTTTTTCCTCTTAATTGTATCGTACAATAATAATTTAGAAATTTATACGATAATCAAACTGCTTATTACTAACGTTTAAAAATTTGTAATTATTAATAATTTCAAAGAAGTTACAACTCATTCTCATTTTTCTGTTATATATATATATATATATATATATATATATATATATTCGTAGAGAGGTAGGGTATTATTACCATAATAAGTAGCATTAACAGTATTAGGGGAAGTTCTGTGGTTGTTTTCAATTAACTAGCTACAATTAAACAATTCTATTGTTATTTAATTATAATAAATAATAAAACAATATATGATCGAAAAGAAGTCAACGAACCATACAAAAAAAACCATCAGTACAATGTAACGTGGAAAAATAGTAATAATAAACACATTTTACAAACGAGTACAAAGTATACACATATGAAAGAACAACGAAACGAAGATTGAATAGAGAAAAAAACGGAAGAATTTACTTTTGGTTTCTTCCAACTAATCAAATGCAATTATAATGTATGTGTGTGAGAGATAGAGAGAAATCCACTAATTTGCGAGCATATACTAATAGAAAAGCCTTACTCATAGACTTATGACATTATGATAATTAGATTTCATTAATTTACAGTAAAATTATACACAAGTTCCAGATTACAAGTGAACGGAGCAAAAATTTATTAAATGATGATACAGTCATACATTATATTTGACAAAAGTGAAAAAAAGTGAAATCAAACAACACAATACAAACAAAGTAGTGAATAATACAGCAGAAAATGTAATACAAATTGATCATTTCATACCAATAAAAAGGAATGACTACAATTTATCATGAATGAATGTGTAATCTGTTCAAGTTTTACATTACTAGAAAATCAAAATTAAACTGATCAGAGAAATAGAAAAAAAATGATAGCAGGATGTTCGAGTGAAAAAAAGGATACAACAATGGAACAAAATGTTAACTGAGTGAAATTAATCTGAAGTTTACTTCAACTACAATTTAAAATAACAGATCTTGAATGAGCTAAGTTCTGAAAAAAATGTTATTTTTTTTTAAAAAAAAAGAGAGTGAGTGCTACTGAAATATCTATTATAACAATGTTACATTTATGAACAGGTGAAGTGAGATGTAAAAAATAAAATAGCGTCAATTAAGCCGTTTCATTACGTCTAAAGAAGTAACTGTAACAATGCAAGCAGCTAAACTGGAAAAATTCAATTAATGCATAGTTCATTGGTACAGGTAGACTGAAAAAGCTTTACTACAACTCCAACGTTGTGCTGTAACAGACAAGGTAGTTTGCAATTAAACAAACAAACTACTATGCTCTAGACGATGCCCCATCATGATTTCCCAAATGCGGACGTCCATTTACACAATCATCAACATCTTCAACATCATGGCCATCACTATCCTCCGGAGCAAGCTCGTCTAACGCTTCTAAGAAGCGTAGAGAATCAGCAAAGCCAAGACCTAGTTCAGATCGTAAACAGTGAGTGAAGTACTCGGGAGCCCAAATGCGTAAACCAGCTAACTGGGACAATAAAACACCATCTATGCCACCAGCTATTTGAGAAGGTACATGGCCCAATCCGCGAAATTTCAACCATGAAGCAACCTTGCAGGTTGACCAATTACGAACTGAAGGACGAATAGCATGACGCCAGGCATTAGTCGCCAAAGGTCGGGATGTAATATTCGATTGCACAGGAATCATGTTTTGATTGCAAATCTTCTGTAATCCTATCTGATTACTTAGATGAATTGGATCTTCACGTTTAATGCCTGGAGACGGACCCAGAGAACCCCGACTACTAACTGCGGGGCTTGCATTGACGTGATTCAACGTTACATCTGAATTGGGTATCCCGGGAATCCAGTATCGCCTGAAGTTGTTAAGTGTTTTTTGGCATCAATGGATAACTGATGTTGTGCTGCAGCAGCCTCCGCAGCTTCTTTGCCTCTCCATAAAATTCTTTTACTTGGCTAATTAAAGCATCATAGCTTGCTTCTGGATCACGTTTACCATTGAAATCAATAGGATGTTGAGAAATGAGACGATTCAGCCAACCAGTCAACTTAAATTTTGGTTGCAGTATAACAGGAATAATAGGTTTTGAGTATACGCTTGTATCAAAACTAGAAAAATGTTCCACTTCCCATCGACAACCAGGACTTAAGCGAAATGAATCACTTAAAAATGCGATCATAACTGAGGCTTGTTCAATAGATTCAACCCACTGAGCATGATTTGTAGCATTAGCCGCACACATAGTAAGTCCAGTTGCTGAAGCATCTACTGATGGTATTACTTCAGGACCAAAAGGAATACTATTAAGCATAATACCAGCATCTCTTAAACGATCAGCCACTCGGTTAACAGCAATACGGTTAGATGGTGAGAAACATAATAATACAGGACCACACTCTGTAGGTTCATTTTTAGAATTTTTCGAAATACAAGTATTCAATTGCCAATTAATAGATTCGATTGCACGTGAAAGAGATTTATAAGTTTGTAAAGCAACTGCATGATTTGCCATAGTGTCACTTAACCAACTTGTTAATTGTATCTGTAAAACTCCTGTGCAAATGGATGAATCAAAAACTGTATTCCATAAGATACGAACTGCTTCTTCTGCTTCTCTAACAGAAACAGGACTGGAATTAGGAAGTAATGCAGTTTCAATTAATTCTTTCAGTAAACTTAGACATGTCATACTATGCTCTGTGTTTTGATTATTATTTGTACCAGCAATCAAATTCACATTAACAGGTGATGACAATAAATTCGCCTTAACGGGATCAAGAACAGATAAAGCGGCAACAGAGGATAACAATTCAAGCACTTGGAATCCATGACATCTTCGTTTCTCAGAAACACGAGCTGATGTGACATAGCCAAATAAAATTCTTAACAAATCAATACCACCATTTGATATGTCAGTAATTAAATGAATTTCTGACTCAGTTATAATGTGTGCTAAACAAAGTGTGGAAACACAGCGTAGAAATTCTTCTTCACGTTGAGCTAAATGTAATAGCGCTTGTCGAACTGATTCAGATGCAAAATAATGTGTATTACCTGGAACACGAGCTATATTATGTATGATAGATAAACTAGCTTTAATTAAATAATATACATTTTTACTACTTAAATTCTCTAAATATGGTTGATGTCCAATATTTAAATTAAGTAGATTTGGTAGACCAGCAATTGCTAAAGCAGTGGCAAATTCCGGCCAAATATCAGAAAAATTCCATGTTGTATTATAGAAATAAAATGAAGAGAACCAAATATCATCATTCTTGAACACACCCATATTATTCAATTTTTTCATCATTTTCGACGCAAAGGCAGGATAATCACAATTAGTTAAATACTGAGCTAATTCCAAACGATACGTATGACAATCAAAATATGATCGACTTAGTTGTTTACCAGTTTCATACATTGAACGTAGATCTGTCATATCATCTAAACTACGAAATACTTCCATAATTTGATCGATAAAGTTTTTTGCTTCATCTAAATTGAAACCTTTACGACATTGTGGGATTTCTATAGGACGTTTAGAAATCGGCTCTGGATGATCCATTCTTTTGTTTTGATGAATTTATACGTATAAATATAATTACATACAATAGAAGTACACAGAAAATATTATTCAGTTGTGCACATTGACAAACAATCAGACGAAAATTGAAACGAGCGTAAATTCAATGAATAATTTGAATACTTGCTAAAAGATTGGAACTACAAATTTTCACGAATCCACCCTTGGATATTTTCGACGTTTTAATGTCTTAAAATTACTGACTAGCTGTATTGAAAGTTTTCAAGCTAAAAAAATAGAGAAAAAAGAATCAAGTATATATTTTGCACAATACAGATAGAGTCTGCATGCATAAAGCATTGATATCTTAAAATTGAACAATTTAATATTACGATAATACAATGAGAAGATGTCGTTTATTAACTGGAAAAAGAATACTGGACTAACGGAAATGAACTCCGGGAGGCTGAGGACAGACCTACAGAAATGTCCAGAAAAACATCATACCATCATAATAGGAAACCTAAATGCCAAAGTTGGGTTGAACGACATTGGGTATGAATGTATTACAAAGACTGAGAGGGAGAAACGAGGATCGTGCTAAACTAGATTATAGCCAAAGGAGGCAGCAGTTTAACCCACAAACGCATACACAAAACCCTAAAGCTTTCACCAAAATTCAATACGGGAAAGCAAAATGATCAAACGTGGAACAAAAAATATTTTGAGGGTCCATGAAAGATGTAAAAACAAACAGAGGAGCTGATATAAATTCCGATTATCGCCTGGTGATGATCAAGTTAGAACTGAAGTGAAGAAGCATTGGACAAGCAACACTACAGGAGGTAAATATAGACTTCTTTGAAGATGTAAGTTTATGATAGCTTCTAGAAATAATTTCCAAGTCTTATAGAACCTACAAGAAGAAGAGGAAACCACTATGGAGAACAATCAGTAACTGATTGGAGAAACAATAACTTCAACATGCCAGGGTAGAATACTTTGAAGAACTCTTCAATAGATTAGCGCTACCGAATATGGAAGTAGAACACACACATCTTCCCATAAATTATACCCCACTAACAGTAGTAGTCAGCAATGCGATCAAACAAATCAAAAGTAGCAAGAGAGCACTAACGGACTGATGTCAGCATTTTCAACAACGCTAAACCAGTATTATTGTACGATGCTTAAATCTAAAGAACCATTAGGAAAATAGTTTATAAACCAGCTGTCCTTACGAGATACACCAGATTTAACCGGCCATAAATTGTCAGCAGAGAGAAAACCAGTTGTCAGTTGATGAGAGAATTAACAAAAGACGCTGCAGGTCGTTAGGACTTATTTTGCGGAAATCATTAAATTGCATTACAAGATAATTCCTAAATTTGAATCCTCAAGGCAAAAGAGGGAGGCTAATGAACATATTGAGCCTGGAATTGGAGATAGATATGTGATTACATGTTCCAGCAGTAGTTACAGGCTTAGGTACTTAGATTAACAGAAATCGCACGTGTTTCGAACAACAATATGACATCAAAGATAGTTTATAACAATAAGTAGCATATTAAAAAAATTAAGTGTAGTAGTAGTAGTAGTGTGAAGTAAAAGTAAGTCACTGTATTACGATTCAGAATAATGCAACTATATATATGTAGACGAATTTAGAATTCACTATGACCTAAAAATTGCTTTTCGATGAGTATCTTATATTAGTTTTTATTATAGAAAGATCTGTGCGTCTTCATGCTTCGAACAATAATTCTTCTCAATAAATATTATCAAGTGAATGAACAGATAGATTTCGCTTGTTTTTACTTTCCAAGCAGAACAATAAAAGCCCCAATAATAAATTGCGTATTAAAAAATTCAAACTCAACTTATTAAAAGTAAAAACTTATATCCCTAAAAGATTAATTCTGCTTTGTTAAAACAACAGCCTTTATCGTTTACAGATAAACTAACACTGGAAACAGATAAATTGAGCTTAGGAACGAAGAAATAACGAGTGAAAATTGAAACGATGTGTGCTGTTTATGAAGACAGAAAAACCCGTATTTAGAAAACTACAAACCAGTTTAGCCAAACACAATACATAATTATAAATCTACTCGGATAGATCGCTTTCACATCATTGAAATATACATTAGAAATTTCATACCTTCCCATTATCGTATATAAAAATTGCATAAAATTGAAAAAGGAAAAAATAACCCCATTTTGTTTTTCGTATCAAACAGATTTGGAGAAGCGGAAACACAAATTCATCCATACACCGATTACTACACGCAACTACAAATAATCGGTTACTTACTCCAAAAGTATGTTCAGTACAAGAACCCGTGCACATGAGTACAGATCATTTTCGTTAGGGACGAAATTGAGATATTTCATACGGTTCCTAGATTGATAGTTAGTGTGCTTCACTGAACGATTTCAAAATCACCTCCAAACTTAGATTGTATCACTGATATCAATAGCATGATATTAGTTCGATCTTTATGACTATTGATTATTTATTCACACTGAATCCGTCCACACTATTTGTCGTATAATATTCCACCGTTACAACAATTAGATTATTTGTTATAGACGATTGATAGACACATAGATTTTTATACCTTATTTGAACAAATAAATATTGATACAAAGTGACACCGAATACATATGAGCCACACAAGTCACTTGATTTGTGTGTGGGCTGTGATACTAAGCGGATGCAATTGCCCAGATAATCTCGAACTTTATTCATCACCGCTGGTGTAAAAAAGATTCTATACTGATGTATAATGAAATTAAGCGAACAAGACTATTATTATTAATTTGTACCAACTAGTAGCCCGACTAAATCTCTGAATAATGCTCAAAATAAGGTTATTCGAAACGATGTATCATAGTGTTTGCCTATATCAAACAGTACGAAAAAGTTATCAATACTATACTACCAAGAAAGACTAAAGAAACACACACAAAGGAACAAATAATAAACTTCGAGTTATGGATAGAATAAGAGTGAATAAATAAACTAGGCACCAAAATTCTGACAGCAATCAAACAATTATTTAAGACGATATAACAATGAACAGAAGACAGGTCAATATCACTAAATAACGATCCTTCCTTTACAAAGAATTAATCCACAAGACAGGAAGAAGCCATTCATAAGTAAAGTTAATTATAGGCAGCGGAAATTCTCAACTTAAGTTATCCTGTAAATCAATAAACTCTTAGAAACTGACACAAATTTAAAAATTTCTCGAATGGATATTCATTAATGAAACGAATGGATAAAATTTTAAATTTATAATTATATATATGTGTACCAAAAGAAAGCAATATTTCATCCAGAAATAAACATCATTCTTTTCTATCCACAATTGATTAGAAGATAAACACTAATAAAAATAACAACAAATAGATAACAAGATATCGGTGAAGAGAACAAACAAACAAAAGAGAAAAGAACAAACTCATTCTTAGTTAGTAAATATGTTAAACAGAGAATTCAATAGTTAGTCAGTTAGTTAGCAAGTTTCGTTAAAGCACATTATATTTGAAAATGGATATGACACAGACTAATTACTTTTTCTTTTACTTTAATAAAGAACTGAGAGAGGAAAAGATAAAAATCACCAAGGAGAGGGAAGAAAAGGAAATTACTAAGTTAATTGCTTCTGGTAATGTTAAGAGTATATATATATATATGAGCGCAAGTCAATAGAACTAAAGAGAAAGAGAGGATAACAAATTTTGAAAAAAAAGAATGTGATTGAAGAAAATGAAACCAGAATTTAAAATGCCACCGTAGCAGTGAAATAAATCAAATAACTATTTACTCACATTTCAATGATTTCAACAACGATAATAAAAGTATCACATCATTCAACCTAGAACAGATAGCTAACTATCGATTGTAAATATTTAACCATGAATTAGATTCACAAAACTAGTGGGTAAAACAGAATCAACACTTTAACTACAATAAAAGGTAATGAGAAAAGGACTGCCTCAGTCTGTTGGTAAATAACCCAAACCGATATTGTATAAACAATTCTGAATGCAAACGCTAATACACGAACTGATTCCCATGAGACCATTATTAATTTATCTTTAAACTACTCAGCAGTTCCGTAACTAAATTTAAGTACTAATATTGCTATTTATTCAGTAAACAGTATTAATTCCATCATGAAATATGTGATTCAAATGAAAATTGGTGAGATTAAATTTCCTTTCGGTTAGAACATCTCAATTGTAAATTAGAAAAGAATACAAGAAACAAAATTTAAAGAATGAAATGAACTTATAGGGTCGAACTTTGTTCTGAACTTACTACACTCACTTTTAATGTCATGAATAAGTTTACCTATTGATATTTATATAAAGATATGAACCGCAACTTCCCTAAGCCAAACATAAAAACAAACTAGATTGCAACATATCTTTAAGAATTATGTTTTAATTCATTTTATATAAAACCATAAATCTTTGTTTTCAATACATATACCAGGTACACTACATCAATTACTTTGATTTAAACAGACAAGCTGAAGTTATTAACGGGCAAAATAACCGCTTAAAGCATAAAACAAAATACTTTATACATGGTTAGTCATCAAGTTGTGAATTGAATCATTTCGTATAAATAAAACACAAATATTATGCTTTTTACACTAAGATTGACAAAAACAATTTTGATATACCTATGTTGTGAGAAATATAGAAATGATCTCGTGTTTCATACATATATTCACGCAGTTTCACTATACAGGGTGAAGTGATTCAAAGAGTACACTAAAAATAAATAACGATCATTTTGACTAACTATTAGGTAAAACATCACTATATGTGCTTCTACATTATTGATATATTCAGACACCCTAAAATACACTTGATGTCGTTCCACTCTTGACAAGAAGTTGATCCAACTGCACCACGTTATGTTGACGAAATCATCTCGCTTATATCAAGCGAAGAAAGTTATATAGTGAGAAAATATCATGTTAAATTGTAAAACTATAATGTTTTTATAGTCTTAAACACCATATCTTATAAGTGTAATTTACAATAGTTCATATATTAAAACAGAGATATATACCATAATATTGATTATGACAAAATGACATTTAAACTTGATTGAAGCAATCCGTGTACATGTATGCGAACATGGAAACTAAATTACAAATATATACACACATAAAATAGTGTAATGTAAGCAAACAGAAAAATGGCCAAATCAACAATATATAAATACAAACAAAGTGAAAAAATAGAAAACGATTTTTTTTACTACAGTCAATTTATTGACAAACAAATGTATATATGTACATGTATATTATGACAACAATAATATCCACTGGTGTTTTTTGTACAGATATGTCTAAACAAGGAAATAAAAATTAGGATTGTAATTAACACACATGTTGAAAATATAAATAAATAACTGATTCTATCCATTTTGATGATAATTCGATATGGACTGCAGAACCTTCCAGCGATAGAGAGATGAATGACGTGAGATAGAGTAATTGTAAATCCATTTGATCTTATATAATTGAAAAATTCTTTGATTCATCATATAATAATAATTGATTATTTGATAAATTCATAATCCCTCTTTACATAAAAATAAAAACAATAAAACAAACAAATCATGAATAATTATTATATTACAAACATACATTTAACTAAACAGTAAATTAAGTAGTTGACCATAGACGACAAATGAGCAAAGTATGAATAAAAATTAACCAGTTATAATAGTCGAAATAATGCATTTATGAATGATAATAAGAAACTAAATGTAGAGAATACGATTTTCGATCAAAATAACATATCCATTGTGAATAATTAAAGAGACAAAGAAACAGAAAAATCGAACACTTCAATGTTTATGCCTATATATATACCATACAAAATAAAACAAGCTGTAAAAAACAACATATTAATAGCGAGATTATGATCGAATTCAATGATCCCCAATAAAGTCAAACAGACGGGATAAACCTTGTGCATTTCATAAAGATTGAGTGAATAATTTTTTAACCTACATTTGAATCTATCACCAATCCATGATATAATTTGATGTACATTGAAATTATTTTTCCCTTCCTCCTCAGCTTATGATAATATGAAAATCATGTTAACCTCATCTCAACAGTGATTGGAATAAAAGAAATAAATATTTCAGTAAGTAAGTGCAAGATAATTTGCCAAATACCACTGAATTACACTTATTACAAGGATAGTTGGAGATGTAAAATGTAGACAACAATGAATTAAGTAATGCAACAACCGGGAAAAAAGAGAACAACGCAAAAATAAAGATATGTAAAGTGGAAACTTTTCATTCATTTTACTGAATGAAAAAAAAACGAAAATTCGTCAAAAACCCCTTTATCAAACTTTGTCGTTAGTGAGGGCAAAGAAAGAAAAAAGGAACACCAGATAAACAGTACTTATATGTACAAGGATACGTTGAAAGAGTTTCAGATTAATTCACTGTCGATAATAATCCAATAATAACGTACATTTGACTCAGATTACTCGTTCGATGAACGTTACAACCAAAAAGGTCATTCGGTTTCTCGACATAACTCAGTTTACAACAGTACGCAAAAAAAGGTTACACTCGAACATTACATTTACAAATTTATTTAACACTTTTCACATACACAAATACTGACGAGATTAAATCAATACATAAATTATTTCAATCTTTTATTGTCCACAAAAACAAATGATCCGATTACTGTCATACAGTATATTTAAACTATGTACATTAGATTGGAAAAATATTTTTTCTGAAGAATAATAATTGTTAGAGTGTTATAACGACTATAGTTATCAATAAACACTGATCTTGTATGCCTACACTAATGTAAGCTAACTTTCAATCAATTTGTTATATATCATATGAGATCATGCAACAACTACATACATATTAATTAGGAGAACAAAGAGATTAGGTTAGTGAAGAGAGCGTAACGAGAATACATCAAGCATATATATGTATGTGTAAACTAGTTATGCACGGTATTTTCTAAATAGTTTAATAAGTTCTACACACTTACACGAACGACGCAATTGTACATGTAACCAAATGCATACAGGTCATTTGATTTGATGTGATGAAGAATACATAAAGGTCATATTATGTATATAATCTGATTAAAATGTGCATTTAACGAAAAAGAATAGGTTAATCTTCACAACCAAAAACGTATTGATTAACGGACCAAAACGACACAATAAAAGATTATCGTTTGATAATATATATAGGTAAAAAAAAAGGCGAAAGGGTTGACGAAAAAGCAATTGTGTATTAATTCTAAAATATGTACCGATATAATTAAGTGACAATACAAAACATAGCTTCATATAAAACTGATAGATATAACAACAACGTTCACAATAATTCATTTGTATTGGTTGAGTCCCGGAATGAACACCAACTTTGGAATGTAGGTACACGCAGATGACGAATACCAAACGGGACGAGACGCGAGTCCTGGATTTAACTACTAGCCATCATCCATCTCTGCTTAAAATATTCGAAATACTTATGACAATAAGTCATAACAAATTGTTCGACAAACCGTATAGATTTTTCTAACTGAAACCTGATAAATTTATAACAAATAACAGTAATCGATTATTTGCGGTTAACAGAAAGAAAACTATTCATGTGGAACAATTCAGAAATTTCAAAGTTTATGATAGAATCATTGCTTCTGAATTCATTAAATATGACAATTTACAAAATGATTTGAACGACGTATCTACACAAATGTCAATGACATACCGAATCAGATGAATTTGAATCCGAAAGTCAGAAAAATTAATATTTACTTTACACCTGATATGAAAATGGGTACTTTTCAAAATTCAGATTCCATGAGGTAATTAAATCATAATGTAGTTAATACATCATCATCACTAGTTGTCAGAAAAATGTGGAATATAGTTAGTCTTCTTAACATAAAAGAAGAAGAATAAGAGGACAAACAAAGGCATATCATGACAATTGAATGTTTAAAGTTTTTTTTTAATATGACTTGAAAATTAAGAAATGATATTAATATTTCTTTTGAAAAACAAAACTGAATGACCAACCAAATTGTCTTCGATTAAGAACATATCATTTAGAGAAAACAATCATGGATATAAACTAACACTATGTTAAAAATTATGGTTTTACGACTGATAACTTGGCATTCGATGAATATTGATGCAACTTAGGAGTAAAATGTATTATATCACCAGTTATAGGAACATTATTATGAGGTGGTGCTTGAAACAAATCTTGAAAAAACAAACAAATCAAAAAGTTTGAAAATATATTCAAAAGATACAGAACACATACAATTGACTAAAGCAGGATAGTGGTGTGTGCTACTGATGTCGACATATAAAAGTACTGTAAATCAAAAGTCAAAAGTGAAATGCCTGGTGGATGAAGGTTGAGAAAATCGAAGAGAATGATCGGTGTGGAAATGAAAGAACAATGTAGTCTGAAACAAATGATGGATATTTTGCAAATAAAGTATATAATGTATGGTTCTCAGATTCTACCAAGATATTCTGTAATGTTGCATTAGTTTCATTGGTTGTCTCCACTGATGTTTTCGCTCACTACAAAATAAGTTCCGAGAAAAAATACTATGATATTTATAGAAATGACTAGTTTTTTTTAAATATGCATAAGGAAAATCTAAGAAGTTCATGCTTGACGGCCACTGATTAATAAATACTGCATCGTTCTTATTTTAAATTTCTAGTTAAGTAAGTTGCCCCCAAATGCCTTGATACGGCCGAAAGTGGGGAGAGTCCGCTCTCCCTCGCAAAATGCTCTCTCATGGCCACGCGTACATAGCCTCTGTCAGGGAAGTCCTACTCACTGCCTTCTCGCACCACGGGTGTTGTTTACGAAAATGAGAGGACGAAAAGCGAATGTCTGGCGTTTTAACCGGATTCCAAACCAATGGTGCTCATGGGCTTCAGTATCCTGCGGGAACGAATGGAGTATGAACCAATTTTCGGTCACCGGCTACCATGGGACTGCATCTCCTTACGATGCTCCACTGCCTTGTGGATCAGACTTTCAGGTCGAAGGCTTGGGGAGTGGCCCCCTAAGAAAACCACCTATTTCGGTTTGGGCACCCGGACAGTATCACAGCCATCACATATATCGAATGAGATTTGTGTGGCGCATATGTATTTGGTGCCTCCTTGTACCAATATCTATGTGTTCAAATAAATAAATAAGTTAAGTAATTTACTGTTCTACAACAACATATAATCATTAAGGCTTTTTCTATTATGACGTGTATATTATTCTGAATTTCCTAATAAAAAATCCACATAGTCAATTCGTCATTAAATCAGTCTTTTGAAGTCTTATCTGACTGAAATTTGAAGGCACAGTATACTATAAATAAATTTCTTAATTCTATCAAGTTGTTTATTCCAATAATGTAAACAATTAATTACAATATCACAAGTGTACCCGACATAATTACATCACCATTATAATAATAAGCAATTAAGAAAAACAGTTAAACTTTTATTATGTGATGTATATCTATGCATATACTATACGTTTATCTACTACCTATCTGGTATATATTGGAATTTTGATATAATCTAAATTGTTTGTTAATTCTCATCATCATGATCATTTATCTACGATTTCACCAAAATAAAAACTTAGGAAATCTGAAGAAAAATTTAGTGAAATAAAAGAGGATAGACAATAACAAAATAAAGATTTACTACTTCCACAAGGAAAAAAAAAAAGAATAACGAGTAATATAATTTACAAGGTAAAAATATAATTTTTGTTACCCTCTCTCTTTAAATATATATCAATTTTCCAATGGTAGAAAGAGTTATTCAAATATTAACCAATGAACGTTAAAATAGGAGGAAAAATACACAACAAAACACACGTTCACCACCACCACCACCACTAACATAATCATCATCAGCAATAACGACAACAACAGGAAGAAGAACAATAAAAGCATATCGTCCACATTACTGGTCGATCGATCGACCAGTTAGTTTAGCCCAGAAGAAAATATAAATCGATAATACTTCTAGTTCTCGTTAGTTAGTTAGTTTAAGTTAATGTCTAGTTGACCAAAACATTGAAAAATCAAAATTAGAATAATTTGGCAGAAAAACTTATTTTTCCTTTGTAAAATCTGTATACGTGACTACTTATAGCATGTCACACGTGGAGGTAGGAAACAGTAAAGATTAATAATAAAGCCAAAAAAAACAACAGATTGATTGTCTCTCTGTGTATATATGTGTGAATTTATTTTTCAAGACCAGAACACAATAGCCGACTATTTTAAACGACTGCTAAAAGGATACAGCTGAGGAATGAAGTTTGGATAGAGTGACAAATTTTATAAAATGTTAAAAGTTTAATTTAAACACTTAATTTAACCTTAGTTGTTACCTGGATTATCATAATGATTATATTTGACCCTAGATATTTAAGTGGATCAACAAACAAACAAAAGAGGTTAGTTTTTTTAATCAAAAATAAAATAATAATATTCTAGGTATTTATATCGAAAATTTATAAGGAATTAACAGTAATTCTTCTTATCTTATGAATTAACCAGTAAGTTGTAAACAACTTAGAATTTGGCATAAATGTCCATCAATCTAAAGTGTCAAAACATATCAGCACTTTAAAAATAAAAGAAAAAGAAAGTAACCAAATGAATAGGAAAGTAACCGAAATAATAATAATATAATAGTCATAGTGAGGAAGACTAAAAAGGTAAAGAGCATAATAAGAATGTAAAATTAAAAACCAAAACATAAAAAGAGCATCTGTACTACTGTGAACAATTTTAAAATGTCACCTAAGGTGCTTAACCTCTGTGATTAAGTGACTGAAGGATTGTCGTTTACATAGAAAAGCTTCAGTCATGTTAGTATAACACTAACTATATAACAAGGATGAAAATATAGGTCACAAAATTAGTACATTAGATGCAACTTCTATGATTAACAAAAGGCAAAACGGATCATAACAAACGTCTATTGGCATGTGAAAAATCGTTCATATATTTGATTTGTTAGACTAAAACAGTCCAAGTTTTAAAAGACCGAGTGATATATGTGCAATTAACACCCTTCTCCTCCTTAGTCATATTAGTGAAAAGCAAACACATTAATACAGTTGAAAAATTGTGTGGTACAACAACTATTTCACCAAAACTTCCATAAAATATAACATGATCCCTAGAAAAAACACCTATCATAATGTAACAAGCTAGATTTGCCAAAAAAAACACCGTTATGAATTAACCTTTTGCTTGTTATGAAAGGACGTTTGGGGATAAATAAACGCACGGACAAAATGAGTTGATCGATCGATGAAATGCGACGATACGATGTGACCGAGTCATGGTTGCTCACATGACCGATTTGATAGCGTGAGCCCTCAAATGAACTGATATCAGAAAACAAGACAGCTATCGAGTGGAATAGGTTTTTCCATCTGTCAAAATAACACATATTTAGAATACTGAACACAGGAATAAACGTGACTAGACGTCGTTTAATAAACAATTGGAGAATGCAAGAACTATAAGTAATTCACTCTTTAATCCAATTAATGTCCAAATATTACATTTTATTTTTGCTCCGTCATATTATTATCATCACAATATCATTACAAAATATCAAAAGTATGGAGCGATGTGGACATAATGGTCAGTGTACCGAGATTCCAACAAGTAGATTGGTTCGAACTCTACTTCCTTTTGAACAGATTGACAGTATCCACTAGAAATTTCACTCAAAAAGTGTGCAACTAAAATCTGAGTACGTAGATCTACACTTGGCACATGAGTAACGTAATTGAAAGTTTGAAAATATACACAGACACTATATAAACGTATAATATACAGTAGTGAAGTGTCAGGTAAAAAAGTAGTATTAGCAGCCAGTGGTGAAATTAAAATGAAAACGCTTCTTTAATAACGAGTGAGCTAACTTGCTCAATAATCAGAATAGATGAGAAAAAGTTAAATACGCAACATAAATCAACAATTATTCAGAGCAGCTGTTGTTTCATCATGTACAACATATGAAAAAAGTATATGAACAACTAGAACAATTCCCCACTAAACTAACATAGAAAAAGGGTATTTAAGGAAAAAGCAACAACTTATATGTGTTTTGGATTAAAACAAAACAAAGACGAAGCAAATATTATTCTTCATGCATCATTATCCCCGTCAATCTATAAAAAAATAGTGGAGAATGATAACGACGAAAATCCCCTACGATAAAATAAGATACGTAGTGAGATAAGCTGTGCAAATCTGAGTAAATCTTATTTATCTTAATTTGTGTTTCTCTTCTCCTCCCGCCATAGCTTAGTGTCTACTGAATCGTACTCCTATTTATTGTAAAGTTTAAATCTATTAAATATAATGACGTAGCCAAATTGTGGCGAAGTACTCAACTGATAAATTTGTAAAAAGAAAAATTACGTTTTTGATTTCAAAAAAAAATACAGACTAGTTGCATGATTAGCAAAGAACTAAAGGAATTTTCAAACCGTTCGATCTTCGGTCAATAAGCATTAGGTTCGTAATCTAATGGGTATCAACATCCAGTGTTGTCAAGTATCATTATCCCTCATAAACTTAGAGTATGACTCATACTCAAGCATCTGGTTTATGAGTGAATTCAACTTTCGGTTCAGTTATAGTAACTAGTTTTACCAAGTAAAAATTCAGTTATTCGACGTTGGTAATGATTCCTTAACCTAGTACACGCGACTACTACTTAAAGTTAAATCATCTGTTCAAGGCTCGAATCTGTAACAAAGTTGATGCTGAAATCAACTGTATAAATAATTAAACCACAATAACCAGCCCGTTTTATCTCTATTGGTAGAATAACATAGATTAATCAGAAAGTCGAGAACGAAAATAACCCCACGGGACTACACAGCGTACACAGATGGGTGTTTTCCTAATATCAGGCCAAAAAGCTTGTCATTCGACAAACAAATACATTAGTTCTGCTTTAATGAAATAACCTCACCGATTCTAAAACGCCATCGAAGATTGTTCAGAGAATCCACTTAAGGCTATTCAAGTGACCATTTACTGGATATTTCTACAGTAATATAGGTCCTAAAGTTTAACGAGTGAGTGTCTAGTAGTGGATCCAGGACGCGCATGTCGTCGTATTCAGGAATTATCAGCTGGATTTACCCATATGCCAATATTATTAGCTTACCATGGGACAATGGAATGTCAACGGAAATAATAAACTTAATACAAAGTTATTTTTATAAAACCAGTATAGAGCTTGCTTAACAACACCAAAAGATGCATTGACCACTCAAATCACTCAATCATAACACGTACTAAATGATGACAGACAATAAGTTGACATTATATAATAAATAGGATTATTGGTGAAAACAAGTAAACCACTCACCTCCTGTATAATTCACTTTATTCGAAACTAAAATATCTGCTTGTAATGGAGTCATTTGTAGATAGTGTGAATCAGGATTTTTCTAGAATAGTATAAAACAAAAAAAAACAAATTTAGTGGCAATATCACAGTTATAAATTGCAATTAACCAGAAAATTAACTCCCTGGCACGGCTCGAAATGCTCCTACGTGGCAATATGTATGTAGCCACTGCTATGGAAGTCCTACCCATTTCCTTCTCGTGGAGAGGATGCTGTTTACGAAATTGAGAGGACGAAAAGCGAATGTCCAGAAACTAAACCCAGTTCGTTGGTACGGAGGATCTATCTAAGTAAGTTAGAAAATCCTGATCATAAAGCAACAGTGCATGTGGGTTCCAGGATTTCGAAGGAACAAATAGTGTAATCATGGTCACCGTCTACTATGAGATCGCAAATCAAAACATTGCTCTACCGCCTTGTGGTATATACTTCTAAGTCAAAGGGGAGTGGCCTCCTGAGAAAATCAACTGCTCCAGTTTGTGCACCCGGACAGTATCCCACACCATACACAAGTTCAATTATTTCCGTGAAGCATATATATTTTGGTGATGAAGTCTATACTCCAAAATATATGAAAATTTAATCAGTGAGCAAAAGAATTCTAATATCTTTCTACAATATCACAAGCAACAGAAAATAGAGATATGTTTATTGCTTACAATGAATTCCTCATGTAAAACTGGACTCATTGCCTCAGAAACAACTTCATCTACTAAAGGATACGTTCGGCAAAGATACTGAAATTTCGAACAATAAAAAAAACACAAAAGAGTTTATGGTGATTATTATTATTATTACTATTAGTCAAATTATCCATTACTTAATTCAGTTAGATCTCATAGTTCCTTTTCTTAAAAGGTACCATATTGAAACTGGGTTCACATAGTGACTAAAATTAACAATGTTAAGATGTAACAAATATTTGAAATAATACTTATATACAGCGAACTATTTTACTCTAAGGAGTTCTAATGGTATGTACATTACTTAATAAAAGAATAAATAGGATCGATTCAAAAATATTATAGATATAATGAATGATTTTAAACGGTTTGATAACTGTCGATGTGACTTAACTCGATCCATCTCCTCCTCCCACCAACTGTTTGGTAATTGAGTAAATTATTTAGAATTCTTAGCTTACTTCTGAAGGCTATGTAAGTTATTATCAGTAGTAATAATGACAACAACAATAATTCAAATCTCATTATCATAATTATCAAACAGTAGACTCTAGTTTATATATGCAAATTCACACGCCAATAATCTTTGAAATAATATATACAACATTTAGGATAGATCTCAATATCAACCAGATAACGATTTGTAGAAAATATGAAACTTTTGTTTAAATTTTCTAAATAGTTATCCTATAAATAAATCGTATCATTGGATGAATTAACTATTTACTTCATAAATCTTAGTTACATTTAGCAGTTACAAATTATATGACTAATTTAAGTAAATAATTTTTATGTTTTGTTTCAAGTATAAAAGAACTTAAAACTAAACTTTAAAACAAACAATACAAATGATTACATTTACCTCTAAAGCTAAACTAGCTTGTCGTTGACTATCTGAAAATTCAAGATTACCCATAGCATATAAAAGATTTGATAAAGCGCCCATCTAGTGGAAGAAAAATGAATGATGATGACGATGATATTGGGGATGTAAAATCTTAAATTACAACTTACAAAAATCAATGTTGATTAGGTTAAAATTCTTTTACAGTAAATTATCATTTCGTGTGAACATTATTTTTAGAATTTCAATAGATTTTTAAGATATTTCGAGTTAATGATAAATACTCAGTTTAAATACCTTAATCATATTTCTTTTCACTGATATATAATTGAGAAATTTTTATGTCTTTCTGAATGACTACACAAAATGAACATTCAATAGCTTCATCTAAAGAACTAGTCTTTTTAGTCTAGTGAGGAAGAGAAAAGAACTATAAGAAGTTAGTTTTTATTTCACGGTATTGACATTGAAGTGGCGTGAATGATTAACGCAGTGGACAAACATATCATATGGTGAGGATGGAAGCATGTTTAAAATGATAATCATGTAATAACTGATTAAGTGAAATCAATCTAACTTAGTATACAGTAAATGGAATAATGTAAATAAATATTTCCAAAAATACATAACATTTATACATACTTTCTCCCAAAGAAATATCTTCACACGATTAATAATTTTTAAGCATCAATAACGAGAAGAAAAAAAGTGATATCCCACTATTCTTTCAATAAATAAGGAAGAGCATAGAGCACAATTAAAAACCAGTCGTCATACAGACAAGATGCTGGAATTTATGTTAAAAACAACTGATAGAAAAAGAGCAATGAACACCATCACAACGACATTAACATAATGGCTGACAATTGAATACATAGAGAACATTCAGTTTTTTACATGTACCATCCTTCAGTTAGACAAAGGTCATTGGTGTTTTTTTTTGCTCAAGTACAAAAAACAAGTTACTACATGACATAATTTGACAAATGTATAATAAATCTTCGCAAACACAAGCTAATTTACGGTTATTCAACAAATCATCGTTTCGCTGGTAGATTTAAAAAATAGTGTGCAAAAGTGATATATATTCACGTGATTTTCTGCGTAAAATTTCAAATATACCGAGGTGTTCGTTCGGGAGCATTCATTTTGCTAATGATTAGATTGTAATCGGTCTTCGCTTCCTAGGTGATAAAAATTGGCGCATTACATATGGTTTTGCTTATATCATGAAATAGCACCTAAAATTCCATATACATATGTATAGTCAAGAAAAGTGGAGATTTATCAAATTAATCATACTTACACACACACACACACACACGACATATAATGCATCAAATAGTAATTTCAAAATGCGAGGACAATATAATGTTAACTAAGTAGCTCTAAAAGGAATTAATCACCTTAATATTAATGCGATAAATTGTATCGAATATTATTTAATTTTGAAGTATAACACGGCAAGGCTCCATATAAAACGGAATATTGTCAAACTCTCCATAGAAAAAACGAAATATATATTTTAAAAAAGCTATTAATTTTACTTCCTGTTTTACACTCAATTCAACAATGCTATTTTGTATTACTACCATTATTATTGTGTTTGTTAAAGTAATTTCCAAATGGATAAATAGAAAATTCAATAATAGATCTTATTAATGTGCACATTGTTATGTGTATCTGTTATACTTTAAACAATACAAATTGGACAGAAATGCTAGTCAGTCAAGTATATAGTCTATCTCGGTTGTTCTGATAGATACATAATTGACTTAACTACAATACAGATTTAATAGCCTAGAATTGAGAATTTTGAACATTGTGCCACCTATGAAGGAGTAAACCATTCTACTATCTATCAAAAAAATATGTAAATATAATATAGTACTCTACAATTTAGCTATGTGAAACATATCTATGGAAAATTCAAAACACGCACAGGTCATATGCATTGGGTCACCGGTTTCTTCGAAGTAGTACTCAGTTAGAATATAATTGCCGACAAAAATGCTGATGTTAAGTGCAAAGAACTGTGTAAGATGATAAATCAGTTGATGAATATGTAAAACTAAGGTGATTAGAGCAAATGCATACAAAATCTTTGCATTATGCAAGCAAATTTATAACCATTTAACAAATTATCATCTCGTTGATAGATTTTTTTGAGAAAAAAGACAAATAGAAAAGTGACATAATTCAATCAATTTACTGTGATCAGAAATTTCAAGTGATAAACGCGTTAGACCCAGTGAATTACAAGACGACATCAAAATATTTACCTTGATTATTTTTCTTGATACTGTTGAAGAATCTTGCGAGAGAATGCTTTGAGCGCACGAATTCGTAAGAGGTTAGCAAGAAAGGAAAACAAAAGAAATATACATTGGAGATATAAATTTAAGTGTTACAAAAAAATCTATATATTAATATAGTTCAACAGCTCATTGAAAATTATATTGTGGTGTATGTTACTTAAGTCGACAAACAGAAGTCATATGCAGCACCAGTAAGAAGTGGAAAGCAGAAGGCTAAGAAAATTGACTTGAAGAAAACAGAAAGGGAAACAGAAAGGAAACGTGAATTGGAAGAATCATACAGAATGTCAAAGACAATTGATGGAATATTTGCCTAAGAATTGTTTAGTGTACAGTTCATATATTTTACGAAAATATTCTGTAATTTTGTATTAAACATAATATTGGTTTTTCCCACCCGACTATTCATTCACAACATCACTGCATAAAATAAGTCTTTACATAACAACCACTCCCAATAATAAAAATAAATAATAACAGCGTCTAGTTTCAAGGTGAATTTCCGAAAGTTCTATTTTAAGACGTAACCAATAGATGGTCAGCATAAAAGAAACGGTTAACATCGACTTCATTGAATGTTGGCGAGATTTAATTAAAATTATGAGTGTGGACTCTTAGGGTTATCTCCAGAATGTAGATGAACACTTAGGAGATGTGAAATCTTTCAAGTACTTTTTAATTTTCAATACACCTAACATGATATTAGGTTATAATTAAAATTGTAGTATTAATTTCAACTGTACCAAATTGCGAATATATTCAAGTTGGGTTATCATATGCAAAAAGTACATAGGAATTGAATGGCAGCGCCGGTTAAGAAAACCGAAAATATTGAATTTGATTCAGATTTACAGTCAAAAATTTTGAATGTTTGATTAAACCTCTAGATTTTGCATTGATTCTCTATGAGATGTAAAAAGCCAATGAATTTAGCATTAGTCAACTTTCAAAAATTCATTTGATTTCTACATCGTTTATTTAAACTTTATAGAGAGTTTAATTAATAATCTTTTCAAATTAAATTCAATCAATGTATATTAAGTTAATATTAAGACTAAAATTAATATACGTGTTATGACTTTACGTTGTGAGACTGCAGGGTTTGATAAGCAGCGTATTTATTGATCGATCGCAGTACAGTGACACGGAAAACACGTACGGACGGCCTAGAGTCTCTATTGGTCTCGCTTCCCTGTCTAGCCCAGTCAGTTGAGTCCAGAACACAAGTCACAACCTCTGAGATATGAATCACTATATTTCAAACATACTTTGTTTATATACTAGTCAAGCATACCACAGCGTACCATAAAAATAGTAAACAACATTTACGTCAATATGTAACGAATGAATAAATAATAGCCAATAGGGAATGTACATTTAAAGTCCAAGGACACCACTGGACTTAACATGATAATTATTGGTCTATTCTTCCGCATCCACAACACCTCCCCTTTTTTTTGAAGATCCGGAGTTGATATCCGGATTTTGAAATTTTCTGGGTTCATCCTCCCCCACGAAATAATGTTGGGTCCTCATATTCCCAAGTTAGAATTAATTTGACTTTATTTAACACATAATTGTCAGATTGAACAGGGGAGTCACTGAAAGTGATTAAATAGTGGGGAACAATGTCGCTTGATATGAGGTCACCAACGTTTGATTCTTCTGGAACATTGTCACGGGATTTGTTGAAAATCTCATTTGTAAACAGTTGATCACTGCGATAATCAACATCTATCAAAATTGTATTAGATTTCTGATCATCATTTAATGCATTTAACACATTTTCTGGTACAAAAAGATCTAGATAATAAGATTCGTCAGAATCTCCTGTTGTTGAATGATGAGGACCATTTGAAACAGCTGGATTCAGTGTACCGCACGATTTGTTCCCTGTTCCGTTGTGGGCGGGTACTGCAATTAATTTATGAGCATTTAATAAGAGATCCTCCTGTGAGCTGGGTACATCACTGTCTGTACACGTTTCAGGAACAGTGGGATTTGAACCCACGACAGGGAACGTTTCGGAATTTGACATTTCTGGACAACTGGGCGGACCATGAATAACTGTCTCGTTTACATCACTGGTCGTCCGGGATTCACAGAGGCTTTTATAAACAGCTTCATATGTTCTGCAGTTGTTTTCCAGCTCAGTCTGCAGATGAGAAATGAATTTACCAACTTCTGTTGCACCTCCGAAACATGGAACATTTACCAACAGTGTGCGTAAATTTTCTAAAAAATTTAACTGGCTATTTTTGAAGCACTGCTGTTGTTGCTCAAGTAGAAGCTGTAATCGATCGGAAAAGGTAGTCATTTTTTTTTCAGCACCTGCAATGAAAATTAACTGTAGGAATAATGACCAATGTTGCTCAAGGACGCTGGTGACAATCTGGATGCTGATTGGTCGAAACAATTAACCTGAATCTCGTCCAATTACAAGGTTCAAAATTTTTCTCCACCCCGTCGCCAATTGTTATGAATTTAAGTTGTGAGACTGCAGGGTTTGATAAGCAGCGTATTTATTGATCGATCGCAGTACAGTGACACGGAAAACACGTACGGACGGCCTAGAGTCTCTATTGGTCTCGCTTCCCTGTCTAGCCCAGTCAGTTGAGTCCAGAACACAAGTCACAACCTCTGAGATATGAATCACTATATTTCAAACATACTTTGTTTATATACTAGTCAAGCATACCACAGCGTACCATAAAAATAGTAAACAACATTTACGTCAATATGTAACGAATGAATAAATAATAGCCAATAGGGAATGTACATTTAAAGTCCAAGGACACCACTGGACTTAACATGATAATTATTGGTCTATTCTTCCGCATCCACAACAATACGATACAATGACTTTATTTATTAATACGTATTACTATCAAATGATGACCATCGAAGTGTGATTAATAATAAAAAGCAAGTGTTTGCTTATTTAACTGATTTGATATATATATATATATACGCTATTATCTGCAATTCAGTCACATGTATCTAAAAATCGAGGTTTTTTGTCATTTAATAGGACAAAAGACAATACAAGTCACGACAAACATGAACATACAGACTAACCTGTCATACATATGTATATATTCCTATGGAATAAACTGGGATATTGAAATTGAAGAGAAACTATTATTTCCTTTTAACAATAAAAAATATTTTTTCTTTATAAAAATCAAGTGGATAACTATTCTAATATAAAAGTGATAAAACTGTTCTATTGAAGAGTAATCATGCACATATGAACAGCATGCTTGAAAACTTATATTTCTTCAGAAAATATATACAGGACAGATTATAGGAGATAGAATACTGAGTCATTTTACGCTGAATCCTATCAATGGTGTCACAATAGCTTCTATTAGATTATATGCAGTAATACGGTATTTATAAAATTGACATTGATTGAATTTATTACAAAAAGTAAGCTATACAGTTAACATACATAAAATAGAAGAATATAGCCAGGTATTAAGTACACATATAATCAGTCAGTCAACTAAAACGTAGGACCAGACACATATATGCATCCGTCCAAGCTGCCACACATCATTAGCACAACAAGATCAACATCAAATTCATAGAAGTAGTCACTTCAGTCGTAGTAATATGTAAAAGAAAGAGTGTGTATAATGATATAATACAAGAAATAATTACTTCGTAGAAAGGAAGATATAAAGCAATTTTAATCTCACGCTTTTAGGGAAGACAGTGTATACACCTACGCCACTATGAAAGATTCTGAGCCATGTTACCCAGTCTCCAACCATTGGTTACGATAGTCACGCGGACCCCAACCAAGTAGTCTGCATTTAACAACATGGCTAAGACTAGGCGTTAGTAGCTTCAAGCACTGATGCCACGTTTTGGTTTGGTCGCCCCTGACTTTCTTCCAAACATCCCCAACACTAGTCAGCATTGCACGTCGTGGTAATCGGTGTTCAGGCATACGCAACACGTGGCCCAACCATCTCAGTCAATGAAGATTCACAACCTCATCAACTGATTTACCATCATTCCCTAATACCCTGTGTGTCTAGCCTCACTATTACCTACCTGATTTCAGCAGATGCGTGCAATATTTCTAAGACGTTTGTGATAAAGTACTAGTAAATACGGGTATCCTTTACTCTTAACGCCACCTTTAGCTATCGTACAGTAGAACAGAACAAACTGCCGCATAGTATACTCGTCCCTTAATTGATAGACAGATATCTCGCCTTCCCCATAGGTGACGTAAATTGACAAAAGCCAAACGAGCTTTTCGAATCCGCGCGGAAATTTCGTCAATGTCAACCCATTAGGGTTGATCAGACTTCCAAGATAAGTGAAATTGTTGACGCGTTTGACTACTTCACTCCCTATGCTTAGTTCAGGTATTGATGCAGGTTAGACAGATGAAACTTCAGCGAAGTATTTCCAAAATGTCAGGAGTTAATCGAATAATAAAGTAATAGTTGTTGTTTGTTTCACAAAAAAAGACTTAAAAATTAAGAATGAAATAATTCTCAATCATTGTATCCGTTACAATAGTAAATTGGTTATTCTACTTATTTAGGCCATTAGGCTGAAATATAAAAGATTTGATATGGATTAAATCACTGTAGTAGTAGTAGTAGTAGTAGTAGTAGTAGTAGTAGTAGTATTCCCGCCCAGAAAAGTAGAAGCTCGTAGGCCTTTCAGAAAAAAAGAAGAGACATTTCAAAGAAAAGTGTGCGAGATCGAACCACTGGAGAAAGCAAAGCAAACAGATGCATTAACAGTTCACTCTGCTGCGTTTTATATGCCAGTAGAGGAAATCGATATCTGTAGTGAAGACGGTTGTTACAGTCCACACTTTCCTATTACTTTAAGAAACTTGCTAACACCTAAAGTGCGTTTAGAGATACAATTAATATATCAGTATGGGACGTGGAACTGTCGCAAGTATGTCTTGTATATTTACTTAGAATGTGCGCACTAAAAACATGCATTCTTCAGTACGCAATGAGCATTGATGCGCGCAGTCACAAGTATAAGTTAAATGTATATGTAGAACACATGGACCGAGATCTACACATTCCATGACACACACATAGGTATAGAGGTTATCGCTCACAAGTATACCTTACATGCACATATAGAGTGCATAGATCAAGGTCTATACACTCCAAAGTATACTCACCAAGCCATAGCCCAGTGGTTACCTAAAGTTTAATGGATAACAAACAACCAAATCAATTCGGATACAAGTCATCACTGACGACGTGCTTTCATCACGCTCATATCGCAAGCAAGTTTGGTGTCGACCCCTACGCGCTAATTACAGCACAGTCTATAGTCTTCGCTCTGTCCCACTCCTGACAGACCTAATGAGCCTTTCCAAAACGAATCCAATCAGGCACCGAAAGGAATTTTTTCTCCAGCACTACACCTCACACACATCAATACAAAGTTAACTGCCCCTTCCTACTAATCAGATTTTAAAACAGAGTGGATGATTAATTTGATCTCCATCTGTGATAGAGCGGGTGGTAAAACCGGTCTCTACTTCACCGCCCGCGTGAGCTCATGGACAGAGTTCACTAACTCCGGGGTACTAAAAAGACTACACGAACCAGTTTGTATTAGTAGCCAAAATATGCAAGAACAAGTAGATAAACAGTTATTGAATATTGCCTACCGTAGACATTTAGCTGCAGCTGCTTGTTGAACAAACACCGATAATGGTTGATTACCATCGAATTCTGAATCTGACCCCTGATTTTGATGTCTATGATTCTTTTTCATCGTTTTTTCTGTTTTACCGCTGTTACCGTTAGCACAAATGCTAGGGTATTTGACATTTAATTTAGTTGACTTTGTATTGCTCATAGATAGAGGTTTCATTTGTGGTATGCCACTAATATTACGACTATCTAACGGGATAGGATGAGAAGCTGGAAAAAAGATATGATGACAAAGTAATATTAAAAAAATAGTATACAGTGTTTAGTAATTATAAGTCTAAGTATTGTATAGATGTTTCTAATATATGACAAACTAAGAGTCAGGGATAAACCGAGACAGATTTTTCAGACAATTAAGAGTACTTATTCCTGATGTACACACTACTTGACATGGTCATCAATACAAATTTCAAGTAATTTATATGCTTACAAAAACCCTGAATTTACTACAATCAACATATACTTGCTTCTTGGTCACTCTTTTTTTTCCGTACCAACTAAACATTCACTGATTATCGATTTTCTTATTTTATTGTATTATGTTAGAAGTGTGGTAAGTTGATGGAATATACACCCGACTCTATAATGTTTCATCTTATGATCGAATATGAAGTTAGATAACAGTTCATGATATGAAGATATGAATAATAAGGTTGGAGAAGATAGATATTATCAATATAAAATGATTATTTTTACAGCTGACTCATATTAATTGTGATTATATTGGAATTAATTCCAACTTGACATTGTAAAATGTCATTAGAGTATTTTACACCATTTTTAATATCAAAAATTATGTAGACAATTTAATATAGCCTACCGAACTTCTGTAGACAATCATTTGGAAACATAACAATAAGATAAACCAAAAGTTATCTTTCAACCACATTCACCTTTGTCCTAACTACTACTTACATACTTAAATTACTGCTTCCCGACCGTTGTTGCTACTTTGACGTGGTGGTCGGGCTTGCCTATCGTGACGAAGCAACCGAGCTATACTGGCTGGAAAAACCGTTCCTCAAGGTCCTACCATGTCAGACAGGTCGGTTGAAGAGCGGTAAGACTAAAAGCAACAAACCCAAGGTCCGAAGGCGAAGTCATACTGCTGAATGTACAGAGGTACGACAGCAGTAAGGTGTTTCCTTAAGACAACCAGCATGACAGCGACGCTGCCTTCCCACAAGGAGGGGTGGGGTTAGAAAAGGTTGACCCTAAAAGTGCACACCTCACCTTATCCCACGGATATCCGTCTCCGGCGGCAAGGTCTCAACAAGTACGGAGCTAACACAAAAACTACCCATAAAAGGTCGTGTGTGTGACCGACCCCAAGCAGTTGTCTTTAGGGCACTGCGGTCACGCTCCTAGGTCACTAGGACCACCTCTAAGCCAATTTCCTTTTCAGGTACCTCCAGAAGGACCCTTCCACAGTGTTGGCAACCGGGAAGTGATAACCGCCCTCAAGACCACTGAAATTACTGCTTTAGTGTATGTATAGGACATAAATCAACTTTATTATTATGTACAATCAAAAATAGAATATGAAAGAAATTTTATTTTTACGATGAAATTATTTAATTACACTTACGATAACTTTCCTCATTACTGTCCATATGAGATGAACTTATTTCATCATCGTTATCATCTGATGTTGCTTCAGTGAATAATTTGCCCAGCTGTATTTCATGCTGAGGTTTTAACAATGTAATTAAAGCCATTAATATATCATCAGCAATATCGAATCCCATCAGAACACGAAGTAATTCAATAACTAATACATATAGACGAAAATGGAAAGAAGGTAAAAAAACAGATTTGGTACAACTTTTTAGTCAGAGTACAGTATTTGAAAAATTCCCATATTTTGATTTAGAAGAACATATATCAGCGAACAATATTGTTTTCGATTAAGTTCTCATCAGGCTTTACTCTAATATACAGTAACATTTATATGCATACATGAAATTATTAAACCAATCAAGGTAGTTTATGAGTCAATGATAACAGTGGAGAAGACTACATAAATAAACATAATAAGTGAAAAGTACAAGTTGGTAGTGTGACGACAGGTGTGTTAGTTGTGATAAGGATAATAAAGGCTTGAATCAATGTTTCATAATGGGAAATAGGTCAATCATTAGAAAATTATAGACACTGAAATAATGTTCGTAAAACTATAAGATTACGTAATAAGAAGTGTTAAGATAATCGGACCGTGAAGCGTATATTTGAGAAAAGAAAAGGGTGGGAGGGGGTGAAGAAAAATAAACGAAAAAAGAGTACGGAAAATAATAATAATAACAATAATAATAATAAATTCAACCATAAACTGCCTTGATTGGTTTAATAATTTCGCGTATGCACGTGAATATTACTGTATATTAGAGTAAAGCCTGATGAGGACTTAATCGAAAACAATATTGTTCGCTGATATATGTTGTTCTAGAGCACTATATATTCAAAATCATCCAGTGTCTTTCTAACCAATATTCAAGTACTATAGTTTCCTAAACGTCTTGAAAAATATTGAAGTTCACAAACTGAGGTGAGTAGTAACAGTAAACGTAGAAGACTCCAAGATGAATTTGCTTATGCTTCGTTTCTAGTTTACCTAGTATATCGTGTTGAGAGTTAGGTCAATACGGGATTTTTAGTTATAGAATTTAGACGAAAACATTGTTCAACATTAGCAAAACTGTATTTTTTTAGTTTTACATAACCTTTGCTCATCAATGCGTATTTGTCTCAGACTGTATGACTCAATGAAAATAAAAAAACTGAATCTGTAGCAATTTAATTTGATGAGAATGCATGGGACAAAGTAGGGGGTTGTTTTCCTCTCAGAAACAACTATTTTAAAATGTTATGGGAGTTAGTTCAATATCCAGTATTCCTCGAAACTTCTTACTTACTTACGCCTGTTACTCCTAATGCAGCATAGGTCGCCGACCAGCATTCTATAGTTCGATCCAATTGTTGTTCATTCTTCTCATGTCTGTCTCCATTTCTCGACGTAATGTGTTCTTTGGTCTTCCTCTCCTCCTCCTTTGGCATTCAGGAATCCATGATCCAGTCGATTACCAGGAGAAAGAGAAAGGGTGAGAGTAGGCAACCTTGCCTGACACCGGTCTTTACCTCGAACGAGTCTGTCAATTGTCCCCCATGCACGAGTTTGCAGTTTAATCCATCATAGCAATTCTGTATGATATTGACTATCTTCTGAGGCACGCCGTAGTGTCGAAGAAGTTTCCATAGTGTTGTTCTGTCCACGCTATCAAATGCCTTTTCGTAGTCATGAAGTTGATGTAGAGTGATGAATTCCGTTCAATTGATTGTTCCACAATGATCCGTAGAGTTGTGATTTGGTCTGTACACGATCTATCCTTACGGAATCCTGCCTGTTGGTCTCGAAGTTGGGCGTCTATGGAGTCCTTCATTCTGTTTAACAATACCCTGTTGAAGACTTTTCCTGGTATTGAGAGAACAGTGATGCCCATGTAGTTGTCACAGCTGCTGAGATCGCCTTTCTTTGGTATTTTGACCAGAAGTCCTTCTTTCCAGTCTGTTGGTACTTGTTCTTCATCCCAAATCTTATTGAAGAGAAAACTAATAAAAAACTAACTCGTTAAAGAACGCTAACCAATATTTCTATTCATCTGTATAAGATATCAGCATTCGAGAACAGGGAGACGATATAGTAAATTCTATGCATATTATATATACATTATGGAGAAAATATACCGAAACAAAAATGGATGTATTAATGCGTCTTAAAGCAGATCTTAAAAAGAATAATGTTAGGATAGACATTCAGTGATATTTCTATTTACGTCATACAGTCTAGAAAATGCACTATAATTAATTAATTAATTTACGCAGATACATACTTGAAAAACCTCTAAGATAAATAAACATTTCCGTAAGGAACGAAGTTAAAGACAGAAATCAAGACATCAGATACCATGAAATTGAACAGACTTTTACTGAAAACAACTTTATTTTAAAAAATACTTTAAAAACTAATACATGCGCTACATACTTGACAGAAAAATAAAGTTACATATGAACTATAAAAGGAAAAAATGGATTTATGACAAACCAGATGTATTATGGCATTTGAAATAGCAAATAAATTCTATACTTAGCTCTAACATATATGCTAGACAAAGCTATATATAACCTGAACTGTTATATATTGTAGACAGTTTTAGTCAGTTCATTTGATTGAACTTGAAATCCCGGTGCTAAGGAAAAATTGAGGGATATTTCAGAGATATTTACAACACAAGGACAGCCTTGAAAAATATATCAACTTAAACTGACACAATCCACTGAGAGATAATAATTTAGTGCTCCAGTGGAATCGAATTTTAACCAATGAAACATCATTCATCCACTGAAATCTGGAAAACTCATACACAAAACAACAATGATAACAATAAGAATAGTACATAACCCAATATGAAAATGTGTATCAAGTTGTTGAGTTATATCAAATTACGATTTTACAGTTAGTCGGATCAATTTGTTTAAGTTACTTGTTAATGCAAGGTTTCAAAACCATTTCACATAATCTATGATATAAAAAGTAGAAACTAAACTCATTTATTCGTTGTATATATATAATCTAAACTGTATGTAATGGTTCTTATATAAAATCCCTTGAATCAATTAGAATATACATGAAAGCCATAACAGATAACGTACCTGCTGATTGGACTTCCAAATGCAATGACTCCAGTAAGTAGATTATTCTGTCGATTAAGGCCCTATTGGCAGTATTACGCTTTGCCTAAATAATAATATTATTATTAATAATGAATTTATTGTTTAATAACAAAGCTAATTTACAAAATATAATGATTGTTAATAGTGAATGAATCATATAATGTTCTTGTGTTTAGAAAAAAGCCCTTCCAGATCAATTTTTAGAATATATATCGATAATACTACTGTTAGTGAAGTAAACATTAAAATCATGAATACATTGACAGAAAATGAGCTGATAACTGATAAATAAAAATGCAAAGTTTAGTTTATTCACATCAAGATTCTTCGGTTAAGATAAATTATTTAAACAAGCATCATTGATATTCGGAAATCAAAGCTCTAGTTTATGCGAAGTTATTAGTGGATGAGATAACCTATGGTGATATAGGCGCATTAGTATAATGAATGAATTCTGTTATGAAGCATCTTACAAAGTCAAAGAGGAAAAAGTTACACAACATTGCTACCATATTTATAAGTTTCAACTAATCAAAAAATAATTACATACCACCCAGATCAATAAGCATGCATGTTTTCTTGAATAAGGTCCCTGAGATTGTAGAGTAAATTGGTTAAAAATAACAGACCTCATAACACAAAGTTTATCACAACGATGGATATGCATTTATTCTTTATCCTTCCCTAAATAATAGAAATTTCGTGGATCTGGAGACGCAGTACACCTCGATGGCGCGAGACTCTAAAGTTCTAGCTAGGAAGCCTGTTGTCCTATTTGGCACAATGTTCAGACGTCAAAGGTTCCTACATGTAGTTTAGAGCTTGGTTTCAGGAGACCAGGAATAACGTTCCATGTACTTGAATCGTTCGCACTTGAGGCGCGGGGTGTTAAAGGGACGTGAGAAGGGTTAGTCGTGGAGATAAGAGAGCTATTAGGAGGTGTAGGAAGGATTTGAATGTGACCAACTTGGTCTCGTGTGCTGTTACGGGTATTAGGGCTGATATCACTTCCCGGCTGTCCACACCGTGGAAGGGTATTTCTTAAGGAACCTGAAAAGGAAGTTGGATTAGTGTTAGTCTTAACGACCTGAGAGCGTGACCGCAAAGCCCAAGGGACAACTGCTTGAGGCCGGTCGCGCACGGCCTTTTTGTGGGAGGTTTTTAACGTGTTAGCTCCGTTCTTCAAAAGACCTTACCACCGGAGACGAAGATCCGTAAGGTAAGGTGAGGTGTGACATTTTGAGGGTCGATCTTTTCTAAGCCCGACCTTCCTTGTAAGAAGGAAGCATCGCTGCAGATGCTGGTTGTCGGAGGGAAACACCTTACTGCTGTCACACCCCTCTACAGTCATCAGTAAGACTTAGCCCACAGACCTTGAGTTGCTGCTTTTAATCTTACCGTTCTCCAATCGACCTGAATGGCATGCTAGAACCTATAGGAACATATGTTCCAGCCAATATATATATATATATATCCATGCACTCGATATCATAGAGAATAATGACAAAACTAAATAACAGTATATTGATAGAGCATAGAATCAACTGCATTAGTAAATATGGAAATACAATTCTTTTTGTAAAATGTTTTTGAATAAGTTACGTGAGTGGTTATCGCTATATATGTATCCAATTATGAACAAAATAAATGCGAAACACTGACCTGAAATAATTAATTGAATAATTATGCAATATTATATTAACAGGTAAAAACGTTTAGTGCTGTCTTTTTGTCCCCAAGCTTTAATATTCTAAAGTATGTTTTATCAGCTGACACAGGGTAATTAACATTTTTTGGCATGTTAATCAAAAAGTCTCATAAATTTGTTGAAAAATGAATATTGTAACAAAGAGAAGGGATATGTGAGCAACTCTTTGCGTGTGTTTAAGAGAAATCACAAAGATATTATTTATTTCATTAAATAACACTTTTTGTTTAGCCTATTTCTCTTCCAATTCATACTAATACTCACAATTACATGAACGATTACCCTACTGCTTCGTGTTCACAATTTTAGAATTAGTGTAGTAATGAAATTTATTATTTGTTTATCTGAACACAAATATTGGTACAAAGGGACACTGAATACATATGCGCCACATAAATCATTCGATTTGTGTGAAGGCTGGGGTACTGCCCGCGTGCCCAGACCGGAGCAGACTTTTTCCCATCCTCGGCCGTACCGGGGCATTTCGGAGCGTAGTAATGAAAACATATTATCTAACACTGTAGTGATCCAAATTACTTTAAAACGGATGGTGGAACAATAAAGAAATCAATTTAAGACCAGTTAAGTCCGAGTTTATTTACTTTTCACTTGGAATTTCAGGCTGTGAGTAGCACTTTTAGTAAGCTATGTAAATATGAAAGTTATTCATGAGATTCAAAAAAATTTCACTTTCACATAAACTAGTGAATTTTGACCAATTTTGTAGATATTGTATGAATGACTAACAATCGGTTTTCAACTAAGATAAAAACAGAGATCTGTTGATTATTAGCACATCAGAAATGATAACGACTCGTAAGATTTATAATCAAAACTGATTTTATGCAAATAACCAATTGTGTTGACTGAATATTTATCAACTTGTTAATTAAAGGCAAACAAAGCTACAACTACATCTGAAATCAAAAAGTGACTAGTCAACTTAGATAATTTGTGGTAGTAGTATTATTAAATCTCATTTATTCAAATCAAGTTTTCCGAGAAAACAGTAACTAACACCATTTTAACGAATTATGTGGAGAAAATTTACTGATAATTTGCATTTCTACTAAACTTCACAATAAATTTTCTTAGGGAGTATTAGTATTTCGAATGGTTTAGTTGATGAACAATAACTGGAGATAACCCAAGAAAATGTTATTCAGTATGTCAGACGACTTTAGTGAAAAATTTGAGTTTTATGTTTTCAACTAATGTATTTATGAACAGACAGTTGTTAGTCTTTTTATGTAGATGTGATAAATTAGTAGATAAAGCTATAAATCAACATGGAATGAGATAGTTAAGAACAATATTACAAATGTACAAAAACCAATCTCGATTCGCCATACTGTCTAGTAAGAGAAAGGGTTAGAATAAGTCTAAAGGGTAGCTAGACAGAGATATGACTTCGATCCGCGAAGTCATCAACTTCTAATTTGGGAAATATAGGTAGATAGATGCAGACTTTACGGTTGTAATCAATAAAAGAGTTATAATGGATGATAACTCATAACTTCAAGTGACATGACTGTAAATCGATCGCACTAGTGCCAAAGTATTTAGTTTTTACCCTTATAAACTTGGAATATGTTATTTCGTCTGTTCATTGTTTAATTTATCCCGTTTTTCTTCTTATATTTGGTTTTTCACTACTAGCAACATTATTTCATCATATGACTTGTTATTGGTTTTTCTTTACTGTGTAGATGTGAAAAAAATGACAACTTAAAACTACAGTATTAATATACGTTTTTTCTATTTGACATTAAACTCTTAATGAGTATTTTTATCTAGAAAGCAAAACTGGTTCCATGATAACCTATCATTTTATAAATGAAACTGACTTTAAGCTATAAGCTAGAATTCAAAACTGATAAGATGGACTGTGTAATAATTACAGAACACTTGAACAGTCTGCATGAGTTTTATCATTTTACATAAAAGTACTAAAGCATATACATCGAATGAACAAGGAGTAAAGTACATGTATGCTTCAAAGATCTCCATTACGCTTTGTTGAACTATTAATTATCAACAAAATATCAACTAAACATATGCGTTTAGAAAGGGATAGTTTTTAATTTATTACTAGCATGATAAAATGATACATCTTGTTGAGGTTGGAAACCAATCTAAACTAGTGCTAACTTTTATTGGTTTCTTATCATAACAAAACTCAACAATATCCACAACACCCATACAGAATATATTTTGTGATTGATCTCTATTTATTACTACTGTGGTGTATGTCAACAGACATAAGTAGTATGTAACATCAAACGGATGATGAATGCATGAAAGCAGAATGCTGAGAAGACCGAATAGAAAAACAAACGGGAATGTAAGCAAAAAGGAATTGTGAATTGGAAGAATCATACAGGATGTGAAGGACAATTGGAAGATTTGCAAATGATGCGTTTAATGTATGATTCTTTAATTTTACGAAGGAATTCTGCAATTTTGTATTACATGATAAGTTGTTTTACCCCACTTGAATGTTCGTTTACAACACTACTATTACTATCATGTCGTTTGTAATATGTCATCTAATCTTCATTAGCCAAATTGCATTTCACTCACCCAGTCGTTGAAACTTATATTCTATAACTATAACGCAATCTTATCAATCTTCGAGCTCTGATTAATAATATCTGACTACTTGATGATTTATCTTCAAATAACCTTACGGACGGAAATATATATATATATATATATATATATATATAGTGCGAATACTTAGTAGTAATTAACTAAACGACCACATTTATCTGAATTCATAATAGCCTAGAATTCACTCAAATCAAAAGGTGAAAATAATGATGACGTGCATTCACAATACAAGGATTAATGATGCTACTGATTATTTAAGATCGAAAGATATTGGTTAGTCGATAAAGGTCTGAAATCCCCCCACACTTCTCCGAATGGCCAAAAGCAGAGTGAATTTGCGAAACTTATTTGAAATGTTATAATATACCTGTAAAATTCGTATACTTTGAAGTGCTAATTGTTGAGCTTTTGGTGAATTACATGGTAAAACGCCAATTAATCCTTTGTAAACTTGATCAGAGAAACGAGGATTGCCTTCAGCTAATATTTCTAATAAATCTCTAGCAGACTCTTGTGTTTCCTCTGACTTTGACTTGGCCATACATTCAGCAACAGCACGAATGCCTAGAAATTGTTTTAATCGAATTGCACAGGTGATCTATATTATTTATACTAATCGGTAAACATCACTACAAATTTAAGAAATTATTTATGATATTATAAAATATGTCAATGATTAAAAAATTTGAATTATAAAGATATTAACATCAAACAATTATTTTTAACTCAATAGTTCTACGTTGGTTATCAGAGTAGCTTAATGTACATCTATGAATAATTTTGACAGAAATATTATTCCACAATGTTATACTACACATATCATTTAATTATGAAAAGATTCTCTTTTATTTGACCAATATACCTTAATAACTAAATTTATTTACCAATGAAGGCACAACAGAATAGTATCACATTATGATTTTTATTATTATTTATTAACTGGAAATGTGAATCGAACAGTCTTAACACAGATTGATTAATCAAACATTATCTATCATAAGTGGTCATATCTTGTGCTTTTTTTCTCCCTTTCTCTTTCTCTCTCTGATGTTTCTTTTACTTCATAATGAAAAACTGCTCAAATTCAATTAACATTTGTCAATCAATGAAGTAATTGTTTTTTTAAACAGATAATACACATATATTATTATTATTATCATCTTTGTTTTCATTTCAAGTATAGAAAAGAAACTTATTTCCCAATTTTATTATCAGTAATAAATTCAATTAAACACTAAATAAAGGAAAAATGGTTAAGGAGATGAGAGAAGAAAAAATATAACTAAATAACACTAGTAGTTGTAGTATTAACAGGAAAAGTAGTAGAGACAAGGGGGAACTATACAAATGATATAAACTTCATGAACCTACTATTTGAAGGATCTAAGACGTATACAAACGAAAACTACATAGCCAAACAAGGAATATAATGCAAAATAACCAAAAAAAGAGAACTTAAGGGAGAGCGACAAAATAAAACATAAAGTAAAGGAAAATTAAGTAAGATAACAAGAGACAAACTAACGTTTATAATGATAAATAGAAAGGGAAAAAGCAATTATTTACCATAACATTCACAAATTGTCTCCTTATAATGTGTACCACCATTGGCAACGCAAGATAATACTTTAAGCGCCCAACGTTTATCCACTTCTTTTGCACTTGATGAAATGCATACTTCCTGTAAACACAATACACCACCATGCTCCAAAAACTCTAGTAAATAACTATAGCTTTTAGCGAAGAAGTTGATGGGTGGTTAGGTAGATAGGGAAAATATCAAGAACACAAAGGATAAAATACAAATTGATTGTTTCCTTTGAGTTGAGGGGATTTATGTGATTTGTGAATAGATATACATATGAAACGTCATTAATTGGATGAACAAACTAGCTTATGGTAGATTTTTTTACAGGGTATGTAGCCTAAAACTTCTAGATATTATAGACAAAATGTAAGCGATGAAGAGCGTAAGAAATATACATTTTTTTCGCCAAACCTAATCCAGAACTGGATATTATCAGGGAAAGTGTGTAGTGTTGCGATATCGCAAACTGTGACTGTGTTAATAAAACACTCTTTGGTGGTATAAATTTTACTTAGATAACGGCAGTCCAAAATTTATTCTAAAAGATGTAGAAATGTAAAGATTATTGATAATCGACATGTTGAGCTAAAAGACTCAGTGAGATATAACACTAACTGTAAACATGGATTACATTCAAATTGCTTACTGCACACTAATAAATATTATCAAGGGAGGATCGATTCGAAAATTTAGTACTATTGTGCATAACTTGCAATATCAGTCCGTAGAAATTAAATAAAACTGTTGCCCTTCTGCATAAACCTCTAAATCTATCCCAAACTGAACAAATTTTCTGTGATTGTTTAGATTAGCCTGCCTAAAATTTTCAAATATAACAAGAATTGCAAATTAACTAACCAACTATCTATCCATATAGAACCCTTGGTTAATATTTTAAAGTCGTGTTTTTTTCGTCAAGTAAGCCTACTGATCATTATCAACCTAGACGTCTTAAAGCTAATACTTGTAACAACTCGTTGTAGCTGACAATATATGAACCATTTCTTTTAACAACAAATGAATACTGCCTAGGTAGTGTGCAGAGTATCAAAAAAAGGAAGGAAAGTCAGTCTGTGAAAATGAGGACTTACATTAACTGAAATGGCTGAAAATGCACTCTAAATTTTAAGTCAACATCTAGTCCTATGATCGACGCTGGTTGGTGAAGAATTGGAGTTAAAGAAATCTAAAGTTATTCAAGTTAAGCCATAGTAATAATTTAAGTAAGCGCACTAAAGAAGTGATTCATTAGTTGAGGAGTCGGATCTTCAGCCTTCAAGTAATGGGTTTGAACCCTAGTACACCTATTTCAATCTGGACAGTCAGAGAGTACCAGTAACCCTTGGTTCAAAGACAAGTACATGGATTTTTACCTTATAAAGTAGTTATTAAGTCAAATATAGACACTGAATCCTATAGAGCCATTTGGGTCCACAAGCTTATATTAAACCAATAAACTGGGTTATCGTAGAATCAGGAGTTTAAATACGAATAAAATAAGTAAATTACACAAACCGCGTAGATTTATTTCTTTTCCATTTCCATTGATAATTCCTAACAATTTGTACTTTTAGTATATTATAGGCTCAGAATCGATCACAATGGCGTAGGTCTATACAATCTCTGTCTTCCCTTAAACTATGAGACTAAAATCGCTTCATATCTTTCTTTCTATAAACTAATTCTTTCTTCCTGTACTATATCCTTATATGCAGACTTTCATTCATATATTACCACCGTTGAATTAACTACTATGAATTCAGTGTTCATCTTGCTGTGCTAATGAGGTATGGCAACTTGTACCGATACATATATGTGTCTGGTCCTACATTGTAGCTGACTGACTGATAGTTTAATTCATTTTCCATGATCACTGAATATTTATACAATTGTTTGTATAAAACATTGTTTTGTTGAGCTGGTACAGGCTTTTTATTTTATCCATCGCTTGATTTGTGCTTACAAACTCATGTTCAGACCACTACTCCTTTCCTTAATCGTGTACTGCTATTCTATGACGCCTCGTACTTTTCCTACGTATCAGACAGTGAATTTAATAAATAAAGGTACCTCTTAGAGAGGGAGTATAAATAAATCAGTCAATTTTAAAATTTGCCAGGTTCTAACAAACGACGTATTTATATGCATTTTGTACATACGACGAGGTAGATGTTAACTTTCATATAAACAAGCAATAATACCTACATCTGCAACTATAGACTGCACTACCTGGGCACAGGTTATGAGAAAAACGACATAAAATGCAGTCACAAATCCCAATACACTGATATAACTAGAATTACACGCTCAAACTATAAAGAAACGTGGGGAATCTGGTGGTCTGGGATCGAGATACAATAAAAAAATTGTCGCATCCGTCTGAAATAAAATTGGATTATGTTTGTAACGGATCTATTACGAAATGGTAATGAAAGCCAAGTATAACAACTCACTAACTCTACCAACCAATTTACTTTGACAACCGACAATTAGTATCATTAAACACAGGAAAGATAAAATCTGATACACGAAACGCCATCAGGCTGTCGAAATATAGTCCCCAACCAATAGAATAAAAAAGACTGACCTTCATTTGTCCGCATCACACTACTTAATAAGTCGAAAATTAATAAACTTTTTGGACACAAAACGATATCATTTTTAGATGAAACTAACCAATTAGTCAATAAAGAAATTGTCTAACGTCGTGTGAGCCTAAATTAACCTAAGGATGAACTCATGTGATAGCCAGTTGTAGAATTACTGGCTTAAGATTGAAAAACCATTGGAATAATTGAGGAAACTAAGTAATCTAACCATACAATAACACCCATAATACCGATACATTCGATCTTAGTTGTGCTCTAAATGTTAGAACGTGAAATGATAAGTTACTATAACTAGTTGTACAGTATTCCAAAAAACCTTATAACAAAAGTCTTACATAGACTATTAGAAATAAAGTTTCTATTTACAGGAGCATGACTACCATGAGTACAAAACTACACAAATAAAGTATGTATATAGTGATGGACCGATGATCTGATTGGTTAACAACTTTGAAGAACTTATCAATAATCATAATAGTTACCAGGATACTGGCCAGAATACGGAAATCCTACTTTGTTCATCCCCCAGTTTCTTAAACTTCCTTTATATCAGCTACAAATTCTTTTAAATTAGATCAGTTTTAAGGATACAAAATCGGAACTAAGATAGAACAAATTATGATAAACTTGTAAATCAAAATCTTTCTATTGATAGAAAGGAAGTTTTACATTAGTTTACCTGTTTGAAGCTGATAAAAATATATGAAGGGCTTGAAGCTGTTCTGTTAGACAAGTTCCTGACATGTAACTAAAATACACGAAAAAATTTAAAAACATTACAGATTTGATTTTTTGTCTAAATTAGTGTGTAGTACATCGGGTCACAAACTGATCTATGTGCATGGGGTAAAAACGCTACTCAGATGTTCAAACTGAAATAAGAGAAACACGATAAGCACCTGGGACCGGACGATTAAATACTTTGATTACTAGGTCAATGCTCATCAAAACATTATTCAAAAGTATGATTTAAAGAAAATCGTGGAATATATTCTTACAAGACCATAAACCAAGTATTAATTTGGACAATTATTCCTACTTACGAATACCATGACAGGTATGACACAAACTAATCAAGATACTTTTTAGTACTGAAAGTTGTTTATTTTCACAGATAATTACTTGAAGTAGTGACTTAAACCTGAAAAAACACTGGAAAACACTGAAAATTTAAGATTTTAGTCTACAGAACTTTAGATACGTCCTATTTAACTTAGCTGATAATTAAAAATTTTCTTCGAGTACAAAAATGGACAAAGAAATGAAGGCTACTTCTTGACATCCTCTGGCAGTTTAATATGATTCTGGCACATTCGAATCGAAAAAAACCTATAAACTAGCTAATCTGACAGTTTTGAATAAAGTAGTGAAATATATATATAGGAAAAACATGTCCATATTTACATTACTGTCTGTGACCAAACTAAAATTTTCATGATATTTACGACTTACAATACTCCGGAAAATAATTGAACAGGCGGTGGCTTATTGGTTATAGTGTATTTAACTTCAAGTTACTAGATCACAAGTTCAAATTCCACCCCCACCGTTTACTTTAGCTTAGGTCATCGGGTAGAGTATTAGTAGTCCATCTGCTTAAAGTATGACTTAAAGCTGGGTACAAGAATTTATGCTTGGTAAGTTACTCATGAAGCTTAAACTGCTTAAACTCAAACAGTTGTAAATCATATTCTTTTACAAAAGTCCCGCAAGATAACAGATAAAGCAACAAAAATAAAACGAACCACATATCATATATGAAACGAAATTGTTAATAACTGTACATATACGTACGAAATAAATAATAATTAAACACAAATCATCCAATCAACACAATTAAACGCCTGGACGATATCCATACACAAACAAGTCAATACCATGAACATGACTTACGTTAATTTTATCCATACGCATATTCTAGCCAAAAACAAACTAGCCATTTGGGCGAATTCTGATTCTAAATCAGGTCCAGTACAATCATAGTATTGTTTAATGAAATCGTCAAGAAGCTGACGACGTTTTTCTTCAGATGAACAATCCCACTGACGTAATAAATAAGTTACATTATACGTAGCAATATCCTGTTTCGCAGATGCCATGATCTAGAGTAAGAAAAAAGTGGGGAGAAAAGTTATATACGTCGAGTGTGTAAAACATTACTACTTACTACCCACCCAAAAAAACTCTTTTCTGATATTTCTATAGTTGATTAACTGTCGCAACGAATTTTCGTTTATGGGTAGTAAAAGTATTGGGCTACTTATACTATACATAACCGTAGCAGTTAGCATTCCATGATATAAATATCAGCATACAACGCAGAAGTATAAACATTTCGCATCCACAAGAGAATGAATAAATTAGCCACCAAATCTATAAGTACTTCGTACTTTAATTGTTGTCATCAAATATTCAAAACTTTGACATAGAAACTGTACAATAATTCACTCGACGACAATCACAAATAGTTTAACAAAGTGAACTTTAAGTATTTATGAAAGTTGGTTTAACGTTAGCTTTATGACTTTGATAATTGATAAGTAAATGAATTACATTTTTCTGACACTACTATACGCTTTTTATCTTCTCTTACCATTCATTTTCCACCTATCCACAATTTGTCTACCCTAGACCAACGTGAATATTCCAACGGTCTGATCATCGAATAAAACGAAACCACATCGGACGGTAGTGAGCGCTGACTGTACTTTTCTTCTAAATTTGATTTCAACTGCAGCTCAACACAATTTGATTAACCGCTAAATACATAAACCAATATTACACAGCGTTGTCGTGTATCTAAACAATTAGAAGTATATAGCTGTTTTGCATCACGACGTTAACTACTGTTTGTTTATATGGTTGAAAGATGATGAACGAACTCTCTCGAAATGTAATTAAGAGTCACAAATATACTTTTGGATGCTATTAGAGAATTTCATGTATAACCCATATCAATCAGGACTAACAGAAAACATAAATATCAGTTTGATTAGGAAAACAATGACATTTTCGTAAATATACTGACCAAAATCCTAGAACACTGCTGTATTTATTTCGGGCCAACAATTAAATCGTGATATGAGGACCGCTATTGATTTCCCAGATAAGGCTGGTTAGAAAACAATTTTTAAAGCATAGGTTCAGAAGCATCTGTGCGAAAACAACCCAGTCAGTTAGAACATACAATTGCCTCCCCATCCTATCTCAAATTTATGTATGATGTTCTGCAAACAGTTCCACAGACAGTACATGGTGGTAATCGACAGTTGTTGAATGTATTTAGCCCAAAATAATATTTACACATTTCTATGAAAACTATACAACCTAGTTTCCGGTCTGTTACTTCAAATTGTTAGACTGTTTGCAATTGACCTTAGTGTTTTGCAGAAATCTATTTCCATCTAGTCCATCAGCTAAGGCGAATCCAACCATTATTTCGAGAGGGTAATGACCACTAACATCCAAAATTTTATCACAATATCAGTATTAGGACTATACATACAATAAGGAATGAAATAGGCTTACAACTTGAAGCTATAATAAATGTTCGCCAAAGGTAAGCTATTAGGATGGATTTGCTTTTTTAGCTCTAACTGATAAAAAAATATAGATATATACATATTCAAGCAAAATGAATGTACTAAGCTTCAGTAAGATGATTAAATTGCCCCCAAATGCCCTGATATGGCCGAGAGTGGGGATAGTCCGCTCACCCTCTCAAAATGCTCTCACATAGCCACGTGCATATAGCCTCTGCCAGGGAAGTCCTACTAACTGCCTTCTCGTGGCGGGAGTGTTGTTTACGAAATTGAGAGGACGAAAAGCGAATTTCACTTACTCGTGAAGCAGAAGCTTAGGTACTTAACTCTGGACCACTCATCAAGGGTTAACACTGATTTACACAAAGACAAGTGATGTTGTTTCTTCTCATAATGGATGATTTTGTGATATCGAATGAACTTGCAAATGGTTGGCCAATGATAAAAAAACAAAGTAGGACCTAGGACATGTGTATGACAGTTTGATTATCAGTTTATTACAGAAAACAGCCACTGAGTGAATTAATATACCACGGCAAATAAGGCTAAGAAGTTGGTTGTAACAAAGCTGGCAACCGCCTACCTACGAACACGGATGCATTAAGGTGTAAATGTGATTGATCCTAGCAGCGACTATAGCGAGCAAGAATTCTATTGACTTAAATCCAACCCCAGTTGATCCATACGAAGTGATTTGCCATCAAGGGAAGATGCACCACGTTCACCAATGATCGAGTAAGTTTAGTTATTGAAAAAAGCATTTACAATGTACTCGGAAGGAAAGAAATAAAACTGAATACCATAATACCCACGTAATACTAAAGCTTCAAGAATCAAACGTATATTGTTTACGTGTTAGTTGTGTTCTATGTAAAAATAAATGCGCTTGTGGCAGTTTTCTATCACCACAAAAATTAATCCATATCTACAACTGGCAGGTAATGAGCATTATAAAACTTCCAGCAATCGCAGAATAATCTGTCGCAACAATCCACACTTCAGTTTTATTGTGGTGTTTGTATGACCTAACGACTCCTTTGTACTTGCTAAATGCTTGATTTCGAATTCCAAATACAGTACATTCGTTCGGGCTTATCTAGTACTTCTTGATCCACCTGCTTTATTTCTGGGATTCCTAGTTTTTACTATAATTCAAATACTTCTAATTATCATAGTTATATGTATCATATTAAGTACTGCTAATAGATATTTAAATGCCATGTTAATTGGAAAAAAGTTTATCAGGAGTGCTACTAAATTTCAAGTATGATAGTACGTTACATGAAAATTAAGGCCTATAAATTAGATAAGAATGAACGATACCGTACAGACACAGAAATGCTGTGGACAGAACGACGAGTAAACTTAGTACTCCTTTTGGTGTTTGATTAGCACTGCAGACACCCAAAGTATACACGGTGTAAGACTTGATGACGCAGTTATATATTACATGCATTAAGCGGATTCAAGTCACCTGCTAGTAACGTCAATTTGTAACTTAATGCATGCCTGAGAGGTATGAAATAAGGGTATTGACAAGCAGATCGGTTTAGAATAGCTCTAACCATTTAAGAGTATCAAACGAAATACTTAAGACAGAAAGCCATGGACATGTATTAAAGTCGCCAAGCCAAAGGAAAAGTTTAAAAATATGGGGGCACCTATCCATCATCTTTTAATGAAAACCTGAGGCATTTTAGAGAGACTAAGGTTTTTTCCCCAAAGTCATATGAAAATTCGTAGATTTTAGTCAAGTCTCGAGAAATATTGAGAAAGGCCAAAAGTTTCACACAGAGTTTTGAGGTTTCAGTAATAATAACTTGAAATCCTGTATGAAAACCAACACCAGGGGAAATCTTGATACTCGTCGCATTTCCCCGAAATTTCCTATTGCAGCTTTACAGAAATTTCCACAAGACTGATAAAGATTTCCCCAGAACCAGTAGGTTGAACGAGGATCTAAAATTTAGAAGAAATTTACGCCTTATACGATCAATGAAGAACACATTTATGTCCCAGTATGCTGAAGGGAAAGTCATAAATATATAATACTGAGAGGATTGTTTTACCATGAACGTAACTAAAAATTCAATAAAACGACATGAAACACACATACGAAAAAATGGACTGTCTTTAATAAATATTTTTTTGTAAATAAACGGTTCAGTCATAGACAGAAAAAACAAACCTCCAGCAGTAATTCGAAACGACTACCACAGTCGAAAAACGAAAGCCCGCAATAGCTCACATGGCAACCCTCAAAGATACTAGAATGGATTTAAACACACTTCATTCAAACTAATTCAGTCAAACTTATAAATTCGTCGTTTTTTACGTACAATTTCTTGTGCAGAAAGAAACAGCAACACTGTGGCACTTATTCTGGCTGTACTTACGATCTTTCAGCTGTTCTCGAATTACATTAATATTTAGTCCAAGCTGAACGACAATATGACGTAATTTCCTGTTGTGACTAATAAAATCCAGTAATTATTTGAAGTCGTTGCTATTCACTGCCTTTACCGACAAATCCGATTTCGATGGGAAATTTGCCTTTTACATCTTCAGGTAGGATTTTACTTTCCGTGTATACTGTTACATGTGTAGCGGGAACATTAAGGTAATGTTAGTGGAACAACCTGAAGCGAGTTCAGCTATAGAACAAAGTTTATGTGGGTTCTTCATGACAGAAAACATTTAAGGGTAGTTATTTTCCCCTGACTGTGGACCGTATGTATAATAGTTAATAGGTCCTTACACTGATAGCCTAATGAACAGTAAATTAATGTGATGAGAGTCACTGAGCAAAGAATTCTAAAATATTATTCCTCGACATCATCTGTTCATATTTGGATGCCAAGCTTGATTTATAGTAGCCAGACGTTTCTTGTTATTTTCTAACTAACATTATAGTAAAATCGAGTCTTCTGTCTTCAGCTATAAGGATAGGTCTATGGACTTACACTGATCCTTGCAGTTTGTAGCACTCTGAAGGTCTAATCTCATTTTGAATAGATCAGCAGAAGGTGCTGATATTACGTGCTCTGGTAGAGAATTTGATGAGACTATGATTTATCATGACTTTTCAGCGATGCTAAAGTGACCTTGATAGAGTCCACCTAATAACTAGGACCAAATGAGAGTTATAAACCAGTGTGAGAAATTAGACTCATGATTTACTGCTGATGGTTGGGATTAGGAATTGCATTTAGGGTTTTCATCACAGACTGACATTAGCTATAATGTCAAAACTCTATTTAGCCAAATCGATGGGTGAATTTCGCGCCGAAATCCGAGAACTTTAACCTCATATCTGATTGATTCGTCCATAAATTATAGTCTCAACGAAGATTCCAGTAATTCACTACTCCGCGCAATAAAGAAAACTCCTAACATAGACGATTTGACCTCGATTTTTGGACTTTCTTAGAATAACCCTATCAGTCCTATACGAAAGGGAATTTAATTCATATTAATACCAAGATCATCATTCAGTATATGATAAGCCAACATTATTTCACCCCGTATTCTCGGTAAGATGAAGGAAATAAGTTCAGGTGTTTCAGTCTGTCTTCATAAATAAGGCCAGAAAAGCCTTTTACCATTTTAGTCTCTCGTCGTTAGATTTGATCCAGCATATCCGCTTCATATTTGAAATAAGGACTCTCTGCTTGAGTCCTATTTTCCAAATGTGGTTGCACGAAACGCGAGTATAATAAAGCAAAAATTTCTTCATCCGTATACTGAAAAGACATACGAATGGCCTATAATACCCTACAGTCTTTTGCAGCAGCAACCTTATAGTTACTAGTAGTTTTGAGGTCGCTGATTAGTCTGGCTCCCGAATTATTATAGTTTCTTACTTTGGGCAATACAAATCCACATGTTGTGTAGTGATACAAATCATCATAGCTACTTGATTGCGTCACCATACTCTTTTGGGATTCCCTTTTAGTGACCTGCCGTCCATCCATGCCACAAATCATTTGAGACCATCCTGTAATACTATTCTATCTGACATACTGTGTATAAGTCTGCAAATATTTATGTCATCGGCAGAGACTAGAACGGACGACTTTGCTATAGTCGGTAATTCATTCACATAAAGCAAAAAGAGAAGAGGACTGAGGGTTGTACCTTGGGGAACTCCACTTTTTACAGGTTCCCACTCTGGGGAAGCTCCATTTACCCTTACCCTCTGTCTCCTGTCATGGGGAAAGTGATTTATCCAGCCTGTGACCTTATAATGGATTCCAAAACCTTCCAGTTCCAGTTTACGATCCAAATGGGAGATCCTATGAAAGGTTTTACTTAGATCCACAAAAATCACATCTACAGGAATATTTCGATCTTTTGTATCAGCCCAATCTTCTCTTGCAATCAGCAGATTTGTAAAACATGTTGGGCCTTTCCGAAAACCATGTTGTTCTCTCGATCAAAGGTTATGCAATTCCACATAACTTAAGACAGCCATCGGAATAAACTTTTCCATTAGTTTGACAACTGCACTGGTCAGACTAACAGGTCCAGAGTTACTAACTGAATCTCTACTCCCAGCCTTATACAACGGACTAATTATCGCGTCTTCCCAGTCTCTGGACAGTCTGAACTGCCGCACTGACATATCAAACAGTATCGCTTAAGGTTCAGCAATTATATCTGATAGGGCTTTCATAATCCTATGATGAATATCATCAGGACCACTGGACTTATCAAGTTGAAGATGCTCCAGTTGTCTTAAGACAGCACCTTTCTCAATGACTGCATGGTCCATCAGCAAGCCGCCACAATCACAATGAATCGTTGGTCGTTCTTCATTACTGACAGATTACACTTCACTGAAATATTCCGATAAAACTTCAGCTTTTTTACATCATTTCTTGCCAATATTAGTGGAGTTTCTTATATCAAAAGTGGTAGAATTACATCGCTTTTCTGAGTTTGCCTTTTTATATAGGAGAACAGCCGTTTCGGACTATTTTTAAAATCCTTAAACAATTGTTTTTCATATGACCGTTTGGTCTTATCTATTAACGCTTTACACGCACTCCTGGTCTTACAATAACTAGATGTGTATCGTTCTAAGACAGTAGAGATGAATATATTCCAAAGCTTTTTCCCGTGTCTAAAAAGTTTCTCGACTTATTTAGTTATCGATGGTGGACTGTTATTCGGTCTACATGGTACGAGATATGGTATAAACAAGAACGTAACTGAAAAAATTTGCCTTTAAATATATATACCATGCTTCTTCAACCAAGGAGTTGGTATCTATTGACCATTCTGTCTTCGCAGCGCACTCCTAAATGGCTGATATGTTAGCTCTACATACATATGGTGGAGGCTTAACCTAGTCATATATCATGTCACTAGCTCTAAACATGAGTGACAAAGCAGCGTGATCGCTATGCACTGACAGAGAAGGAATATTTACGGTGGCCGCATGGTTGATTACTAAGTCCAAAAAGAATAACCCTGGCCTTCAGCAAAATATGTGGTTTTGGATACATGCTGTACTAATGCATACGCCATTACCATTATCAGGAACCTACTACCAAAGGAGTTTATAGATCCTACCGAGGCAATCTCAGTCCAACTAATATCAGATGCATTAAAGTTTCCTAATGTCAAGCATCTACTATTTACAGTCGATCGCTGAATGTTCTCTAAAATAAAGTCATCAGCTAAGCAGATTAGGCTGCGATAGATGATGCCGAATATAAATGTGTAACATCCGATAGTGTACCCGCAGTTAATGAGTTCACTAGCTTCACTATCATGGAATTCGCAAGCTAAGGGTTGGATATTTAAATTATTGGCTATGTATAAAAAAGCGCCACCTCCTTTCCTATCACTTGTTAGTTAGTGGTATCCGGATGATTCTGGAGTAATGCTGAAGTCATAAACTAACCAAGTTTCAGTCACAGCTACAATGGGTAGTCTTAATTTGTACACTAATACTCCCAGTTCAAAGAATTTATTTCCTAGACGACGAGCATTGGCATACCAAACTCCTAGGCAGAAAGACCTATCCACAGAGGCTTTGGCAGCACTCGCTACCAAGACTTGACTACTCGAAAACCCATTAATCGGAGATTTCCCTCACCATTTTGCCGACGGATTTCTAGTCCAGCTAGTGCCGTTTTCTTTTTATTCCATCTTCAAGAGACATATTAGGTCTTACTCAAATTTCGGTATTGTCGTGACTGCGAGCGATATTTAACTGATCATGTTGCTTCTCTGACCCTATGATTACCTTAAGGAGTCTATATGGTCGAGGCTCAACACTGTTGTTGGTCCTCATACCTATTATTATCATCAACTTTTTTGACCTGAACTCCTTTAGAGTTATCTGGTAAGATGCTACAGATATATTCTCTGAGCTTTTCCAAATCATGCACGTACCTAACTTTGGGATTAGGATCGTTCAACTCTATGAATTTACTCAAAATCATATTCATGAGATTAAATTTTTCTCAGTCAGGCCAGGGTGAAGTTCTGTTTTACTATCAGACTTTGGTAGTGCATTCTATGACTCAGAATGTGATTTCCAAGGTTTTTAATCTTAGCATCTCAAATAATCCTAACCTGTCTGCCATGAACACATCAGGGGAGCAGATAAGTAGTCGACACTCACCAAATAAACAGAAAATCCTTGGTTACTGTTAGGTTTGAAGCTTCACGAGTTCACCTAATCTGTGAACGAGAACAAGACTCGGTGACCAAAGACCAGTAATCTAGCTATTGATGTCCAAGCTTGGTATGGAAAATATATTCTGCAAAACAGCCAGAAAACGAGCGAGCCCACAAACACAATTTTTAAAACGTATATTTACAAATATATCTCGATATTCCATGGAGCTTTTAAACATTTAATCGATAAGTTCATCAATCGACTATGTGCATGGGTGGTAAGGAATGCCCATGCATACAAGCTCCACAAAGATAAAATTACAAACTATGAGTTTTTGGGATATATCGTCCCCAACAGTTACCTAACTATCAATCCCAATACTCTTTCTGTAACTCACTTAAGTGGTGTGTATTTATTTGGGGTAAATCAATATTGAGACGATATTTAATTGAGCTCAATGTTCACCACCAGAATTTATTTTGTCCAAACCTCTAAAACACATTTCGAAAAGAGCACAACTCATTCGCTATGTTTGCTAACTTTTCGGACCAAACAACAAAATACAATATAATCTCTAATGGAGTTAGTAGTTATCCATTTGTTTTTCGAAAGCTCTTAAGGATCTTAAAGTCTTGACTAGTTATGGTTTTGATATAACCACGAAAGCAAAAATGTGGGATTACCCAGTTTTTCGATTAATAATAATAGTGTTATGAATTAAAGCGTTCATTCATAGTTTTATTTTCATCTATCTCTACTGGCATATACACACAACTCCTCTTGACTCTTGTCGT